>JARQOD010000003.1:276916128-277026174 GCA_033576555.1 Oophaga sylvatica | reverse complement strand
TTTACATATACCCTTTTTCTCCTTTTTTTGAGTTTGATCTCCCAAATTTTTTTATTAATCTCTTATTTTAAAGCGGGGAATTTGACTCCCTACCCCCCCTTTTTCCTTTTCCCGTCCCTCCCCCCACCCCCCTTTTTTTTTAAAACTCTTCTTACAACTTTTTGGGGTTCAAAAAACCCGCCTTTTTATTTTTATCGTTGTATTTTTACGAATTTTTTTCCTTTTTTTCTCTTTCTTTTACTTTGGAAAATTTTACCCTTTTTCCTTTTTCGTTTAAATTTTGTTTTTTAAAAATAAAGAATATATAAAAAAAAATTAAAAACCTAAACCCTATCTACATGTCCCTTTTAAAACCTGAAAAACCCCTATAGGCTTGAAAACATTCAGTCTGAGAATCATTTTTCTCCTTCGCTCTTGGGGGGGACACGACTGTGGGTGATGCTACCCCCGCTAGGGGGGCTACATAATAAACATAAAAAATTAGCTCCCCTCCGCCGAACACCTCACACGGCCCCGCAGGAAACCCCCGTTCTGCTTAGTGTTGAAGGCACACGTCGGTTTTTTTCCAACCTTTTTTTTTTTTTTTTTCCTTTCCACAAGATAAAAGGGGGCGAGGACCCTTTGAAGGGGCCGATCCCCCAAACCCATCAACGGGCGAAGGGGGAGTGAAGCCTCCACATCCTCTCCCCCCGGGGAAACCAAGGGGCCGGACCAGCCCGACCCCCTAAGGTTTGAAACCCTAGGGAAAAGCAGAATAGTCCTGGGGCCCCCACTGCACCACAATGCTAATGGGGTGCTGAAGGGGAGGCGGACTCCCTCCCCCCCCCTTTTAAGGGTGATGGAGTTTGGGGGCCTGCACCGCCCCCATTTTTTTTTCCCGAGCCCCCCCCCCCTAAAGGGGGGGGCGAGACCTGGACGCTTTTTTTTTAAAAGGGCAGAACCCACTGCAAGTAAAACTGGGGAACCGAACCCCCCTTTTAAGGATGTGCTGACATGACGATGAAGAGGCACGAAAGCGTCATGGGAGAGCGTTGATAGGGATTCACCTTTCACTAACACAGCCCAGCCTGAACCCCCCCCTAAAGAGTGCATTTTCCCGGGGGGCCCCCCCCCGGGTTCTGGGCGGCCCCCCCCAAAAAATTTTTAGCCCCCGGTTTTGGCCCGGGGTGTGGCCCGCGGGCGGAAATTTACCCCCCTTCGGGGGGACTAGGCCCCGCGGCGTTTTTTATTTTCCGGGGCCTTGGCCGAAGATAGCCGGGGGCCCGCCCCCGGCAGCGCCCCCTCCGGGGGCCCCCCCCCCTGTTTCTCGGGCGGCCTCCGCCAGAATTTTTGGGCCGTGGTTTCGGCCACGCTGCCCGGCCGGAAATTACCCCCCGGCTCGCCACGTAGGCCGTGGGGAAAATTTAGTCCCCGTTTGGGGCCGCGCGGGGCCCGCCTCGGCCCCCCCCCAAAGGGCTGGGCTATTTACCCGCCCCCCGAAAGGGGACGCGCTTTTTTGAAGTCTAAACCCCTCATTTCCCTGCCCCAGGACCCCTCTCGCAAGCGCTTCGCACCATCATTCTCAAATTGGGGTACAGGACTGGGAATGCCCCCTCCACCGGGGTTGCCCCCTTTTCGCCGCCCCCTAATCCACCGCCACATCCAAATAAATTACAAAAGGCTCTGTGACAGATCCAGTACCCCAAAGGGGGCTAAGCTCACCGTGTGTATAGGCATGCTTGCCTGTGGCCCCCCTTTTCCGCACCCCAAACTATCGGCTGTGAAGCCTGTAACCCGAACGAGCCGGACCCCCCCCTGTAGCAGCCCCCCGTGCTCAGGTCCCCCGGAGTGGGCCCTATCTCTGCAAAATCTTGGCGTTTTTTAACGAGAGCAATCGATCCCTTCAAGCTCCCGATAGGGCAGGGGCAGTGGTCAAAAGTCTTGGCTAGTCTCAAAAAAACCCCGGCCTTGCAGGGCCCGGGTTCACCGGAGACACAGGGGGGAACAAAAACCCCACGGTCGCCTATGCCTCCGAGGCCTCGGCATCCTTTTGTTCAGTTTCTCGCTCTCCCCCCCCTTGGAGGCGATGACAATAATCAGACCCGATTTGAAGTTCCTCATTTAGAAGCACCAAAAATTTCAGGAGACAATTTGACTCGATTGAAGCTGTAAAAAAATCCCTGGGGGTAGAAGATGAGTCCCCTTTGCCTTTGGTCAAAAGGGGTCCTTAAAAAGACCAGGGAAATATAAGGTTTTTGGCATTGATTTAAGGCTCGTGCGCGCCACCGGAGAAAAAGGACAAGCCTTTTCCCCCAGGCAAAAGGGATTAATACTAGAATCCTTTTTTTCCCCCAAAATTCGAAAATGGCGGAACCCCGGGGTCGACCCTCCTGTGCGCTTTGGCTTAAAAAGTTTTTTTTCCCTTTTCCCAAAAGGTTCCTCGATCAAGGAACCAACGACCGTCAAATTTGGGTTGGGGCCCCCTCAGTGTTTAGGCACGGCTCTGCTCTCCCCTTCTTTTTAAAACAATTGGGGGGTTCTAAGGCCAGAATCTTGGTCGGAGTCCAAAAAAGAGCTCCCATGTTTAGAAGTACCTTCGAGGTAATGAACTCTAATCAATAGCTCTTCAGGGACTTTTAATTTTCGCTTCCAGGGTGCGGAAAAAATT
This sequence comes from Oophaga sylvatica, assembly GCA_033576555.1. Taxonomy (NCBI): domain Eukaryota; kingdom Metazoa; phylum Chordata; class Amphibia; order Anura; family Dendrobatidae; genus Oophaga; species Oophaga sylvatica. Next base: position 277,023,527 of record JARQOD010000003.1, on the reverse strand, counting down.
TCGCAGCCTTCTGCTGCTAAGAATTTTCTATCAAAGAGCCTGTGGTTAAGAACTTGGCGAGCGGGGTCAACCTCAAAAAAAACTTTCATCCTTTCCTATCAATGGCGGTTATTTGGGGGAAAAGGGTGGGGCACTATATCTGATGCGACGGGGGGGGAAAAGCAGTTTCCTTCCTCAGCAGAAGATTAACAGCCTTTTTGTCGACACTTCAGCCTCGTTTTAGAGCCTTTCGTAACCCGGTTGGGGCCCGCCTGCCACCCCCCGCGGTTCAGCGACCTAACAGGCCAAAACGCCCGGGGGTCCCACAGGACCAACCCTCTGGGAAAGGGGATCTCAAAGCCAAGAACTAGAGGGTCCAAAACCCCAAAATATTCGGACAAATATGGGGGGGAGAAGGGGGCAATTTTCCAGAGTGGGGGCCGTTTTCTCGGTTTCCCCCCCTTTGGTATCAATTACTCACGCGGTGGGTCGGGGGTTTAGTCCCTCGGGTACAAAAAAGAATTTACCAGCCTTCCCTAAAACATTTTTTTCCCCGCCTTCCCAAAAGCTGGGGTTTCCCCGGGCCATTCAGGCGGTCGGTCCTTGGCACAGGGGGTTGGACCTGTACCGGGTCAAAGAGGCGGGGGGTTTTTTCCAACCTTTTTTGTACCCAAAGGACTTTCCGAAAGGGGCCCTTTGGGGTTTTTAAACGACTGAACCGTTTTTTAAAAATTTCGACATTTCCAAATGGAGTCTCCCGTTGGGTCTTGCAGCCATGGAAAAGGGGGGAATTTCTACCAATAGACAACAGGCCCCCATCTTCACACCCCCTATTTCCCCCTCAAAAAAGGTTTTTCTTCGGTTTGCCATTGGCAAACTTCATTAGTTGCAGCCCTGCCTTTGGGGGCTAGCCACGCCCCGGGGTGTTCACAAAGGATGGCTGCGTTTTCCATTGCACTCGGGGGATAAAAATTCCCCTTTTTAGAGACTCCCCATCAAGGGCCCCCTCTTTTTAAACCTGCGAGGAAAGGCATCTTTTTATTAACACCCTTGCCGCCGGGGGGGGGGTGGGAATTGAGGAAACCCCTCCCTTCCATCTGGGAAAATCACCTTTTTGGGGAATTTCGCACCCCTCAGGGTTATAATTCTTCCTCGGGGAAAAAGGCCAGTTCTCCCCAAGAGGTAGGGGTCCCCCCAAACCCCATTTCCCACCCCCTCCTTTTTTCATGAGGGTTGGGAAAGGGAGTGGCAGAAATCGAGGCTACCGTTTGCCCAGTTTCTCTTCCCCCCCTTTTAGCTGCACTTTTTCTATGGAGGGCCCTTTTTCTCCCCCAATCGGGGGTGCCGTCTCCCCCGCAGTCAGACAGATTTTTTCGTGGTGGCGGGGGGCACCACCTTCGACGGGGGTTTTTTTTCCCCCCAATTTTTGGTTGGTGTCACAACGGCCCCAGCCTCTCGGATGGGGGCATTTTTTGTCAACACGTCAGGAACTTGGTCCAGCAAAATCGACCCCCCCCATCAATATTTTAGAGATCCGAGCTGTTGGCGGGCTTTGAGGAGTTTCCCAGCACTGGCGGCCCCCCATCCAATCCCATCGGCAATGCCCCGGGGGCATACAAACCCCTCAGGGAGGTACCCGCGCGGGGGGGCCCCGCACGATAAAAAAAATTCGACCGGGGCAGGTAAATCACTCTGTGTTTAGCAGTCCACATTCCGGGGGGGAAAACTGGGCAGCAGATTTTTTCAGCCGTCACGGCATAGCGTCGGGAATGGTCCTAAACCCGGATTTTTCGCGATAGCCGCCCTGGGGAACCCCCCAGATGTGGACCTGATGGCTTCCAAGATAAATGCCAAGTGCCCAACTTTGTTTCCCGGTCCGGGGATCCGCGGCAACTGGGGGGGGATGCCGTTCACCGGGAATCTTTTCATCTTCCAACTTGTTTCCCAATAGCTCGCTCCCAAAGGGGGATAAAAAGATCGGGTTTAAAGGGGTCCCCATATTAATCGCCCGGGGTTTGGCCCGCCCCATGGTACGCGGGCGGGGGAAAAATTGCTCGCCGACGCACCTGGGGACTGCCAAGCGCGCCCCCTTTTCCCAAGGCCCGTTTCCCCCAAACCAGCGGCCTGTTTTAGGGGCCGGGCCCTTGAATCTGACCGACCAGGGCTGGATTCTCTAAAAAATTCCGCGCCATGGTAGCGCCCGAAAGCCCGCTCGCCGCATCACACGTACTTGGAAAAGGCTTTTTGATGGTGCAGGGAAAAAGGGGTTTTCCCCCTTCTCTTTTCAATTCCAAAATTTTTTCTTTTCTCCAGCGGGCCCCGATTCAGGTCTAGCGCCATACCAACACAGATACACCCCTTTCGTTCTTTTCGCAAAAAAACGCGTCTAATTTTAGGTTAGGGGCCCTTTTTTTTTTGGGGTTTTTCCATTAGTTCCCCTACAAACCCTTTTGAGGTTTTTGGCCCAATCTATCCTGGGAGTCCCCAAGAGTCTCCTTTTGAACCTTTCAGAGGGTTTTTCTGTCTTTCTTTTTCCGGGGGAAATGGTGTTTTTGTAGCCATAACATCCTAAGGGGGTTTTTGGGCTGGCAGCACTGCTTGTCGACTCTGACTTCTTTTTCCTCGGGTAAGGTTTTTTTTTCTCAGACCAACACCACTTTTTCCTAAAGTCTGTCCTCATTTCATTTAAAAAGGAATTGTTTTGCCCCATTTTCCCAGCTCCGACCAAAACCCAGGGGGAAAGGCTCCAAACGCGGGGCGGGGGAAGCACCGGAATTTACTGGGGGGGGGTCCTTTTTGACAAAGGGGACGCTGTTTTTTCCCCCCAAGGTCGCGGGGAAAGGGACTCGCTCCTCAAATAACCTTGGGTAGGGATTCGGTTCCCCTTAGGGGCTTCCCCCATCAGACCGGGGGTTCCTGCAGGGTCAGGGTCACTCCCCCAGAGCGGGGGGTGCCTCCGGGGGGGCCCTTTGGCACGGCTCGTGGAACAGGTTTTTAAGGAGCAAACCTGGTCCAGCTGCTCCCCCCCCCCTTTTTCCAAAAATTTTAAAGTCCATACCCAGGTTTTTCGGATCCACTGGGGGGAAAAGGGTTCTTTTTGGGCGCGGTTTTCCCCCCATAACAATGCTTGATTTAAAATTTAAATTGGGGGCGGTTTTCCCCCCAAGGGACGCTTTGGGACGTCCCCCCTTTTCCCTTTTCCCCCAATGAACTAAGGGGGAAAAACGGTTTTTGTTTCCACCGTAAAAACCTTTCTCCCCGAGCTCATTGGGGACACACACCCCCTAAGAGCCGCTGGCCTTTTTTTTGAGTTAACTCTATTTTTTCCTAGTCCTTTCAGCAGTTTTTTTTTTGGGGATACTGTATCGTGTTCCCGATTTATGTTTTAGCCCCTACTGCTTTTTGCACTAAACCTTGTTTTTCCTGCGGCCATGCGAGGGGTTATACGGCGGGGGGGACTAACCTTTTTATGTTTTTTGTGCGGCCCCCCAAGGGGGTAGCATACACCCACATCCGTGTCCCCCAAACTTGGGGGAAAAGGGGAAATTTTCGGTGAGAAAAAAAAAAATCCTTGTTTCTCATACCCCCTTTTTACGCTGATTCATGAAGACCAATAACAAAAGGGGTTTTTAGCAAAAGCTGCCCCGGTATTGCTCCTCTTTTTCCGAATTTTTTCTTCTGTACTAACAAGCTTCCATCCAGGTGGTTACCCGAAAACCACTTCATAATTGTGGGCTAAAAATGTAGAGGGGTTTTTTTTAAAAAAGCCTGCCTTTTAAACTTTAAAAAGCTCAGAAGATTATTCTTCTGTGGGCAAATGGAGATCCTGTTGGCAGTACTAAAATTTTAGAAATTTGGTTTTCTCAGTGTGAGGGGGTGTTGAGAGAAGAATGGTTTATGGGACTTAAATGTATTTTTCTCCTTTTGGTTTTTTGGTCAGGCACCAGTAAGGTTTTTTGAAAAAAAGATGACCGCCTTGCGAAATGTCATACTTTTCCATTCATTTAAAAAAACAATCCCTTTAAAAGGGTTGTCCTGCTTACTTATATTTAGAAAATGTTTTGGGGGGCACTTCGTGCACTTAAAAAAATAGGTAGCTGTCGCTGAATGTGGTTTTGGCTAAAAACCCCTTTTGATTCTCCACTGTCCTGGGGAAAAGATGTCATCCCGTAGTTTGGGGATGTTCGGGTTACCCCATTTTTTTGGGGGTTTTTGGGTAAAATATTGAGCCCCTGGGGCTCATGTTTTATGGGGGGAGAAAAACCCAACACATGTGGGGGTTTCCTTTTTTTGGGCAATCCCAGCATCTTTCAGGCGGCTACACCTAAAAATGCAGCCCCAGGGACCGAAAATTTATCCGAAACACCCAAGATAATGGTTAAAAAGTTTCTGGCTCATTTGTTCATACTATATCCCAGTGCAGTCTATTACTGCGGAGCCGGGAATGGGGAGACGGAGAAATTATTTTTCCCCCGTTTCCTCCCCCCCCCTGCTGCATTCCTGATACAAGAGAATGGAGCCAGACGCTCACCCCCGCGCTAGCAGCAGAGGTTACAAAATTGTCCCAATCTTTCATGAGCGAATGGACGGTCGGGGAGGGCCTGCTGCGGAGTCCCTTTAAGTCCAACGAATATACAACTGAATTTTAAAATAGTGTTTTAAACAACTCAAATGCAAAAAATTTCACTATCCAATATTTTTGGAAACGATTTTACCATTATTTTTTATACCATGTGTTTGTAAGCATTCGAAGCTTTAACCTTCATATTTATAAAGCAGTGCGAAAGAGCCTTAAAAATAATGACCGAAATTCAGATCTTTCACCCTGTGGAAAGTATAAGTATATTTAGCCATCTTTCACAATTTTATTTTTAATGAGTTTAAAGGAATCTCACCCCTTTTTCCCCCATAAAAAGGGGCCACCGCATCGGGGGTATCTACACTTTTTTGGAATGCTGTAGATAACCCCCCCAGTTACCTGAAAGTCAAGAAAAACAAGTTTTATTATTCCACAGGGGCCCCGCCCCCTTTTGGGGCAGAGGGCGCGCGTGGGCCCCGGGTTTTCCCATCTTGTGACAACCGGGGGTGTTCTTTCTTCCTGTCACGGTCCTCCGGCTACCTCTGCCGTTGACAGTGCGCGGCCGGAAAGGGGCAGAGGGGTCCGGCCCCTGCTACGTATACTCGCCCCCCTCACAGGGGAGGCATGCGCCGCGCAGGACCCAAAACCCCGGGCAGAAAAAAAACCCCCACTTCGTCACAAGAGGGAGGCCCCGCCGACTGCGATCCTTCTGACCCAAGGGGCGGGGAACACCCGGGGCCCAAATGGGGGGGACAGTTTTCCCTTTAATTTTTTGCCTTTTTTTTTTTTTTTCAGTCGTACAAATCCCTTTTTTAGTAAAAAAATACAGCCCCGGGGGATATGACTTTTCTGCCCCCGAAGAGGTAAGCATTTGTAACTTGACAAAACCTTCTAACAAAATCATTGCTTTATTTAGATATATTTTTTTTGGATGAAGAGCAGATTTTTTTTTTAATTTTTTCCCAATTTTTTGATACTTTAAATTTTTTTTTCCCTTGTTTTTTAACAACGGTGCCCCACAGTGAAACTATAAAAATATGAAAGCATCAAAACTGAAATCAAAGTGAAGTTCCTTGTCAAAAATAAAAAATCCGTAATATACGAGGAAAGTACTGAATAAAAAAATGTAAAGGGGAAAAGAAAAAAAAAGCATTAACCCCTTACCCCCAAGGGTGGGTTTCACGTTAATGACCGGGCAATTTTTTTAATTCTGACCCTGTCTCTTTTTTGGGTTTAACTCCGGGGAAACCCCTTTAACGGATCTTGCGTTCTGGGATTGTTTTCCGGACATATTGTATTCATGTTAGGGTAAAAAATTTTTCCATATAACTTGCGTTTTTTTTGAAAAAAACGAATAGGCGAAAATTTTGAAAATTTTGCAATTTTTTAATTTAATTTTTTTTTCCCAAAAAAAAAATTTTAACACAAAAAATTAAGAAATAACATTTCCCCAAGTCTACTTTACATCCACAATTTTTTGGAACAAAATTTTTTTTTTTTAGGGGGTTATAAGGGTTAAAAAATTTACCACGTTTCTCTTTTTAAAAACAAAAAATTTTTTAAAAACCTTTTTTTTTTGGGGGGCCACCTCAATTTGAAGTCCTTTGGGGGTTAATACAAAAAAAACCCCAAAATACACCATTCAAAAATGCACCCCTCAAAGGACTCAAAACCACATTCAAGAAATTATTAACCTTCAGGTCTTCACAGGAACTAAACAACGGGAAGGAAAAATAAATTTAACTTTTTTTCCACAAAAATGATTTTTTCAAACTTTTTTTTTTTTTCACAAGGTAAAAGGAGAAAATGGACAGAAAGGTTGTTAGAAATTTTTCCCCCTGGCGCCAATACCCCATTGGGGGGAAAACCACGTTTGGGCACACGGAGAGCTAAGGGGAAAGGGCCGTTTGCTTTTTCAAACTAAAAATGGGCTGGAGTTGAATTGGCGCCAATTGCTTTTGGAGAGCCCCTATGCGCCTCAGTGGCCCCCCACAAGTGACACCATTTTGGAAATAGACCCCTAAGGTACTTATCTAACGTTGTAAACTTTGAACCCCAATGTTTCACAAAAGTTTATAATGCCGGGTGTGAAAAAAAAAAAAATTAATTCCAAAAAATAAATTTTTTAGCCAAATTTTGAATTTTCCCAGGTTGGACCCCAAAAAGTTGTTGTCCAATTTGTCCTGAGTTGCTGATACCCCATATGGGGGGGTGGAAAAACGTTTTGGGCCCGGCAGGGTTGGGAAAGGAAGTTTTAACGTTTTGGAATGCAACTTGATGGGGGTCTGTTCCATTTGCAGTGCCCGAGGGGCCTAAACATGGAAATCCCCCAAAGTGACCCCATTTTGGAAACAAACCCCCTAAGGAACTTATCTAATCTTTGGTGAGCACTTGAACCCCAGTGCTTCACCAAGTTTATAAGCCCGGGCATGAAAATAAAAAATCCTATTTTTTTCCCACAAAAATTATCTTTTAGTCCCCAAATTTTTATTTTCCCAAGGGTATCGGGAGAAAGGAACCACATAAGTGTTGCCAATTTGTCCTGATACGCTGATGCCCATATGTGGGGGGAACCACTGTTTGGGCGCACGGCAGACCCGGGAAGGGAGGAGCACCATTTGACTTTTTCAAACCAAAATTGGCGGAATTGAGATTGGATGCCAAGTTTGCATTTGGAGAGCCCCCTGTGTGCCTAAACATGGGAAACCCCCCCACAAATGACCCCTTTGGGAAACTAGACCCCCTAAGGAACTTATCTAGATCTTTGGTGAGCAATTTGAACCCTCAAGTGCTTAAAACAAGTTTATAAGTAGAGCCGAAAATTTAAAAATATATTTTTTTCCACAAAAATGATCTTTTCACCCGAATTTTATTTTTCCCAAAGGGGTAACGACTCCAAAAGTTATTGTGCAATTTGTCCTATACACTTTATACCCCATATTGGGGGAACCACTGTTTGGGTGCATGGCAAGTTTGGAAGGAAGGGCGCCGTCTCACTTTTCAACCAGAATTGGCTGGGCGCCATGTCGTGTTTGGAGAGCCCTGAACTGCCTAAACAGTGGAAAAACCCCCCACAAGACAACCATTTTGGAAATAGACCCCCAAGGAACTTCGATGTGTGGTGAGAACTTTTAAACCCGGTGTTTCATAAAGTTTAAACATACGCCTAAAAAAAAAAAATCCTTTTTTTTTTTTTTAAAAAAAATGATTTTTTCGCCCCCAAAATTTTATTTTCACAAGGATAACAGGAGAAATTGGACCCCAAAATTGTTGTCCAATTTTGTCCGGTACGCTGTACCCAATTTTGGGAAAATTGTAGGGCCATTTTCAGGGCTCGGAAAGGAATAGTGAGTTTTGGATTGCAGACTTTGATGGAATGGTCTGGGGGCGTATGTCGCTTTGGAGAGCCCCTGATGCGCCTAAACAGTGGAAACCCCCAAAGTGACCCCATTTTGGAAAATAACCCCACAAGGAACTTACCTAGTGTTGGTGAGCACTTTGAACCCCCGAAGTGCTTCACAGAAGTTATAACCACAGCCGTAAAAATAAAAAATCTTTTTTTTTACAAAAATGATTTTTTCGCCCCCAAAAATTTTTTTTCCCAAGGGTAACAGGAGAAATTGGACCCCAAAAGTTGTTGTCCATTTTTGGGGTACGCTGAACCATATGGGGAAAAACTACTGTATGGGGCATGTCAGGGGCCCGGGAAAGGAAGTGTTACGTTTTTATTCAACTTGATGGAAGGTCTTTTGGGGTCCTGCGCATTTGGAGGCCCCTTGCCCTAAACAGGGTAAATCCCCAAAAGTACCCCCCTTTTAAAATAGACCCCCAAATTATTAATGTTTCCTATGAAAACCCAAGTCTTCACAAATAAATGTACACTAAAAACAAAAAATTTAATTTAAAAAAAACCCCCATTTTTTAACCCAATAACAGAAAAATAAACAATTTACAATCCTTCCAACCAACCCTATTATAAACTAAATTTTCGCTCAACCAAATAAACCCTACTTTTTAATCCAAAATTCTAAAATCAACGCCTTTACATTTAACCCAATTCCTAACCCCACAAACCCCCCAATTTAACTCACCCAACCCTAACCAACCCCAACCCTACCCAACCTAAAACAACCTAATCCACCTCCCAACCAACTTCCCCCCAACCAAACTTTCCAAAACCCAAAAACCAAAAAAAAATAAAACATTTTTTAATTTTTTATTTTTCCCTAAAATATAAATTTTATTTACTATTTAACCTTTTAAAATTCACTTCACCTAAAAAGCCTTTTATTCAAAATTTTTTCACCCAAAAAGACAAAATTTTCATAAAATTTTCCCACAATTCATTATCTAATTTTTTCAACGAGGTACCCTTTATTGGTACTTTTTTGGCAAGTCATTTTTTGATCGCTTTTATTTAGATTTTTGGGAGGTTAGAAGAACAAAAATCAGCAATTCATGAATTTCTTTGGGTGAGGCGTTTTTATTGTTCCGCGTGTGGTAAAATCGATAAAGCAGTTTTATTCTTCGGGTCAGTACGATTATGGCGATACCTCATTTATATCATTTTTTTATGTTTTGGCGCTTTTATAGAATAAAAACAATTTTATATAAAAAATAATTATTTTTGCATCGCTTTATTCTGCGAGCTATAACTTTTTTATTTTTTTGCTGATGATGCTGTATGGTGGCTCGTTTTTTGCGGGACAAGATGACGTTTTCAGCGGTACCATGTTTATTTATATCCGTCTTTTTGATCGCGTGTTATTCCACTTTTTGTTCAGCGGTATGATGATAAAGCACTGATTTTTTGCTTCGTTTTATTTTTTTTTTAAGGGGTTCACAAAAGGGGTTAACTAGTGGGACAGTTTTATAGGGGGGGTCGTTACGGACGCGGCGATACCATATATGTGTACTTTTTATTGTTTTATTTTTTTTATTTACAATAAGTAATGAATTTATTGGGAATATTTTTTTTTTTTTTTTTTTTTTGGATTTTTTTTTACACATGTTTATTTTTACTTTTTTTTTACTTTTTTACTTTGTCCCAGGGTGGGACATCACTGTATTTCATCAGATCGCTGGTGTGACAGTGTGCACAGCACTCTGTCACACCAGCGATGTGACAGGCAGTGCAGGACGCTTCCTCATGCCTGCTCTCGGCAGGCACTGAGGAAGCCGCCTCCCTCCAGGACCCCAGCGCCATCTTGGATCCGGGTCCTGGGAGGGAGGAAGCCCTCAGAACAGCGCGATCACATCGCGCTGCTCTGAGGGTCTCAGGGGGGCGCGCAGGGAGCCCCCACCCTGCGCGATCCTCCCCTGTGCCCCCAGTACACCGCGATCATGTTTGATCGCGGTGTGCAACGGGTTAATGTGCCGGGAGCGGTCCGTGACCGCTCCTGACACACAGTCACGGGTGTCAGCTGTGATAATCAGCTGACACCCGGCGGCGATTAGCTGCGCTCCCTCCAGGAGCGCAGCTAATCGCCTATGACGTACTATCCCGTCCATGGTCAGAATGGCACGGGTTTTATGGACGGGATAGTACGTCTAATGTCAGAGAGGGGTTAATGTTATTAACCCCCAAGGGTGGTTTGCATGTTAATGACAGGCCAATTTTTACAATTCTGACTACTGTCTCTTTATGAGGTAATAACTCTGGAATGCTTCTATGGATCCTGGTGATTCTGATAATGTTTTCTCGTGACATATTGCACTTCATGATAGTAGTATGACCTTTGATATGACCTGCATTTATTTGTGAAAAAAATGGAAATTTTGCGAAAATTTTGCAAATTTTGCAATTTTCTAGCTTTGAATTTTCATGCCCTTAAATCACAGAGATATGTCACACAAAATACTTAATAAGTAACATTGCCCACATGCCTACTTTACATCAGCACAATTTTGGAACCAAAATTTTTTTTGTTAGGAAGTTATAAGGTTTAAAAGTTGACCAGCGATTTCTCATTTTTACAACACCATTTTTCAGCAGCAGATGGAAGGAAGAGAGCCACAGTCATTACTAGTGGGTAGGCGGAGCCCCAGATAGGATTAACACCTCAGAAACCGGCCCCTCCAGCTCGGGCTCCTCCTACTCAGCTGTTCAGTCTAAAATTTGAGGTCTCAGAGGATGGTCGCTGCTGGAAGCAGCTCCTCAGAAGATTTTATTATTTTTTATCGGACAAGAGACTTGGATCACCAGAGTGGTCTAGAGGTCTCAGGGGTCTCAGCGCTGCTGGACCCCAACCTCTCCCTTGGCGGATCTGTATTACCCTAATGGTGGTCCCTGCAGAACCCTGCCGGCCCGGGGGATGAGGATGGCTTCCCTGGCGGGGGCGCAAACCGCGCACAGGGGTCACTGCGTTCCCCGCCCTGGGGGAAGCATGGGCATAGCGCCAGAAACCCCTGGGGGTCCCTGTGGCGCTCGGCTGGTGAGTACCCCACATTTTTATTAAAGATGTGTGTGAGTGATTTAACGGCTGCTGCGGCAGCCGCTGTACATATACATGCCGGTGACTCTGAGGAGAATCTGAGGGGAGAGAGGAGTGCGCGCTTTTTTTATTTTTGAATTTCCCGCCGCTCTGAGCGCGCGCTTTATGGCAGTCTCCTTTTCTGGCTCCTGTACATGGAGCACATCGGAGACAGAGCGCGGCGGCCATTGCTGACAGGCTGAGGAGAAACACACTGTTCTAGCATCGCTCCCCTCCCGGCAAAAACCGTTACCAGCTGGGTGAGTCGCTTCTAGCCCGCGGGCAGAAGCTTAACCCTTCACCTCCACAGCGCGGGCGCCGTCTGGGGCACTATTGAGTGGCAGATAGCGCGGTCCTGCGGCTGTTATCGCATAAGGGGCTCACACACTCTTTTCAATATTAATAAAGAGGTTGTGGGGAGCCTGCGATATTATTATTATTATTGCCACTATACGTTTCCACTAACGATCCTGATAACGACGCATACTAATGCGATCGTTTGTGTGATCTTTTTTAATGTCGCTAGTAGCTGCCAATCTGAGCGATCTCATTAACATCGCATAAGCGGTTAGCGATCCTCTTAATGACTTTGGCGGTCATTGCGATATACAAAACAGCGCAATTTTTTAGCGATCTTGAGGAACGTTTTTTCTGTAAGTGTGGCATAGCTGTCCTGCAGCTGCGGCCTTATAAGAGGCACTTGGGGCTCGCACATCCTTTTCATTATCAAGGTTGTGGGGAGTCTGCTACTTTAACCCCTTCTTAGGCGGTTAACTCTTAATGGGGGACAGCTGGGGTAGCTCTCTCTTTAAGAGCTTTAACCCTTCAGCGTTTGTTTTTTCTTTAAGAAACACACTGTTCTAGTTACTGACAGGTTTAACCTGTCATATACTGTGCAAGGACATGTCAGAGACCGTCTCTCAGATCCGCTACAGGATCAGTCTCGCGTATCTGGCACGCAGACCTCGACGGCGTCATGCGCAGCGGTCGGAGGTTCCAGTGGTGTCAAAATGGAGGCCCTCGCTAGTTTCTATGATGGCCTGTCTGACCTTCTGGGTTATTGGGTGTCAGCTAGATCCTCTCAAGGAAGCGACACAAATCGGTGCCTTCCTTCTCACGTAGCGAAGATGTCCGTTTCGGACTAGGAGGATCGGCAGAGACACTCTGCCTCCCTCATGGGCCGTACTAAGATTTCTATTGGAGTCATGAGGGCGTTACAGTAACCGGAGGAGGTAACTAGACGTCCTGGTAAGTCGGCCCGGATGTTTCAGGAGGTCGCGACGGCTTTAACAAACTGTATCCGTTTTTTTACGGAAGTTGTTTGTTAATTGGACCCCTTCTCCTGAAGTGAAGGTCCCTTTATCCCAGCTTAGCAAATCTTCCTGGTAAAGGGAAGGCAATTCTGCAACAGAAAAACGGAGATGGCAACAATATCCATCTGCGAAGCCTACGGTTAATGGATTCAATATTAAGGATCTATGTGTACTTGTAAAGTTGTCCTGAGCCGGTTGGACCGTCTACGGACGGCGTGGCAAGATGGATCCCCTCTATCGAGGTAGATGGGCTTTCTAAGTTGAAGGATACTGCGTCACTGCTATCCACTTTAGCTTAGAAAGTGGTCAGCTATTTGAATCTGACCTCACGGAGCTGATTGCCAAGGCAAAGGCAAAGAAGCAGCTTTACCGCAGCGCAGAGCTGTGACTTCTGCGTCTGGCAGGACTAGTGCCGGTAGTTGTTGGCGATCCTTTCGGTTCAGGGGATGATCCGGCCAACCCTCTGGGGGTTTGGGTCGTCCCTCTCTTTTTTTTTTTTTAAAAAAAAAAAGCGAATTCTCAGAAATTCCGCATACCCTGGAAACAGAACTTCTGTTAAGACAGAAGCTGGCAAAATATCCGCTAAGGCGGACTGAAGTCTGGGTCTCACTCGAGCGATCTCGAGTGGGGGGTTTTTTACTCCAATTTAAACCGACTTGGGTTTCCCGTGTGTCGGACGCCTGGGTGACACAGGTTGTGTTGGCAAGCTACTTCATAGAGTTTTTTTCTCGACCCCCGGACAGTTTTTTGTCAATCTCGCATTCCGTCAGAGCCGAACTATTTGCCGCTCTACTGCGAGTGGTCGATTCCCTTCTGCAGAAGGGTGTGGTGATACCGGTTCCGCAGAGGACCGGGAAGAGGATTTTTGTTCCAACCTCTTTGTGGTTCCCAAAAGGAGGACAAATTTCGCCCTATTCTGGAAGTTTGAATCGGCTTATCCACACCCGAACATTCCGCATGGAGTCGCTTCGCTCCGTTGTGGCAGCCTTGTCGCAGAACGTCTTTTTGGTCAATCGACATTCGCAACGCTTATTTGCATGTTCCCGTCGGAAGGGCTCACCAACGTTTCTTTCGCTTTGCCATAAGTCAGGACCATCACCAGTTTGTGGCTCGGCCTTTCGGCTTGGCCTTAACGCCCAGAGTTTTTTACAACCATTCTGGCGCCTCTCATGGCAATTCTTCGTAGACAGGGACTTACGATTCTTCCCTACCTGGACGACCTTTCGATTGTGGCGTCCTCAAAGGAGGAGGCAGTGACGGCTCGCAATCTAATCCTTCAGCTCCTGGAGGACTTCGGGTGACTGGTCAATTGGGAGAAGTCGTCTCTGGAACCGTCGCAGTCTATCCTATTTTTAGGAATACATTTCGACACGGTACGGGCAGTGGTGTCTCTACCTCCAGACGAGCGGGCATGTCTCCCTCGACATGTACAGATTATGAAGTCTTCGACAGTAATGTCTCTTCGGAAGTGTATGCGCCTTCTAGGTTTAATGGTGGCGTTCATGGAGGCACTTCTTTTTGCCCAGTATTCATTCCAAAGGCTCATTCTGAGTCATTGGGATCGTTCGCAGGCTTCACTGGATTGCAGTGTCATCATCTCTCGCAGGGTGCGAGAATCTCTGGGATGGTGATTACGTCCAGGAGAGTTATCCCTGGGGAAGTCTTTCCTTCCTCCGAGGTGGTCGGTCATATCCACCGATGCCAGCCTGACGGGCTGGGGAGGTGTCTGGAACGATCTCTGGATTCAGGGAGTATGGTCATCGGAAGAGTCTGTTCTACCGATCAACATCCTGGAATTGAGGGCAATTTTCATTTGCCTTTAACACTGGACGGTCCCTTTGAGCGGTCTACCAGTCCGAATGCAGACAGACAACGCGACGGTGGTCGCGCATATCAACCACCAAGGCGGAACAAGGAGTTCCAGACTCATGGTGGAGGTGTCTCGGATCCTGATTTGGGCCGAGACCAGAGTGCCAGTCTTCTCTGCGGTCCACATTCCAGGGGTTCAGAATATCACGGCGGACTTCCTCAGTCGCGAGAAGATGGATCCCGGAGGATGGAGTCTCCATCCAAAAATTTTTGCACTGCTGTGCTCCCGTTGGGGAACTTCCCAAGTGGATTTGATGGCATCCAGGTTCAATGCCAAGTTACCGACCTTCATGTCCAGGTACAAGGACCCGAAGGCTGTGGTGGTGGATGCTCTGGTGGCTCCGTGGGACCAAATTCGAGCTAATCTATGTTTCCGCCAATATCTTTGCTCCTCTGGTGCTGCGTCGGATCAGACTGGAGAGAGTCCCGGCTATGTTGATAGCCCCGGATTGGCCAAGGAGGACGTGGTTCTCGACACTGGTGTCGCTTTTGGCGGCACCTCCATTCCCACTTCCTCTTCGCCCAGACCTGTTAACTCAGGGGCCCTTTCGTCATCCGGACTTGAAGTCTCTGCGTTTGACGACGTGGCTCTTGAGACCAAATATTGACCCGTAGAGGTTTTTCAGCCGCAGTCGTTGCCACTCTGCGAGCTGCCAGAGGTTCGGCTACGTATAAGATTTACCACAAGACTTGGGAAGCCTTCTTCTCGTGGTGTTCGGGTTTTTCAAGGAACCCGAGGATTTTTTTTCCATTCCCAATGGCCTCTCTGCAGTACGGACTGGACAAGGGTTTGGCAGTTAGCACTCTGAAGGGTCAGATTTCTGCTCTATCCTTTCTGTTTCGGAAGGATATCGCCTCGCGTAGGGACGTGCGTTCCCTTTTTTTTCGCGGAGTAATCCGTCAGTTTCCGCCGCGGAAGATCTCTGTGTCCCCCTGGCGGCTTAACCTTGTCTATGTGCCTTTTGAGCCTATGGGCTCTGCTAGTTTTTCTTTACTTCTTGAGGCGGTTACCTCTTTGAGAAGGGTTTCCGAGTTGGCGACTCTTCCCTGCTCGCCTCCCTTCCTGGATTTTTATCCGGATCGAGTAGTGTTTCGCTTACGGGGCGACTTTCTACCTAAGGTGGTGTCGCAATTTCATGTTAACCAGGATATTGTGTTGCCCTCGCTTTGCCCGGGCCCAAGGAATGCAAAGGAACGGGCCTTGCACACATTGGATTTAGTGCGGGCCTTGAAGTTCTATTTGTCTGTTACTCAAAGTTTTCGGTAGTCAGACTATCTGTTTGTGACTAGCAGGTCATCAGAGTGGTCAACGAGCTTCCAAGGACTCTATAGCTCGTTGGATTCGGTCGGCCATTTTGGAGGCTTACCGACTTAAAAGCGAACCTTGCCCAATTAAGATTCGAGCTCTCCACGAGGGCAGAGGCTTTCTCGTGGGCCTTTTATCAAGGGGCCTCGGCAGCTCAGCTCTGCCGAGCGGCGACCTGGCGTTTTCGTCCACACGTTTATACGTTTTTATAAGGTGGACGTCAGTGATTTCACTGATGCGGCCTTAGGACGTAGGGTCCTACAGGCGGCTGTAGTTTCAAGTTCTAGTTAACTTGTATTTGGCGCCTATTGCGCATTTATCAAGGTTGTTGGGATTCTGCCTCGTTTTGGTTTTTTCCCACCCTTAATTTTGGACTGCTTTGGGACGTCCCACTAGTAATGACTGTGGCTCTCTTCCTTCCATCTGCTGCTGAAAGACGGATTTTGGTAAGAACTTACCTGTAAAATCCTTTTCAGCGAAGGAAGGGAGACACAGCTCCCTCCCTTGGCAGAAGTGTGTTGTTGTATTTACAGATGCAGCGTGACCCTTCTCTGATAACGATTATCTGGGCTGAGGTCGACGCGCTACGGCTCTGTTCCAGCATTGCCAGCTTATCGCAGTAGTCAGGTTCAGTGAGTAGTACCTGGAACTGTGTGATTTTTTTGTCAAATGCATGCATAACCTGTACTTTTATGTTTTTTTCTCTGAAGTCCTTCAGAAGGGGTTATGTTGCTTCGCTGGTGATATTGTTCTTCCTTAAGCTTGGGTACGACTGAACAGCTGAGTAGGAGGAGCCCGAGCTGGAGGGGCCGGTCAACACGCTTTCTAATCTGAGGTGTTAATCCTATCTGGGGCTCCGCCTACCCACTAGTAATGACTGTGTCTCTCTTCCTTCCTTCGCTGAAAAGGATTTTACAGGTAAGTTCTTACCAAAATCCGTCTTTTTTTAGGGACAACATCACATTTGAAGTCACTTTGAAGGGTCTATATGATAGAAAATATCCAAAAGTGACACCATTCTAAAATCTACACCCCTCAAGGTGCTCAAAACCACATTCAAGAAGTTTATTAACCCTTCAGGTGCTTCACAGGAATTTTTGGAATGTTTAAAAAAAAAAATGAGCATTTTACTTTTTTTCACAACAAATTTAGTTCAGATCCAATTTGTTTTATTTTTCCTAAGGGTATCAGGAGAAATTGGATCCAAACGTTGTTGTACAATTTGTCCTGAGTACGCTGATACCCCATATGTGGGGGTGAACCACTGTTTGGGCGCATGGCAGAGCTCGGAAAGGAAGGAGCGCCGTATGACTTTTCAATGCAAAATTGGATGGAATTGAGATCGAACACCATGTCGCATTTGGAGAGCCCCTGATGTGCCTAAACAGTGGAAACCCCCCACAAGTGACACCCTTTTGGAAACTAGACCCCCAAAGGAACTTATCTAGATCTGTGGTGAGCACTTTGAACCCCCAAGTGCTTCACAGAAGTTTATAACGTAGAGCCGTAAAAATAAAAAATCATATTTTTTTTCACAAAAATGATCTTTTTGCCCCCAATTTTTTTTATTTTTCACGAGGGTAACAGGAGAAATTGGACCCCAAAAGTTGTTGTGCAATTTCTCCTGAGTACGCCGATACCCTATATGTGGGGGTAAACCACTGTTTGGGCGCATAGCAGAGCTCGGAAGGGAAGGACCACCGTTTGACTTTTTCAATGCAGAATTGGCTGGAATTGATATCGGACACCATGTCGCGTTTGGAGAGCCCCTAATTAACTCCAACCCAAACCCCAACAAACCCCTAACCCTATTCCCAGCCCTAACCATAACCCTAACCACAAGCCTAACCCTAACACACCCCCAACCCTAACTTTAACCCCAACCCTAACCCTAATGGGAAAATGGAAATAAATACATTTTTTTTATTTTATTATTTTTCTCTAACTAAGGGGGTGATAAAGGGGGGTTTGATTTACTATTTATAGCGGGTTTTTATGTTTTGGCTCTTTTATACAGTAAAAACTATTTTATATAAAAAAATTATTTTTACATCGCTTTATTTTGAGAGCTACAACTTTTTTTTTTTTTTTTTTCGCTGATGATGCTGTATGGCGGCTTGTTTTTTGCAGGACAAGATGACATTTTCAGCGGTTTATTTATATCTGTCTTTTTGATCGCATGTTATTCCACTTTTTGTTCGGCAGTATGACGATAAAGCATTGTTTTTTTTGGTTTGTGTGTTTTTTTTGTTTTTTTTTTATATGGGGTACACTAAAGGGGTTAACTAAAAGGACAGTTTTATAGGTCGGGTCGTTATGGACGCGGCAATACTAAATATATGTACTTTTATTGTTTAGATCTTTTTTTTTTTTATTCAAATACTTATTGCTAGAGTAAATATTGTTTTTTTTTTTGTTTGTTTTTTAATTAGCTATTTAAAAAAAAAATGTTTTTATTTAATTCTTACTTTTAGGCTAAGTGCACACGATCAGGAATAATTGCGTTTTTTTTCGCGGTTTTTTCCGCGGTTTTCCGCTGTAAAAACGCGATAAAAACGCAAGCATTAAGCATCCTATACATGTTAATTGATTCCGCATGTTTTGGCCACATGTTGCGTTTTTTTCCGCGAAAAAAACGCTTCGCGGAAAAAATAGCAACATGTTCATTAATTTTGCGGAATGTAAGCGGTTCATGTGCGGTGGTACCCAGGGTCTGGAGGAGAGGAGACTCTCCTCCAGGCCCTGGGTACCATATCCCTGGTAAAACAATAATTAAAATAAAAAATAATGATATTCTCACCTTCCGGCGGCCCCCGCAGCCTTCCCGCGGCCCCCGCAGCCTTCCCGCCTTCAGCGATGCTCCCGGCAACTTCCGGTCCCAGGAGTGCTTTGCGAGAATCACCCAGATGGCATAGCGGTCTCGCGAGATGTACGTCATCGGTGTGATTTGTCGCAAAGCACTCCTGGGACCGGAGTTGCCGGGAGCGTCACTGAGAGGCGGGAAAGCTGCGGGGGCCGCCGGAAGGTGAGAATATCATTATTTATTATTTTTTTTATTATTTTTACATTAGATCTTTTTACTATTGATGCGGCATAGGCGGCATCAATAGTAAAAAGTTGGTCACACGTGTCAAACACTATGTGTGACTCGTGTGACCAACCTGTCAATCAGTTTTCCAAGCGATGCTACAGATCGCTAGGAAAACGCTTGCATTCTGCAAGCTAATTACGCTTGCAAAACGCTATTATTCTGGCGGGAATCAGCATACAAAAAACGTGCGTATTTCCTGCGGGAGAAGTGCGGGATTGCCGCGGAAATTTCCGCGGCAATTCCGCAACGTGTGAACTTAGCCTTACACTGTGTTCCACTATGGGACGCTCATTTTCTGCAGGCTGATCGCTTATATGGCATGCAGATCTGCACGTCATATAAGCTGTCAGCGCTGCAGGGATTTGTCACTAACCTCAGAGACTTCCTGACATGCACTGCGCATTACAGGAAGTCTCTGAGCTCTTGTAACCCAGGTGTTATGACGACATCGAGTTACCATGGGAACGATCTGGACCCCGCATCATGCTGTGGGGTCTCCGATCCAAAGGCAGAGGGGCTGTCAGAGCTGACAACCCCTCTGCCTGCTCTGGAACGCTGCAATCATGTTTGATCGCAGTGTTCCGGGGGTTAAAGTGCCGGCAGCAGTCCGTAACCGCTCCTGGCACTTAGTGCCGGGTGTCAGCTGTGAGAATCTGCTTACACCCGGCCCCGCTTCCCCCGTGAGCGCGGCTGATTGCCTATGATGTACTATCCCGGCCCCGCTTCCCCCGTGAGCGCGGCTGATCGGCTTACACCCGGCCCCGCTTCCCCCGTGAGCGCGGCTGATCGCCTATGATGTACTTAATGCCATGGGCATTAAGTCTCAGGGCACATGGACGGAATAGTATGTCAATTGGCAGTGAGGAGTTAAGTCCCACCATTCTTGGCCATTATTTAGTTTTTTATTGTCATACTCTTACTCTGTGCGAAATAATAAACTATCTCTTATCCATTTAGGACCTGCAAGTTCTTTTGAATAGGTTACGGAAAATGGTAAAGGAGTCTGAAGATTACAACCCACTATGCTTTCAAAACGACCCAGAGTGGGGACCAGGTGAGATCATCCTGGCAGATGCACCATATGCCATGGTGGAGATGTGGAAATTATACAATTAGTCACATTATTTATGATCAGTGAAATAATGTGCTGTGTGGCTAAGAACGAAATGGCAAAGCTGCATGTGATTTTTTGCTAATTTCCGTTGTTTAGGAATCCTGTATTCGGGTATGCCACTCATGTGAGGCATTCCACGGCTTAGTGTCCTTCACCTCTACAAGCTTTGCCCCTGACAAGCACATTTCAAAATCCCGGCTATTTCCATTAAAATTGTGTGCAATTGTGTCTGCTGTTGTTAGTCCCGCAGCACAATACGCCACATTGTGTGCTCTCATACTAATGCCAAAATTAGACATCCATGTATCACAGTCTGAGTATTGATAGTGATGTCTCATACAGTATCTCACAAAAGTGAGTACACCGATGACATTTTTTGTAAATATGTTATATCTTTTCATGGGACAACACTGAGGCTAAGTGCACACGTTCAGGAATGTTTGCAGAATATTCCTGAGCAAAACCGGACTTTTTTCGCGGCAAAAACGCACATTTTTTTGCGAGGATTTTGCGCGTTTTTTTGGTGCGTTTTTTGCACGGATTTGACGCGTTTTTACCGCGATTTTTCCCTGAACTTTCTAGGTCAATAATATAGCGGGAAAAACGCTAGAAATCCGCAAAATTAATAGACATGTTGCTAGATTTTCCGCGATGCGTTTTTTTCGTGGAAAAAAACGCACCATGTGCACAAAAATTGCGGAATTCATTCTAAATGATAGGATGCTTAATTCATGTGTTTTTGACGCGTTTTTTCCCGCGAAAAAAACGCAAATAATCCTGAACGTGTGCACTTAGCCTGAAGATCTGACACTTTGGTACAATGTACAGTAGTCGGTGTACAGCTTGTATAGCAGTGTAAATTTTGTGTGCCCTCTAAATAACCGAATATCTTTATATCTATGCCAATGGCAACAAAAGTGAGTACACCCCCAAGTGAAAATGGCCAAATTGTGCCCAAAGTGTCAATATTTTGTGTGGACATGGAGTTCACTAGAGCTTCAGAGGTTGCCACTGGAATCCTCTTCACTCCCCCATCTTCCATTTGAGGATGCCCTTTATTTCTGGGGACATACTTGGCCAGTCTAGCACCTTTACCCACAGTTTCTTTAGCAAGGTATTGGAGGTGTTTGGCGTCGTTATCATGTTGGGATTATGCTCTGCAACCAAGTTTTCGAAAGGAGGGGATCATGCTCTGCTTCAGTTTGTCACACTACATGTTGGGATTCATGGTTCCCTATATGAACTGTAGCTCCCCACAGCCGGCGGCACTTATGCAGCCCCAAACCATCACACTCCCACCATGCTTCACTGTAAGCAAGACACACTTGTCTTTGTACTCCTCACCTGGCTGCTGCCACGCACGCTTGACACCATCTGAACCAAATAAGTTTATCTTGGTCTCATGAGACTGCAGGATATGGTTCCAGTAATTTATGTCCTTACTCTGCTTGTCTTCAGCAAACTGGTTGCTGGCTTTCTTGTGCATCATCTTTAGAAGAGGCTCCCTTCTGGGACCATAGCCATCTAGACCAATCTGATGCATGTGCAGCAACGCTGGCAGCACTCGTACATCTATTTTTGATCTATTTTATACCTCTGGATATGACGCTGAGCATGTGCACCCAACTTCTTTGGTTGACCGTGTTTGGCCTGTTCTGAGTGGAACCTGTCTTATTAAACTTCTGTAAGGGCTTGT
Organism: Oophaga sylvatica; assembly: GCA_033576555.1. NCBI lineage: Eukaryota > Metazoa > Chordata > Amphibia > Anura > Dendrobatidae > Oophaga > Oophaga sylvatica. Next base: position 277,002,107 of record JARQOD010000003.1, on the reverse strand, counting down.
CCACCATTCTGCAGCTCAGTATCAGGGTGTCGGCAATCTTCTTATAGCCTCATCACCTTTATGTAGAGCAACAATTTTTCTTAAGATCCTCAGAATTCTTTGCCATGAGGTATCATGTTGAACTTCCAAGGACCAATATGTGCGAGTGTGAGAGAGAGGACACCAAATTTTACATATATGACACCTGGGAGGGAAAATGGCTGACTGGGCACAATTTGGACATTTTCACTTAGAGATTGTGCTCATTTTTGTTGCCAGAGGTTTTGACAATAATGGCAGTGTTCAACTACAAGGACTCACACATATGCGGTGCATGTGGGAGAACACAAAGAGATCCACCACAGATACAATTAGAAATAAACTTTATTAAATGTGTAATATTAAAAAACAAGGTATAAAAAAGCAAAATGCCGCCAAGGGATACCAAGCAGAAGATGAAGGGAAATGTTGCACAAAAATATAAACAATAATGATGACAATGGGGGGTAAACGCACATGTGATAGCTCCCCCTATAAAGTAGCAAAATATGTTCAGAAAAATAAGGCTTTATATCAACAACTTGTGCCCTCACTTGTGAGCACAGCCAGAGACTGGACAATATTGATCACAATCTCACAGAACCTAGGGATCAGATGTGATAATAACGCTATAATAGCTGTAATTAGACTGTATACTAGGTGCTAAAGTTGTTATACTAATAATGATAGAAAGCTATATTACTGGTAAATGTATACAAAATCAGGTTTTGCTTCTGATGTCGTGGTCAGAATCAAAAAATAGAAGTGACAAAAGAAGATATTAATAGTTCTAAAACCATAATATTTATTTGATGAAAGATTAAAAAACACTTAATTTCGAGAAAAGGTGCTGGAAGAAGCAGGGCGAAACGCGTGTGTCAGGGCCAGGAGGTTATAGTCTTGCAACAGCTTTTCATTGCAGCAGATTCAAGGTATGCCAGGCTGTCTCATCTCCACTGTTTAATCGTGCCTTTACACAGTCTTTTGCTTACTGTATTGGTTGCTATTGACAGATGCATGTATTGCAGATATAATGTCATATGCAGTATAGCCTGTAGTTGAGAGATATATCACAATTTTGGTTGTCTCCAAACTAATTCCTTTTTTCCTGTTATTTTATGCACATTTGTAGAATAATGTTATTAACTGCCATCTAGTGGTCAATCGCTTATGCTGCATTTTGTCTTGACGCCACCTAGGTGATTCATTGTAATCAGGATATTACTGTTTTTGATTAACCCCTTCCCGACCCATGACGCCGACGTCGGCGTCATGAAAACCTGTGCCATCCCGACCCATGACGCCGACGTCGGCGTCATGCTATAAATCATGTTCCTGCGGGCCGGGAGACCGGGGTCACTGAAAGGTCACCCGACCCGCAGTAACAGGACCCTTACTGCATCACCACAGGGGGGTTGGCTTAACCCCTACGTGGCCACGATCGCTCTGATTGGCTGTTAAAAGTGAAATAGCCAATCAGAGCGATTTGTAATATTTCACCAATGAAACTGGTGAAATATTACAATCCAGCCATGGCCGATGCTGCAATAGCATCTGCCATGGCTGGACACCAAGATCTGACCCCCCCCACACCAAGTCACGGCGGTGATCGGCCGCCGCCATCGAAAGATGGCAGCGATCGGTCACTGTCTGCTCCCCTGCTCCTGCGATCCCCACCTACCGATTCCCCCCCCCCTCACCTTCCGACGCCCCATACTCACCTCTCCCGGTCCACCGATGTCCCTGGATCCGCCCCGGCGGCTGCCCGGGATGCTTCATGGGCGCCGCCATCTTGGAAAATGGCGGGCGCATGCGCAGTGCGGCCGGCGCATGCGCAGTGCGCCCTCCATTGTACAAAAATTTATTTGATCACTGTGATAAACTGTCACAGTGATCAAAATAAAAAAAAAGTAAATGAACCCCCCCCCCCCCGTCATAGGTAGGGACAAATAATAAAATAAAGAATTTTTTTTTTTTCCTAGTGGATTTTGCTGCGGATCCGCGCGGATATCGCTGCTGATCCCGGCGGATATCGCTGCTGATCCGCGGCGGATTTCGCGGCTGATCCGCTGCTGATTTCGCTGCTGATCCGCGGCGGATTTCCTGCTGATCCGTGGCGGATTTCTCTGCTGATCCGCGGCGGATTTGGCTGCTGATCCGCGGCGGATTTGGCTGCTGATCCGCGGCGGATTTCGCTGCTGATCCGTGGCGGATTTCGCTGCTGATCCGCGGCGGATTTCGCGGCTGATTCGCGGCGGATCCGCGTCGGATTCGCTGCTGATCCGCGTCGGATTTCGCTGCTGATCCGCGGCGGATTTCTCTGCTGATTCGCTGCGGATCCGCGGCTGATTTCGCTGCTGATCCGCGGCGGATTTCCGGCGGATTTCGCTGCGGATCCGCGACGGATTTCACTGCGGATCCGCGGCGGATTTGGCTGCTGATCCGCGGCGGATTTGGCTGCTGATCCGCGGCGGATTTGGCTGCTGATCCGCGGCGGATTTGGCTGCTGATCCGCGGCGGATTTGGCTGCGGATCCGCGGCGGATTTGGCTGCTGATCCGCGGCGGATTTGGCTGCTGATCCGCGGCGGATTTGGCTGCTGATCCGCGGCGGATTTGCTGCTGATCAGCGGCGGATTTTGCTGCTGATCCGCGGCGGATTTTGCTGCTGATCCGCGGCGGATTTTGCTGCTGATCCGCGGCGGATTTTGCTGCTGATCCGCGGCGGATTTTGCTGCTGATCCGCGGCGGATTTTGCTGCTGATCCGCGGCGGATTTTGCTGCTGATCCGCGACTGATTTTGCTGCTGATCCGCGGCGGATTTTGCTGCTGATCCGCGGCGGATTTTGCTGCTGATCCGCGGCGATTTTGCTGCTGATCCGCGGCTGATTTTGCTGCTGATCCGCTGCTGATCCCGGCGGATTTTGCTGCTGATCCACGACTGATTTTGCTGCGGATCCGCGGCTGATATCTGTGATTCATCTGCGCTAGCGGGTATAGCAAACGCGATAGCGTTATGCTATACGTTACCGCCGTCAACGCTACGTGTTGAACGGCTGTAAAAACGCAATATGAACCCAGCCTTAGGGTTAGAACTAGGGTTAGGGTTAGCATTAGGGTTAAGGTTAGAATTACAGTTAGGGTTGGAATTTGGGTTAGGTTTGGAATTAGGGTTAGGCTTGTGGTTAGGTTTATGGTTAGAGTTGGGATTAGGGTTAGGGGTGTGTTGGGGTTAGGGTTATGATTAGGGTTTGTATTAGGGTTAGGTGTGTGTAGGGGTTAGGGTTGGGGTTAGGGTTGGAGTTAGAATTGAGGGGTTTCCACTATTTAGGCACATCAGGGGGTCTCCATACGCGACATGGCGCCACCATTGATTCCTGCAAATTTTGCGTTCAAAAAGTCAAACAGTGCTCCCTTTATTCCAAGCCCCGACGTATGCCCAAACAGTGGTTTATCCCCACATATGGGGTATCAGCGTACTCGGGAAAAATTGTACAACAACTTTGGGGGTTCTAATTTCTCCTGTTAACATTGGGAAAAAAAATTGGGGACTAAAAAATTATTTTTGTGGAAAAAAAATGATTTTATATTTTCACGGCTCTGCGTTATAAACTTCTGTGAAGGACTTGGAGATTCAAAGTGCTTATCACACATCTATAGGAGTTCCTTGGGGGATCTAGTTTCCAAAATGGGGTCACTTGTGGGGAGTTTCTACTGTTTAGGCACATCAGGGACTCTGCAAACGTAACATGACGCCCGAAGACCATTCCATCAAGTGGGCATTTCAAAACGTCACTACTTCCCATCCGAGCCCCGACGTGTGCCCATACAGTAGTTTTCTCCCACATATGGGATATCCGCATACTCAGGACAAATTGGACAACAACTTTTGGGGGCTAATTTCTCATGTTACCCTTGGGAAAATAAAAAAATTGGGGACTAAAAGATCATGATTGTGGAAAAAATATGATTATTTTATTTTCATACCCGGGCGTTATAAGCTTCTGTGTAGCCCTTGGGGGTTCAAAGTGCTCACCACACATCTAGATAAGTTCTTTGCCGGGTCTAGTTTCCAAAATGGGGTCACTTGTGGGGAGTTTCTACTGTTTAGGCACATCAGGGGCTCTGCAAACGTAACAAGATGCCCGCAGACCATTCCATCAAGTCGGCATTTCAAAGCGTCACTACATCCCTTCCGAGCCCTGACGTGTGCCCAAACAGTGGTTCCCCCCCACATATGGGGTACTAGCGTACTCAGGACAAACTTGACAACAACTTTTGGGGTCCAATTTCTCCTGTAACCATTGTGAAAATAAAAAATAGTGGGCTAAAAAATCATTTTTTGAGAAAAAAAAATGATTTTTTATTTTCACGGCTCTGCGTTATAAACTTCTGTGAAGCACCTGGGGTTCAAAGTGCTCACTATGCATCTAGATAAGTTCCTTAGGGCGTCTAGTTTCCAAAATGGGGTCACTTGTGGGGGAGCTCCAATGTTTAGGCACACAGGGACGCTCCAAATGCGACATGGCAACCGCTAAATATTCCAGCATATTTTCCATTCAAAAAGTCAAATGGCGCTCCTTCCCTTCTGAGCCCTGCCGTGCGCCCAAACAGTGGTTTATGACCACATATGAGGTATCTGTGTACTCAGGAGAAATTGCCCAACAAATTTTAGGATCCAATTTATACTGTTGCCCATGTGAAATTGAAAAAAACTGAGGCTAAAAGAAAATTTTTGTGAAAAAAAAGTACTTTCTTTTATTTACGGATCAATTTGTGAAGCACCTGGGGGTTCAAAGTGATCACTATGCATCTAGATAAGTTCCTTAGGGGGTCTAGTTTCCAAAATGGGGTCACTTGTGGGGGAGCTCCAATGTTTAGGCACACAGGGACTCTCCAAATGTGACATGGCAACCGCTAAATATTCCAGCATATTTTCCATTCAAAAAGTCAAATGGCGCTCCTTCCCTTCTGAGCCCTGCCGTGCGCCCATACAGTGGTTTATGACCACATATGAGGTATCTGTGTACTCAGGAGAAATTGCCCAACAAATTTTAGGATCCATTTTATCCTGATGCCCATGTAAAAATGAAAAAATTGATGCTAAAAGAAAATTTTTGTTGGAAAAATTAAAATGTTCATTTTTTCCTTCCACGTTGCTTTAGTTCCTGTGAAGCACCTGAAGGGTTAATAATCTTCTTGAATGTAGTTTTGAGTAGCTTGAGGGGTGCAGTTTTTATAAAGGTGTCACTTTTGGGTATTTTCTGCCATATAGACCCCTCAAAGTGACTTCAAATGTGAGGTGGTCCCTAAAAAAAAATGGTTTTGTAAATTTTGCTGTAAAAATGAGAAATCGCTGGTCAACTTTTAACCCTTATAACTTCCTAACAAAAAAAAATGTTCCCAAAATTGTGCTGATGTAAAGTAGACATGTAGGAAATGTTATTTATTAACTATTTTGTGCCACATAACTCTCTGGTTTAACAGAATAAAAATTTGAAAAATTCAAAATTTTCGCCAAATTTCCATTTTTTTCACAAATAAACGCAAAAATTATCGACCTAAATTTACCACTAACATGAAGCCCAATATGTCACGAAAAAACAATCTCAGAATCGCTAGGATCCGTTGAAGCGTTCCTGAGTTATTACCTCATAAAGGGACACTGGTCAGAATTGCAAAAAATGGCAAGGTCTTTAAGGTCAAAATAGGCTGGGTCATGAAGGGGTTAAAGTTTGACCAACATTAGCACTTAACATAACTCTTTATCTCCTTTTTTGCATTAGCCCTTTAGTGACTTTTGAATAAATATTGTTATTTTTATTTTTATCCACCTCATGAATTGTTACATGATTTTCAATTGATGTAGACAATTAACATTGTATACCCAACTGTTATTTATTTTTCCACTACCTCTACATTCCAGCCCCTTTTCTCGAAAATTTTAAGTGTTTTTTTAATCTTTCATTAAATAAATATTATGGTGTTATAACTATTAATATTGCCTTTTGTCTCTTCTATTTTTTGTTTCTGATTGAAGTGCAGCCCACTGTTTATGGTCATATCAAATATTTATGGACAATTATTGATATTTGACCAATTACTGGTAAATGGTGGCCACAGTAGTCTGCTCAGCGTCCCCACCCTAACATGTGTTTCGCCGCCCGACGTCCCCAGAAGAAACTGGCAGCGAAACGCGTGTCAGGGTGGGGGACGCCGAGCAGACCACTGTAGCCACCATTTACTGGTAATGTAGCTTTTTATCATTATTAGTATAACAGCTTTAGCACCTAGTATACAGTCTAATTACAACTATTAAAGCGTTATTACTACATCTGGTCCCTAGGTTCTGTGAGATTGTGATTGCTGTTGTCCTGTGGTTACTTTTGTACCGGTCTCTGGCTGTGCCTACAAGTGAGGGTGTGATTATATACAGTTGTTAATATAAAGTTTTATTTTTCTGAACATATTTTTCCAATTTACAGGGGGAGCTATTACATGTGCATTTACCCCCATTGTCATCATTATTGTTTATATTTTTCTGCAATAGTTCCCCTCATCTTCTGCTTGGTATCCATTGATGGCATTTTGCTTTGTTTATACCTTGTTTTTTAATATTATACATTTAATAAAGTTTATTTTTAATTGTATCTGCGTTGGATCTCTTCATGTTCTCCCACATGTACCGCATATGTGGGAGTCCTTGTTTTTGAACTTTGTTGAAGTCTTTTTTTATTTTGGACAATTTTGTTTTAATTAATGACTGTGTGTTGAGTTATTTAGATGGCACACCAAATTTACACTGTTGTACAAGCTGTACACTGATTACTGAACATTCTAACAATATCTTCAGTATAATAAAATATTTACAAAAATGTGAGTGTACTCGTTTTTGTGACATACTGTACATGCCGATATCTTGGAAATATTATGCAGTGACACTAATCTTAAGTCGGCATCTTGCAATAAGTGAAACCTGTGCTGTAAATCGATACTTGTTTCAGTGATCCTGGAATCTGTACGCGATGTGTGAATACATCCTTAAGAATGCCCTTTTTTTATTCAAATCGATGATCTTACTGAATACAACTTACCAAAAGTGACCAGAAGTGTCTCTAATGCCTCCCCTAATGATCCAACTTTCTAGCAAAAGTCATGTCCTAATTTTCCAATTGTGGGATCCTGGCATGCAGAGCGAGGTCCCACAATCCTGCGTAGGCCTCCATTGCTGTAAAATTTCAAAGCGTAAGATCTTGTGCTACGTCAGCGCTGCTGCATCCTTTACTAAGTGGTTACCTAATGGTAACTTGGACCGCTTAGTGGAGACTGCGGTAGTGCTGGCTAAGTATTCTTTAAAGGGGTTGTCTCCTTTTAGAAAACCTTTTGCGTTTGTTCTAAAAAAAAAAAAAAATGACAAACCACATTTTACTCAGTTTCCAGGTCCAATGCTGAGTCTCTGATGCTACCTGTGTCTAGCACTATTGTTACATCGTTAGCGCAGGAGCCAATCAGTGAGCTCAGTGGATCTGCTCATTTAGACAGAACGCCCCCCTCAGAGCCAATGAGCTAACTGATTGCCTGCCATGTTGTGGACGTGACTTCTGTGCCACTGACAGTACCGAACATCGGGAGAAGCATCAAAGATTCGGCACTGGACCAATGGATGGTGAGTAAAGCACCGATATTTATTTTTTAACAAACTGCAGCCTGAATTCCTAGTATGGAATCCATTCCTGACAGTCGCTTGCAGGCGTCTCAATTTCTTAAATAGGTAAAATTGCAAAGCACTTGTATAAACAAGGACCATTGCAATTTACCTGTTATTAAAGGGGTTCTCACAGAAATTGAATAAAATAAATAAATGTAAATATTACAAATATTGCTGAATACTTTTTTAAAAAGGTAATCTTTATTTAGTGCACTGTCAAGATTTTAAATATGCCAGTTGCCATAGCAGTTTCCCAGCCGTCCCAGGTATGACATAGTAGGACGGGATGGGCAAACTGAACAGTAAAGTTCGGGGTCCTACCCGAACACATACTGTTCGCTGCACGGACTTCGCCAGAAAGTTGTTTTACTGTGCGGGTTTGGCACCCCGAACACCAGGTGTTACTCGCGGCTCTGATAGGCGGTAAGATTAATACCATCGGTGAGAACTGCGGTTCTCACGCTGTCAGATAACAGCGTGAGCCCGCAGCTGTGACCGGACGTAAAAAGATAACCTCTGATCACAGGCGTCGTGCTGATATAGGACTACTCCTTTCATAAGTCTACGCATGCTGCCGATGTATTCATCAGCCGGCGCCTGCACTCTAAATAAATAAATGGTTTGGTTCAACTGTATTTTTGATAACTAGAAAGGTAAAACTGACAGCTGCAGGCTGCAATCCTTAACCAGCCTTGTTAAAGCTGACAGCTATCAAGAATAAAGGGTCCCACCCCATTTTTTTTTCTTCATCTATTAGATGCGCCAATTTTAGCCCTTTTCCCGGCTCTTTCCACTAGTGGCAGCAGGCGTAGGCTGATGGGACTACTATTCCCATCAGCTGATGCCTGTGATCGGAAGTAAACTTTTTACCTCCGGTCACAGCTCTCTAATCGGCGGTAATAATTATATGTATTATATTATATTCATTACTGCCGGTTTAGAGATCTGCGATGTCTTTGCTGTAAATCCTTGTCAGGTGGATCAGTGAATTGATGTCTCGTTCGTTTTTCACATACAGCTTGATGTCATCCATGTACAGGAGGTAGCCATAGCCAGACTCTGTAATTATCTGACTAAGGGGGTTCAAGCCTATGCAGAACATTAATGGGGACAGTGCATCACGTTGGTATATGCCGCATTTGATGGTCACTTGTGCTAGTTGTCTTGAGTTGACTTCCAATGTTGTTCTCCATAGCCCCATTGAGTTTCTGCGGAAAGTTCTTAATTTCCTGTTGACATTGTAGAGAGCCAAGCATTCACAGATCCATGTGTGTGTCATTGAGTCATAGGCTTTCCTGTAGTCAATCCAGGCTGTGCCGAGATTGGTGTGTCCGGATCTTGAGTCTTGAGCGACTGCTCTATCTACTAGGAGCTGGTACTTGGAGCCTCTGGTGTTGTCCCAATAACTTTCTGAGCTGGAATAATGTACTGGTCCATATGGTTCTGTAGCCTGGTGGCTATGATGCCTGACTGGAGTTTCCATGTTGTTGTAAGGCAGGTTATGGGGCGGTAGTTGGATGGAACTGTGAGGATCCTTCATGATTGGCACTGTTCTTCCTTGTGTTAGCCAATCTGGGTGGTGGCCTGCTTCTAGCTGTTGGTTCATCTGCTTTGCCATGCGTTCATGTACCGCTGTTAATTTCTTTAGCCAGTAGGTGTAGATCATATCTGGGCCAAGTGCTGCCAGCTCTTCATGTTCTTGACCCGATGTTGAATGACTGCTTCTGTAATGGTGACTGGTTCGTGCTGTGTTTCATTCTCAGATCTTGCAGCCACATTGCACTGGTGTGTGTTTTTTCCTTCTACCATATGTTCCTCCAGTATTGTTCAGTCTCTGCTATTGGTGGAGTTGTTGCCTTTGTGCTTTTACTCTGTAGTTGGGAGTACACTTGGATGGTTCTCTGGAGAACAGGGCATTTATCTTCTTGGCCTCAGCTTCTCTAGTGTATCTTCTTAGTCTTGCAGCGAGTGCTGTGAGCTTTTGTTAAGCAGTCTCTAGGGCTTTAGTTGGGGTCAGGCCCTTTGTACTTGTCCAGCTTGGTCTTATTCTTGATCTTTACACCTTTCTGTATTTCTGTTAGTTGGTTGACCTCCCTTCGTGTCACCTTGATCTTTGTCTCCAGTCTTCTTTTCCAAGGGGGGGCACATACTTCTGTTGTTATTGCTGGTTGTATAGCCAAGCATTTACATGATTTCTGAGGCAAGTAGCATAGATCAGTTTATTAGTTTGGGTTATGGTGGTGGCAGGTATTGATACAAGTGCTCTATTGGCATCTTCTAGCATACTGTCTGGTGGTGTTTCTTTGCTGAGCCTTGGCAGTCAATCTCTGCGGTATATAGCGAGAGCGTATAACTATGATGTGTATATACACACACATATACTGTAACTATATACAATTTATACTCATCAAGCATATATATTTCTCAGTCGCCTCATTGGGGGACACAGGACCATGGGTGTTATGCTGCTGCCACTAGGAGGACACTAAGCAAATACACAAAAAAGGTTAACTCCTCCTGCAGTATACACACTCTGCTGGCTCTATCCTGAACCAGTTTTTGCTTAGTGTCTGTATGAGGCACTAGGGTCTGTCATCAGACCCCAATTCTATTAGTATTTTTTTCTATCTTTTTTACCTTTTTTTCTCATGGAATAGAAGGGCGACGGGGTTTTTTAAAAAGTCCTGATCTCCCGAAATCAGCAAGAGGCGGGAACGCGGAGTGTCGCCTCCCCGTACCCCCTCCTGCAACGTTACCACATGCCTGAGCTCTCTTCAGGGCGACGGATCCCTTTAATGGGTCAGCTCTCCATACACCATCAAAGGATGGGAACATGGGGTGTCGCCCTCATGTACCCCCTTCCGGAGTCAGGCCTTCAGCCGGACGCAGAATTCAGCCTTAGAGAGTACCCCACTGCACCACCACTGTCTGAAAGCGGCTGGTGCTAGGAGGCAAGCAACCCTCTCCACTTCCCTATCAAAGGGATGGTGGATTGAGGATGATCGGTGCTGCCAGAAGTCAACTCCTGTGGGCTGTGCTCCCGACTCTGCTCCACCGTAAGTACAACCTCCTGGGTTCCTCGTGGATTTCGGGCCCCAGTGGGGGGGGGGGGGGAATAGGCGTCCGGTCATCTGCGCCTCTCTCCAAAGCCACTGCTGCGGCCTTCCCACGCTGCCTCTCCACTCTGCCGCCACCGTGACTGTTTCCATTCACGCGGCCGCAGCCATCCACACCGCCGCGGCCGTCTTCTCCTGGGTGGACAGAGCCCCGCTACTTTAGTCCCCGGCTTCTGGCCGTGGTAGGCCCCAGCTCCGCCCTCCTGGGAAACTCTGCCCTCCCAGGAAGCTCCGCCCACGTCCAAGGCGCTTCTCTCTGTACAGTGAGCGCTGCGCCTGCTTCTCTGCCCTCCTGGTCCGTCTCCGACCACATTTTCTGGCGCTTCTCGCTCCCCATGAGAAATGCCAACTTGTTCTCGGGCACTATCTTCTCTTCCTCATCCTGGCATCGCAGCGTGACTTCTGGCTGGGGACACCATCGTTTCAACCGCAGGGCCACGTCACTCAGTCTTCCTTCTCTGGTGGGCACGGACACAGGACCTGGGTAAGCTTACACAGCGCTTAACCCCTTCCCTGCAGCAGTCTCCAGGCTCCATATGCAATATGTCCCAATCAAAATCCTCCAAAAAGGCTGATAAAACACACACAGTGGTGTATGCCTCGTGTGCCTCATGCAATGCCTCTCTACAATGGAAGCATAGTTCCACAATCTGTGCAGCCTGCGCCCCTTCATGCGCCCAGGAGCCCCCTGCTAATACCGACCCTAGTGGGCCTATTCCTCCTGAGTGGGCCACGTCCTTGGCACAGTCCATGGCTTCCCTGGCTAAAGCCTTAGAATCTTTCCGTGGTTCCTCCTCAAGCCAGGGCATCCCTTTACCTGGAGAGGGCCCGCCCACCTCCAGAGAGTCTTCCTCAAGGGCCGGTCCGCGGCAGCAGTTAGGCAACCTTCCAGGAAACATCTCCATGAATTGTCTCCCAACCCCTCTAGTGGCTCGGCATCCGCAAGCTCCGCTTCCTGCTCCCCCTCTCCGGAGGCTGGCAGCGAACACGACTCAGTCAGATGTGTCCGTAGACCCGGACTCACTAGAGTACCAGGAGTCCTTAGATTCTCTCATTGAAGCGGTTAATAAGGCTCTGAGAGTAGACAAGAACCCGGGACTCATCCGGATCACACTGTGTCTTTCAAAAGAACCAAACGTCCGCACAGGGTTTTTGCTAACCATCCTGAGTTTACGGACATTGTCCAGAGACATAGGAGCCTCCCAGACAAGCGTTTCATAGGGCAGAAGCTGCTATAAGCTTAGTACCCTTTTCCAGCAGCTCTGATGGAGTGGACCGAGTCCCCTGCAGTGGATCTGCCCATATTCCGGCTCTCTTCCAAAACTCTCGTGTCTCTGTCTGACGGCTCATCAATTAAAAACCCCACGGATCGACAATCTCGCTCAGTCTGTCTTCGAAGCTGCCGGAGCAGCACTCTTCCTTTCCTTCGCCGCCACCTGGGTGGCCAGGGCTATGGTGGCCTGGGCAGAGGCTCTAGTTAAGACCGGTTGCGACAATACCCTTCCTTCCGAGGTGGTTAGTCTCGCCTATCAGATTGCACAGGCAGGGATTACGTCGTGAATGCCTCTCTAGATGCGGCTAACTGTGCCGCGCTTGCAGCTGCTAACGCCGTTACCATCAGGAGAGCCTTATGGCTCCGGGAGTGGCGGGCAGACTCCGCTTTAAACAAGTCTTTAACTTCCCTGCCATACCAGAGCGGGCGTCTGTTCGGGGATAAACTTGACCAAATCATCTCTGATGCTACTGGGGGAAAAAGCAAATTCCTCCCTCAGCGTAGACCCAGTTGGCCCTTTCGGAACCAACACCAGGTTCGCTTCCTGCCTTTTTGCAGGACCACAAACTGGTCATCCGCAACCACCTCCTCTCGCTCGACTCGCCCTCCGCGCAGAGACAGGATTCTCAACCCTCATTCAAGCCCTCCCAGTCCTGGAGAAACAGATCCTCCCAGTCCGGACCCAAGGGTTCCTCTTCTCGCAAGTTCTCCTCTCAATGACTCCTTGCCGTGTCCGGAGGACAGACCTTGTTTCGCAAGGTCTGGTTGTCGGTCGTTCACGACCAGTGGGTCTGAGATCTCGTATCCTCCGGATACAAGATCGAATTTATGTCAAAAATGCGTTTTTTCCAGTCTCGTCTCCCAAAGTCAAGGGCGCTCGCAGCTCCCTTTTATCAGGCCTTAGACGCCCTCCGCAACAGCGCAGTTATCTTCCCGGTTCCTCACTCGGAAAGGTTCAAGGGGTTTTACTCAAACCTAGTCGTGGTCCCAAAGAAGGACGGAACCATTCAGCCCATCCTAGACCTAAAATTGTTGAACAAATTTGTCAGAGTGCGCCATTTCAGAATGGAATCTCTCCGTTCTGTCATCGCTTCTCTGGAGAAAGGGGAATACCTTGCGTCCGTCGACATCAAAGACTCATATCTACACATCCCAATCTTCAAAGGTCATCAAAGATTTCTGCACTTTGCGATTGGAGACTAACATTTTCAATTCACCGCTCTGCCCTTCGGTCTCGCCATCGCCCCCAGAGTGTTCACAAAGGTCATGGCGCCCATCATGTCCATTCTACACTCTCGGGACGTGGTGATTCTACCCTATCTGGATGACCTTCTCATCAAAGGTCCATCTTCACGGGCCTGTGCAGAGTGTCAATGTCACCGTGGACACTCTATCCTGCCTAGGTTGACTAGTGAACCTGGACAAATCCTTCCCGGTTCCGTCCCAGAAAATCACCTTTTTGGGGATGATCTTGGGCTCTTCCCGAGGGTTGGTAATTCTCCCTCCGGAGAAGATTTCTTCTCTAACTGGGGGAGCCCAATTGCTATCTCTGGGCCGCTCTCACTCTCTACGGTTCACCATGCAGGTCCTGGGGAAAATGGTAGTGTCCATCGAGGCAGTACCGTTTGCCCAATTACACCTCCGTCCCCTACAACAGGAATTGATCTCAGTCTGGGACAGAAACCCAACCTCCTTGGGTCGCCGCTTTCGCCTGGCGCCTAGAATCAGGCGGTCCCTCAAATGGTGGACTGCGACGTCATCATTGAATCAAGGAAGATCCTTTCTGCCGGTTCACTGGTTGGTAGTGACCACCGACGCCAGTCTCCTCAGATGGGGTGGATCTTTCGTCACCACACGGCTCAAGGACACTGGTCTTCACTGGAAGCCCGCCTTCCGATCAATGTCCTCGAGATCAGAGCAATCAGGCTAGCTCTGTTATGTTTCGGTAGCTGAGGAGTGCAGGTAAAAAAGGCAATACACCAGAGCAGTTGGAATCTATGGGATTGCAGTACCCTGACTAACCACCACAACTAGAGGCAGCCGTGGAGCGTTCCTACGTTGGTCCTAGATGCCTCGTCACAGCCTGAGAAACTAACTACACCTAAAGATAGAAATAGGAAAGCTATCTGCCCCGGAGCAGATCCTCAAAGATAATAGAAAGCCCCCAAACATGTAATGGCGGTTAGACAAGATGAAATACTGACACAGAAAGAAAATAGTATGAGCAAACGCTGGGGCCCAAACTAACTAAATAGAAAAGGATAGGAAGGGTACTTACTGCAATCCCAGAAAACCCTGAAAGGCACCAACTCTACTAATTTCAAAAACACCTGAGATCACACGACCTCTTCCACCTAAATTAGCTCTCTGGTGTAACAAAATCAAAACAGCAGCCACTGAAAAAACTGGATAAAGCAAAAGAACAAAACTCAGTGGCTGAACTAAACTGAGAAGGCAGAAGCCCCCGAGGGGACCCTGAAGGCCCCCAAAGAAGTGCAGGACAAAATGCAAAAATATAGCAACAACACAAAAGAAGAAAAATTCTTATCTGGTAGCAGGAGATGCAGACACGACACAGCAGGCTACAAGTGAAACTGGAATGAAGGATTCAGACCAGAACAATTGATCACCGGCCACCCTGATGGGAAAATGACTCCCTTATATAAGACCAGTCAGTAACACCTGATTCCCAGTCCTCACAATCTTCACTAGTACCGCTTGTAACCACCAGAGGGAGCCTCTGCTCAGAACTCATCTCAAACCCATTCACAACATAGCTCTTCTTCATTTCCATCGCCTCCTGGCCGATCGCCCCATCCGGATCCAGTCATACAACGCCACGTCCGTGGTGTACATCAATCGCCAGGGTGGCACGCGAAGCAGAAGAGCGATGCTCGAAGTGACGCACATTCTGCGATGGGCCGAGACAAACCACTCACTCATCTCTGCGGTTGACATTCCGGGAGTAGACAATTGGGTGGCGGATTTTCTCAGCCCCCAGGGCCTAGCCTCGGGGGAGTGGTCCCTTCACCCAGATTGTTTCATCAGATTTGCCAGCGTTGGGGCACGCCGGATGTGGACCTCATGGCATCCAGGCTAAATGCCAAGGTTCCGGCATTCGTAGCTTGGTCCCGCGACCTGCTAGCCATCGGCTCGGATGCTCTAGTGCTTCCTTGGAACCAATTTCGCCTCACATCTTTCCACCGCTTCCATTAATCCCACGGGTCATTAGGAAAATCAAGGCGGAAGGCATTCTGTTGATTCTCGTCGCTCCAGACTGGCCGCGCCGGGCTTGGTATGTGGAACTAGTTCATCTAGTCGCCGACGTTCCCTGGAGGTTACCGGATCGTCCGGACCTTCTCTCTCTGGGTCCCATTTGCTACCAGAACTCGAGAGTGCTGAATTTAACGGCCTGGCCATTGAATCCTGGATTCTAGCCCAGGCCGGTTTCTCGCAACAGGTGGCAGCTACCTTGATCACCGCTAGGAAGCCTGTTTCCATGCTCATTTACCATCGTGTTTGGAAAGCCTTTTTCTCCTGGTGTAAGGCTAAAGGTCATTCCCCGTTGGTGTTTTCTACACCCTCCATTCTGGAGTTTCTCCAAGCAGGGTTGGATTCAGGCTTAGCGCTGTCTTCCCTCAAAGGCCAGATTTCAGCTCTATCCATGCTTTTCCAGCGAAGAATAGCGTCTAAGCCTCAGGGTAAGACTTTTATACAGGGAGTGTAGCACCTTGTCCTGCCCTAAAGATGCCTTTGGAGCCTTGGGACCTTAACCTGGTTCTAAGTGCCTTACAAAAGACCCCTTTCGAGCCAATACAAGAAGCTTCCCTCTCTCTTCTTTCGTGGAAAGTTGCTTTTCTTGTGGCAATAACCTCCATCAGATGGGTCTCGGAATTGGCGGCTTTGTCCTGCAAACCTCCCTTCCTGATTTTGAACCAAGACAAGGTGGTGTTAAGGACGACTCCATCCTTCTTGCCTAAAGTCGTCTCGACTTTTCATCTGAATGAGGACATAGTTCTGCCCTCGTTCTGTCCAACTCCGGTCCACCGTACTGAGAAAGCTCTTCACACTTTGGACTTGGTGAGGGCTCTCCGCAGGTACATTTCTTCTCGCAAATCGGATGCCTTTATGTGCTTCTGGAGGGACGCAGAAAGGGCTTACCTGCTTCCAAGGCCACGATAGCCAGATGGATCCAATCTGCGATCCAAGAAGCTTACCGTGTCAAGGGTCAGCCTATCCCGGCGTGGATTAAAGCACACTCCACTCAGTCAGTGGGGGCTTCCTGGGCCATTCTACACCAGGCAACGGCACAGCAAGTGTGCAAGGCTTCGACTTGGTCCAGTCTTCACACGTTTGCTAAGCATTACAATATTCATTCTCAAGCCTCTTCAGATGCGGCTCTCGACAGACAGATTCCGCAATCGGCAGTTTTGCATCTGTAGGCCTCTCAATCTTTTAGTCAGTTAAGCATTTGGTATGCGAGGTTTCATCTGTTGTGCTGTTTCCCACCCAGGGACTGCTTTAGGATGTCCCATGGTCCTGTGTCCCCCAATGAGGCGAAGGAGATTCAGGGATTTTTGTGTGTACTCACCGTAAAATCC
This sequence comes from Oophaga sylvatica, assembly GCA_033576555.1. NCBI lineage: Eukaryota > Metazoa > Chordata > Amphibia > Anura > Dendrobatidae > Oophaga > Oophaga sylvatica. Next base: position 276,985,393 of record JARQOD010000003.1, on the reverse strand, counting down.
TTTTCTCCGAGCCACTCATTAGGGGACACAGCACCCACCGTTAGCTGGTGGCTTGTAGTTGTTTTGGTTTTGACATATTGCACTTCTGTTATGAGCTGCTTCTGCTTTCGCACCAAACTGGTTCAGGATAGAGCCAGCAGAGGGTGTATACTGCAGAAGGAGGAGTTAACCTTTTTTGTGTATTTGCTTAGCGTCCTCCTAGTGGCAGCAGCATAACACCCATGGTCCTGTGTCCCCCAATGAGTGGCTAGGAGAAAAGGATTTTACGGTGAATACACACAAAAATCCCTGTTTATTATACACACAATTGACTGTATGTACAGTGTAACATACACTTTTACTTAGGATACTTACGATAATGGGAGGATTCTGTCACTTACTGAATAGAAAAACCAGGGTCAGCCGAAGTTTGTACTATTTGTCCAGCAGCTCTGTCCTCCTATATTCCTGTGGGGATGACTGAGATAACTTTTCTTTAACTGACTAAGAACATTTATCTTCTCCTTTAGTCGCTCACCTCGTCCTGTCAGGTTCAGTGAACAAGTTTCGTGAACTTGCATTTATCTGATCGGACACGGCCCTCATCCGACATTGCTAGGGCAGCTGACATATTTAAAATCCTGACCGTTTACTAAACAAAGGTTACCTTTTTGCTAAATAAAGGTATTCAGTAAAATTTGTAATATTTTAAATGTAATTTGTTATTCAATTCCTCAGCAAACCGCTTTAAAATGAGAGAGATCTTTAATGCTATCTTTTACTGCCTGTTGCCTTGGTTTCTGGCCACCACTGTAATCTGTTAGTGGTCTCTTAAGCAAGTAGTGCAGCATTTGCAATCTTTTTGTTATAAAGTTTGCAACGCTACTCAGACGCTGTCCTGATCACTGAATCCCACCAGCTTCAGTGCCCGAGGCAAAACTGCCTCTGCTTACAGCATTGGAGAGCGCACTGTTCGAGCCAGCAGCACAGCCATGCCAGTGGTCCACAATGTCCATCAGGAGCGCACTGTTCAAGCTAGCAGCGCAGCCATGCCAGTGGTCCACAATGTCCATCAGGAGCGCTCTGTTCAGGCTAGCGGCACAGCCATGCCAGTGGTCCACAATGTCCATCATTAGCGCACTGTTCAAGCCAGTAGCGCAGTCATGCCAGTAGTCCACAGAGTCCATCAGGAGCGCACTGTTAAGGCCAGCAGTGCAGCCTTGCCAGTAGTCCACAATGTCCATCAGCAGTGCAGCCATGCCAGTAGTCCACAGTGTCCATCAGGAGCACACTGTTCAGGCTAGCAGCACAGCCATGCCAGTGGTCCAAAATGTACATCAAGAGCGCACTGTTCGGGCTAGCAGCGCAGCCATGCCAGTAGTCCACAATGTCCTTCAGGAGCGCACTGTTCGGGCCAGCAGCGCAGCCGTGCCAGTATTCCAATGTCCCTCAGGAGCGCACTGTTCGGGCTAGCAGCACAGCCATGCCAGTAGTCCACAATGTACATCAAAAGCGCACTGTTCGAGCCAGTGGCGCAGCCATTCCGATAGTCCACAATGTCCATCAGGTGCGCACTGTTAGGGCCAGTGGCGCCGCCATGCCAGTAATCCACAATGTACATCAAGAGCGCACTGTTCTGGCTAGCAGCGCAGCCATGCCAGTATTCCACAATGTCCATCAGGAGCTCACTGTTCAAGCCAGCAGCGCAGCCATTCCAGTAGTCCACAGTAGTCAGGAGCGCACTATTAGGGCCAGCGGCGCAGCCATGCCAAAAGTGCACTCCTGATAATTGACACTTTGGACTACTGAGTCCAAGTGTCAATTATCAGGAGTGCACTTTTCACCTGACAATAAACAGGAACCTGAGGGTGAGTGCTGTGCTTCTGAAGGTAGAAGATGAGAATAATCCTTTAAAAGCACCATTCTAATGTTTTTTTTTTTTATTTCCCCCAGAGCAATATCACTAGTGTATCTTCCCTTCCCATAGTAAAAATACTTATCCGCCACCTCTTCCTGGCGCCGTTTCTGTCCCTTTCAACCATCTTTGGACCACAGCTCCTGACGGACCAGGAATCAGAGCTAGTGGTCACAAGATCTCAATGAAACTTGTTCTGTCTGCCATAGACATACATGAGTTGTCTCTTCCGGATTGCCCAGCAAACAGCAGGTCACAGTCTGCAGAACAGAAGAAGATGGTGGCTGGTAATATCATACTAGGGGTAAGGAACCTGCTTTAGGGATACAGCTCCGGAGAAGAAAATAAAAAAACAAACAAACACTTGAGTGGTTCTACAGCTTACTCATTTTGAAATATGGTCTCATGCGGAAGAAAGTTACACAACACTAAGTAATCTCTGCTGTCAGAGCCATTTGTTGCTGAAAGGGATATAGATGTGGAAAAATAATGGTAGAATGTTATTTCAACTATTTTCCTTCTCTTTTCTAGGATTCTGAAGACTGTTGCCTGTCATCTGTGTTTGAAGCATAGCACGTATGACCTAAACGTGTCCCAACTCTGTCATACATAGATCACTTAAAGAAGCAGCTTTACCCTGATTCTTACTGACATTTTGGTGGATTTTTCTGGACGTGATGATCTTGCTCCAGACTTGTCAAAAAAGTGGACTGATTTTTTTTTATATAAATGATATGTATAAAGGACTGGGATATTTTAATTGTAAAAATTTAGTATTTTGTTGAATAAAATTAAAAATGTATAATTTACAGATTTTTTTTGTCTGCATGATGCGACATGTAGCACTAGCACAATTAGGCAGTTCCAATTAAAAATGCAGGAGGACACTTTCTAATGAAAATGGGCCAAGGTTATTGGCTATATGCTGCATTTCACACCTATTAAGGGTTGTGTCTTAGTAGACAATTTTAGAAAGTAGGTGTAGTTAAGAGTACTGTAAAATTCACTTAGTCTAACTGTGTGTGCCCTTTTTTTGTCCTTAAAAAGTAGTTTAAAAGTTAGCAAACCAGAGTAAAACAGATTTATCATCCACTGTGACAAATGTGGTGCATTTTCAAAATGTAAGTATAGGTGCTTCACCTAGTGTTCAAGTGAATATGGATGACTACAGTTGGAAGGGGATGCTGCACTGTTTCCCTTCAGCATCCATAAGGTTATTGTATGTATATATATATATTTTCTTCATTTTAAAAATTACAAAAAAGGAAAATGGGTTGATGCAAAAGTTTGGGCACCCTTGGAGATTTGTGTGCTCTGATAAGGTCTGATACATTGGTCAAAGTTAGTCTGTTAGGGTTATGGCTTGTTCATTATCATCATTAAGAAAGGCCAGATGATGCAAATTTCCCAGCTTTATAAAAACCCAGCCTCATCTAACCTTGTGTCAAAAAACAGCAGCTATGGGTTCTTCTAAGCAGCTGACTAGCACTCTAGCCCACAAAGCAGGAGAATGCTATAAGAAGATAGCAAAGCGTTTTCATGTTGCCCTTTCCTCAGTTCGAAATGTAGTTAAGAAATGACAGTTAACAGCAACAGTGGAGGTCAATATAAGGCCTGGAAGACCAAGCAGAATTTCAATGAGAGCTGCTCGTAGGATTGCTAGAGAAGCCAATCAGAACCCTCGCTTGACTGCAAAAGACCTCTGGAAAGATTTAGCAGACTCTGGAGTTGTAGTACATTGTTCTACTGTTCAGAGATACCTGCACAAATATGGCTATCGTGGAAGAGCCATCAGAAGAAAACCTCTCCTGAGTCTTTACCATAAAATTCAGAGTCAGAAGTATGCAAAAGAACATCTAAACAAGCCTGATGCGGTTTGATAACCATTCCCGTCAACAGGTGAGGTTAAAGGAGAACTTGTTGACCACAATGATCAAAAGTATGTGTGGAGAAAAAAGGTCACAAAATTTCAGAAAAAGAACATCTCGCCAACTGTTAAGTATGGGGATGGATCAATCCTACTTTGGGGTTGTGTTGCAGCCAATGGCATGGGGAACATTTCACGGGTAGAGGGAAGAATGGATTCAATGACATTTCAACAAATTCTTGATGCAAACATAACACACCATCTGTAAAAAAGCTGAAGTTGAAAAGAGGATGGCTTCTACAAATGGATAATGATCCTAAACACACTTCAAAATCCACAATAGACTACCTCAAAAGGTGCAACCTGAAAGTTTTACGATGGCCCTCACAGTCCCCTGATCTGAACATCATTGAATTTCTGTGGCTAGATCTCAAAATAGAAGTGCATGCAAGACGACACAAGAATCTCACAGAATTGGAAGAATTTTAGAAGGAAGAATAGATGAAAATCCATCGCCATAACTTCTTTATTTTTCCGTCAATATGGCCGTGTGAGGGCTTGTTTTTTGCGGGATGAGTTGTACTTTTGACTGGCTCTGTTGGTTTTACCATGTCGTGTACTAGAAAACAGGAAAAAAAATCCAAGTGCGGTGAAATTGCAAAAAAAGTGCAATCCCACAGTTGTTTTTCATTGGCTTTTTTCCTGGGTTCCCTGAATGCGATAACTGAGCTGCCATTATGATTCTCCAGGTCGTTGCGAAAGCATTTATAAGCTGAGATACTTTCAAAAGGGGGTGCTACTATGCACTAACCATACAGTGTGCCCAAACTTTTGCATCAGCTGACAGAGAGATTTTATGTGCCAGAGATGGCTGTAGGGTTAAATTAAAGGAATAGAAATTGTTCGGGCATGCTCAGTTTCAAAAAACGGAATCCGTCGCTGGAATTCGTCTTTTGACGGACAGCGACGGATCCTGCGCTCATAGGCTACCATTATACCCACGATGGATGGCGCTGGATCCGACGCTGTCCGATTTTTCAACGTACACAAAAACGTTCTTATGTCCGTTGCCTCCGTCTGACGGACAAAGATTTTTCGACAGTTCCGTCCAACGACGGATGAAACATGCGGCAATCCGTTATTAATACAAGTCTAATGAAAAAAAACGGATCCTGCAGCATCAATTGCTGGATCTCTTTTTTTTTTTTCACAAAACGACGGATTATGACTGATGGCAAAAAACTGATGTGTGAAAGAGGCCTTAGCTGGACTGCCTGTTGCAGGATCCCTAGTCCTGCAATGATGAGGTGACACATCACCTACATCAGGCTGCTCTAAGATAAATATAAAAAACCTGCTGACAGATTCCCTTTAATATAACCTCTGGAGGCAGAATCTTAGAGAGATCTATATCCCTCCCATAGTTCTTTACAGCTCATTATACAGCACATATTAAGAAAAATGTGGATTTCTCTGAAGATAATAGAAATAATTTTATTTAACTTTCTATGACCCTAGATCGATGTGAATACTTTTTTGCCCAATAATGAGAAAAGTATTCTTGGAGTGATACCTTTATTGGCTATCCAGAAAATAATGTTTGCAAGCTTTCCCCCGTACTAGAAGTCCGCTGCCTCGGAGTAACCCTTGACTCTGCCCTGTCCTTCAAACCGAACATTCAAGCTTTTTCCACCTCCTGTCGCCTCCAACTCAAAAAATATTTCCAGAATCCGTCCCTTCCTCAATCTAGTAAAATGGTTGTGCATGCCCTCATCTCCCGCCTCGACTACTGCAACATCCTTTTCTGTGGCCTCCCTGCTAACACCCTCGCACCTCTCCAGACCTTCCTTAAAGGGAATCTGTCACCCCATTTTTCGACCATCAGCTGAAGCCACCGCCATCAGGGGCTTATCTACAGCATTCTGTAATGCTGTAGATAAGCCCCCGATGTTACCTGAAAGAGAAGAAAAACGAGTTATATTATACTCACCCAGGGGCGGTCCGCTGTCCGGTCTGGCGCCTCCCATCTTCTAAGCGAAGCCCTCCTCTTCTTAGCTTCCCGTCACGGTTCCGGCGCACTGCTCTGCCCTGGTGAGGGCAGAGCAGAGTACTGCAGTGCACAGGCGCCGGACCTCTCTGACCTTTCCCGGTGCCTGCGCACTGCAGTACTCTGCTCTGCCCTCACCAGGGCAGAGCAGTGCGCCGGAGCCACGACAGGAAGCTAAGAAGAGGAGGGCTTCGCTAGAAGATGGGAGGCGCCGGACCGCAACGCCCATCGGACTGCACAGGACAGCGGACCGCCCCTGGGTGAGTATATTATAACTCGTTTTTCTTCTCTTTCAGGTGACAACGGGGGCTTATCTACAGCATTACAGAATGCTGTAGATAAGCCCATGATGGTGGTGGCTTCCGCTGATGGTCGAAAAATGGGGTGACAGATTCCCTTTAACTGTGCTGCCCGACTAATCCATCTCGCTCCTCGCTACTCCTCCGCTTCTCCCCTCTGCAAATCTCTTCACTGGCTCCCATTCCCTCAGCGTATCCAGTTCAAATTACTAATACTGACCTACAAGACCATCTATAACTTGTCTCCTCCATATGTCTCTGAACTAATCTCCCGATATTTTCCCTCACGTAATCTCTGGTCCTCCCAAGACCTCCTCTCCTCCACACTTATTTGCTTGTCACCCAACCACCTCCAAAACGTCTCCCGAATATCCCCCATCCTCTGGAATTCTTTGCCCCAACACGTCTGACTATCAACTACATTCGGATCCTTCAGACAGAACCTGAAAACCCATCTCTTCAGGAAAGCTTACAGCCTGCAATGACCCCGCTGCCTCCTCACCACTACCGGAGATATCGCCTCACCATCACTGGAGCTGCTGCAACACCCCAACCTACTGTCTCCTTCCCCACCATCCTGTAGAATGTAAGCCCGCAAGGGCAGGGTCCTCTCCTCTCTGCATCAGTCTGTGATTGTTAGTTTGTTTACTGTAAGGCTATGTGTACACGTTATTCCGAAACTCCCTGCCACGGGAAATACGCTTGCATTCCGTTTTGCGTATTCCCACAAAAAAAATAGCGTTTCAGCTGCAGATGAAGGAAGGGAGACACACCATAACTAGTGGGTAGGCGGAGCCCCAGATAGGATCAATACCTCAGATTAGAAAGCGTGTTGACCGGCCCCTCCAGCTCGGGCTCCTCCTACTCAGCTCTTCAGTCTAAAATTTGAGGTCTCAGAGGACGGTCGCTGCTGGAAGCAGCTCCTCAGAAGATTTTATTATTTTTTATCGGACAAGAGACTTGGATCACCAGAGTGGTCTAGAGGTCTCAGCGCTGCTGGACCCCAACCTCTCCCTTGGCGGATCTGTATTACCCTAATGGTGGTCCCTGCAGAACCCTGCCGGCCCGGGGATAAGGATGGCTTCCCTGGCGGGGGCGCAAACCGCGCACAGGGGTCACTGCGTCCCCCGCCCTGGTGGGAAGCATGGGCATAGCGCCAGAAACCCCTGGGGGTCCCTGTGGCGCTCGGCTGGTGAGTACCTCACATTTTTACCTCACATTTTTATTAAAGTGTGTGTGAGTGCTTTCAGCGGCTGTTGCGGCAGCCGCTGTTACTTGTGAAATACATGTTTGGTGACTGTATTCTGTCCGCAGGCAGACGCCTGCAGGACAGGGGGGAGCAGAGAGCGAAGGAGTTTGCGCTCTTTTTTTGAGTCGGCGGGGGGCGTGGCTTCACACTCCCGGGCTTTTCTGTCACAGAAGCGCGCGATTAGGCGCTTCTCTTCAGATTCCTCTCAGTGCGGCGGCCATTACAAAAAGGCTCCACGGGCTCCTTCCTGCTCCGCTCCTCCCGTATCACATTTACATCACCGCGACCAGCTGGGTGAGTGATAACGCTCTCACCCCCACAGCGCAGAACCTATCTGTAGAGAAAATACAGATAGCGTTATCTTGCAGCTGCGGTCTTATATAGAGACCTTATTTTGCCATGGGACTCGCACACCCCTTCTATTAATAAGGAAGTAGTGGGGAGTCGGCGATATTAACCCCTTTTAAAGGGTTAACCTTTTCAACAGCCGCACAGGTTCTATCCCAGTTTGGGGTCAGAACTTGTAAGAGTTAATTATATTGCTGAATATTCAGCTGATACAGCTGGGGTAGCTCTCTCACTAAGGGCTTTAACCCTTCAGCGTGCTTGCTGCGTTCGCTTGAGAAGCCACACTTTTTTTCATAATTGCTGACAGGCTTTGACCTGCCATATACTGTGTGAGGGCATGTCGGAACAGGATCCAGAAGGTGCGGACCGTGTGCCAAATCTGCTTCAGAATCAGTCACGCGAGTCTGATACACAGGCCTCGACGTCAAGCGCAGCAATTGGAGGTCACAGAGATGCCAAATTGGATGCCATCGCTCGCTCTATTGATGGCCTTTCTGACCTTTTAGGTCATTGGGTGTCAGCTAGATCCTCTCATGGAAGGAAGCGACACAGGCCGGTTTCATCATTTCCACGTAGCGAATCAGACCTCTCTGATATGGAATGCGCTCAGGGTTCCCCTTCAAATTCAGATGGGGAGTTATCCGGTTCAGATAAGGATCGGCAGGGACATTCTGTCTCTTTAGACCGAACAGAGGCTTTTATTGAAGCCATGAGGGAGGCGTTACAGTTGCCGGAGGAGGTAACTACACGTCCTGGTAAGTCACCTCGAATGTACCAAGAGTACCGTAAGTCACGAGCGACATTGCCAGCTCTAGATGAGCTAATGAAGTAGTGGAGAAGGAACGCCTGTGTCCAGAAAAACGTTTTCAAGGAACACGTTTTTTTGACGCACTATATCCGTGTTCTACGGAGTTGACGGATAATTGGATTTCTTCTCCTGAAGTGGATGTTCCTTTATCCCAGCTTAGTAAATCCTCATTGCTCCCTGTTAAAGGGAAGGCAAGTCTGCAGGAACCGTTAGACAGAAAAACGGAGATGGCAGCGAAATCCAACTACGAGGCCTCGGGTCATGGATTCAAAGCGGTGCTAGGATCCTTGTGTGCTTGTAGGGCTTCCCTGTGCTGGTTGGACCGTATACGAACGGCGTTGCAAAATGGATCTCCGTTATCCGAGATAGATGGACTTCTCGGTTTATTGGAGACTGCAGTTTCTTATAGCTATGATGCAGGTCTGGATACTGCATCTCTGACCAATTACCAGTTTGTGGCTCTGCCATTCGGCTTGGCCTCGGCACCCAGAGTTTTTACAAAAATTCTGGCGCCTCTCATGGCAATTCTTCGAAGACAGGGGGTTGCGATTTTTCCCTACCTGGACGATCTTTTGATTGTGGCATCCTCAAAGAAGGAGGCGGTGACGGCTCGCAACCTATCCCTTCAGCTCCTGGAGGATTTCGGGTGGCTGGTCAATTGGGAGAAGTCGTCTCTGGAGTCGTCTCAGTCAATCCTGTTTTTAGGGATGCATTTCGACACGGTACGGGCAGTGGTGTCCCTACCCTCAGACAAGCGGACATGTCTACTTCGACATGTACAGACTATGAAGTCTTCGACAGCAATGTCCCTTCGGAAGTGTATGCGCCTCCTGAGTTTGATGGTGGCGTCCATGGAGGCACTTCCGTTTGCCCAGTTTCATTCCAGGGCCCTCCAGAGGCTCATTCTGAGTCGTTGGGATCGATCGCAGGCTTCGCTGGATTGCAGCGTCATCATCTCTCACAGGGTACGGGAATCCCTAGAATAGTGGTTACGTCCAGAAGCGTTATCCGTGGGGAAATCTTTCCTCCCTCCGAAGTGGTCGGTCATAACCACCAATGCCAGCCTGACGGGCTGGGGGGGTGTCTGGAACGACCTTTGGATCCAGGGAGTATGGTCATCGGAAGAGTCTATTCTACCGATCAATATCTTGGAATTGAGGGCAATTTTTCTTTGCCTCCAACACTGGACGGTCCCTTTGAGCGGTCTGCCAGTTCGAGTGCAGACAGACAACGCGACGGCGGTCGCGTATATCAATCACCAAGGTGGGACGAGGAGTTCCAGGCTCATGATGGAGGTGTCTCGGATCCTGCTATGGGCCGAGACCAGGGTTCCAGCCATCTCTGCGATCCACATTCCAGGAGTCCAGAATACCACGGCGGACTTCCTCAGTCGCGAGAAGATGGATCCTGGAGAATGGAGTCTCCATCCGGAAATGTTTGCACTACTGTGCTCCCATTGGGGAACCCCCCAAGTGGATTTGATGGCATCCAGGTTCAATGCCAAACTACCAACCTTCATATCCAGGTACAAGGACCCGAAGGCTGTGGCGGTGGATGCTCTGGTAGCTCCGTGGGACCATTTCGAACTGGTCTATGTGTTTCCGCCAATTTCCTTACTTCCTCTGGTGCTGCGTCGTATCGGACTGGAGAGAATTCCGGCTATGCTGATAGCCCCGGATTGGCCAAGGAGGACGTGGTTCTCGACACTGGTGTCGCTCTTGGCGGCTCCGCCATTTCCACTTCCTCTTCGCCCGGACCTGTTATCCCAGGGGCCCGTTCGTCATCCGGACTTGAAGTCTCTACGTTTGACGGCGTGGCTCTTGAGACCGAAATATTGACCCGTAGAGGTTTCTCAGCTGCAGTCATTGCCACTCTGCGAGCTGCTAGAGGTCCAGCCACTACTAAGATTTATCACAGAATTTGGGAAGCCTTCTTTTCGTGGTGTTCGAGTTCCTCAAGGAATCCGAGGATTTTTTCCATTCCCAATCTGTTGGCTTTTCTACAGTACGGGTTGGACAAAGGTTTAGCAGTTAGCACTCTGAAGGGTCAGGTTTCTGCTTTGTCCGTGCTTTTTCGGAAGGCTATCGCCTCGCGTAGGGACGTGCGTTCTTTTTTTCAAGGAGTAACCCGTCAGTTTCCACCGCGGAAGGCACCTGTGTCTTCTTGGAGACTCAACCTTGTCTTGGAGGCTCTTCAGCATGTGCCCTTTGAGCCTATGGGTTCTACTAGCCTTTCGTTACTTTCTTGGAAGGTTGCATTCTTAGTGGCGGTAACTAGTGTTGAGCGATACTGCTCGATATCTAAAAATATCGGATCGGAATGGTATCGCCGATATCACTAAATATCGTCGATATCCGATTCCGATACCGGAAGTCCAATGTAAGTCTATGGGAACCAAATATCGAGATTAAAAAAAACCATTCTTGCCTTGTTGGTTAATTGTACATGAAGGAAAACAACAAAGACTAATGTAGAATGTATTGGGGGAGGTTGAGGAGACAATAAAGGCATACATGTTTAACCCAATGCATTGGAATAGCATTAATATATTTTTTTTGGAAATACGTTTGGATTGACTAACAAATTGACAATGTTGTTAACCTTTTTTCTATTTTGGCAAATATGTATGTTTCACAACTTCCATGCTCTTCACCTTTTTAACTTTTGCCAGTGCCACACTTTCTCCTTCATAATCTTCAGCAGCAGCATCATCTTTCTCATCAAATTATTCTTCATCTTCACCTTCTTAATCTTCTTCTTAAACTTCTTGCTATTCATGTTTTTGTTTACATTACTCATATTGTTATTATTAAACTAATTAATCTTCTTCATATTCAAATTCTTCATCTTCTTCCTCTTCATCTTCTTCATCATATTCTTATTTGTGACAGAGATTCCTGTACTTGTAATCTGTAAAAGTATGAATTGTTCATCCTTCCGTTCTTGCTGTCACAAAAGATTTAAATTACAACAGTATTTGTCCGTGTTCAGTTTAGCCTGCAGCAGCAGGCATTCTTCAGGGGCACCACGAGGAGGAACGGACTCACCCCCATACACTGCTTAGTCTTCTTCTGCTTAGAATTTAGAGCATATATTTTGCTCTTCATTTTGGTCTTATACTTCATGTTCTTCTGCTTTTTGATCTTCTGCTTATTGTTCTTCTGTCTCTTGTTCTGTATCTTGTAGTTTGTCTTAACCTTCTTTGTCCTGTTGGTGATCTTCTTCTGGGTAATCTTTTATTTTTTCTTTGTGATGGTGTTCAGGCTGATCGGCTTCATGCTCGTCATCCTTGTTGTCGTCATCTTCTTCTGGGTGGTCTTTAAGGTCGTCTAATTTCCGAGAAACAGCTGACGTTACTGGAACCCTGACGGGTATCAGATGGAGCAAGAGACAATGGAAGTAACGAGGACCAGCTGACTGTGCTGGAACCCGGACTGGTAGCAGAAGGAAAAGAGGCAATGTCACAACCGAGTACCAGCTGACGTTACTGTGACACGGTTACTAAGCAGGAGGTACCTGTGCTCCAAAGCACTACCAAGGACCAGCAGACGTTGGTGGAACTCGGATACGGAGATGGAGGCACCTAGGCCAAAGGCACTGGGGAGAACCAGTTGACGGTACTGGACCCCGGACGGGTAGCAGAAGGAAAAGAGGCAATGTCACAACCGAGTACCAGCTGACGTTACTGTGACACGGTTACTAAGCAGGAGGTACCTGTGCTCCAAAGCACTACCAAGGACCAGCAGACGTTGGTGGAACTCGGATACGGAGATGGAGGCACCTAGGCCAAAGGCACTGGGGAGAACCAGTTGACGGTACTGGACCCCGGACGGGTAGAAGAACGCACCCATGAAAATGTAAGTTGACAGGACGCAAGCCGTCCGCAGTTACCGAATCACACAGTCCTACAGTGGGTGCTTGTCCTATTGTCACAATGGAAACCGCCTTTATTTACATATCCCACAGCACACATAGGAATCACCTAAACTGCAGGCACCATAGAGTCGGCTAACCCGAATGCAACACGACAGCACAACTTATTGGAGGATAATTGACGTTCACACTGCCAGGAAACAGCTGTCGTGCTGTAACCAGGCTGGCCAGGAGTCAGTACCCCTGCCAATTACTTACGAGCAACAAATGGCGGTGTTGTAGCCCAGGGAGTAGAGTTCAGGTGGTAGAAAGATGAACATAACAGGAGACATGGAAAACGTTGCCAAACAGTTATTTAATCTGAAAACGGACAGGCAAATTCAGGTGAGATCCATGCCTTGTTCATTTTCAGAAAAGTAAGCCGGTCTACATTCTCTGAGGATAGTCGCATGCGACGGTCTGTTACTACACCATCTGCAGCACTAAAGACACGCTCAGATAATACACTGGCAGCAGGGCAAGCCAGCACCTCCAATGCATACTGGCTAAGCTCTGGCCATGTATCCAACTTAGAGACCCAAAATTTGAAAGGGGAAGAGGCATCTGGGAGTACACTTAGAGGGAAAGCCAAGTAGTCTGTCACCATCTTACGGAAACGTTTCTTCCTGGTGACTGGAGCCGTCTCGGATGGTGTAGACCTTGCTGGCGCTGTCACAAAACTTTGCCACATTTGTAACATACAGCTCTTGCCCTGTGCAGAGGCGCTGCTTCTGCTCCCTCTTGTTGTAGAGGTGTCTACACTGCCTCGACGCATAGAGCTGCTTTGTAAAGCAGTAGCAGCAGCAGCAGCTCTCTCGGCTGGAATGTACAACAGTATGGATTGCACCAGTGTGTCTTGGTACTCCTGCATTTTACGGTCCCGGTTCACCAGTGTGATGAGGGTTTGTAAGTTGTCCCGGTAGCGAGGGTCTAGGAGGGTGTACACCCAATAATCTGACGTGCTGAGAATGTGGGCGATGCGGCGGTCGTTTCTTAGGCACTGAAGCATGAAATCAACCATGTGCTGCAGACTCCCAACTGGCCAACAAACGCTGTCCTCTGGAAGAGGCGTCATCTCTGCCTCCTCTGCATCACCCCACCCTCGCTCTACATACTGACTAGAGCGTTGTGTACCTCCCTCTGTAGGGATTTCTTCCTCCTCCATTGACTCCTCCTCCTCATCCTCCTCACAAAGTGAGCCCTGCCCAGCCCTTTATGAGGAACCACGTTGCGCTGACTGTCCTGAAGGTAATTGAATTTGTGACTCCTCATCCTCCACCTCTTCCAAAACCTCTTCCTTTAGTGCTTTCAGTGATTTCTGAAGCAGGCAGATAAGGGGGACAGTCATGCTGACTAGTGCATCATCTGCACTCGCCATCCGCGTTGAGACATCAAACGCACGCAAAACGTCGCAGATGTCCTTCATAGAGGCCCACTCAGTAGTGGTGAAGTGTGAACGGCGCAAATTGCGAGTTGATTGCGCCTGTTGCAGCTGATACTCCATTACTGCTGGCTGCTGCTCACACAACCGCTCCAACATATGTAACGTGGAATTCCACCTGGTGGGTACGTCACATATGATGCAATGTTCAGGAAGGCGAAATCTGACTTGCAGAGCTGCAATGCGCGATCTGGCCATGCTGGAACGTCGCAAGTGAGCGCACTCTAGGCGGACCTTGTGCAGCAGTGCATCAAGATCCGGATAGTCCCTCAAAAAACTCTGCATGACCAAGTTGAGCACATGTGCCAGACATGGTATGTGAGTGAGGTTGCCAAGGCCCAGAGCTGCCACCAGATTTCGGCCATTGTCACACACTACCAAGCCTGGCTGGAGATTAGCTGACAAAAACCACACGTCGCTCTCCTGCTTGATGGCATCCCAGAGCTCCTGCGCTGTGTGGCTTCGATTCCCCATGGAAATTAATTTCAGGACGGCCTGTTGACGTTTGGCCACGGCTGTGCTCATATCGGTCGCAACAGGTAAGCGTTCACGGGTCCATGTGGAGGTATACCGTGACGGCTCGTGCAGCGATGATTCTGAGGAACTGGAGTAGGAGGAGGAATCAATGTGTACAGACTGGATTCCTGCAATCCTTGGAGTCGGCAGAACACGTACAGCGCCACTGGCAAGATCTGTACCCGGCTCCACAACATTGACCCAATGGGCAGTGAGGGAAAGGTATCGTCCCTGGCCATGGGTACTGGTCCACGCATCGGTGGTCAGGTGGACCCTGCTACTGACGGCGTTTAGTAGCGCATGTTTAATGTTTCCCTCGACATGTTTTTGCAGAGCAGGGACAGCTTGCCTGCTGAAATAAAATCGGCTTGGCACATTATATTGTGTGACTGCCAATGCCATAAAGTTCCTGAAACTGTCAGTCTCCACCAGCCTGAATGACAGCATTTCAAGGGACAGGAGTTTTGCAATGCCAGCATTCAGAGCCTGTGCTCGTGGATGGTTTGCCGAGTATGGCCGTCTTTTATCCCATGCCTGTGGTACCGATGGCTGTTTTTTGTTCTGGGAGTGTGACGATGACTGTGAACTTGCTGCTGTGGGTGGAATAACAGTTTGTCTATGGACAACAGTGACCGAGGTTCTTCCATGGAGATCCTGTGAGGAAGCCGAACCAGGTGTGTGTGAGCTGGAGGTAGAGGCTCGAACACGACCTGAAGATGTAGGTGCTGCTGTAGGTTGACCTACATCTCCAGTGTGTCTTTGTAACTCAGCTACGTGCTTTGTCCGTACATGTTTCCACATATTTGTGGTATTCAGGTTACTGATATTTTTACCTCTTTTAACTTTTTGCTTACACAGCTTGCATTGAACATAGCAAATATCATCTACAAGTCTGTCAAAAAAGGACCACGCAGTGCAAGTCATGGGAGCGCCAATTTTGACATTTCTAAGAGAACTGCTCCCAACAGGTGCCAAACTGGAGGCTACAGGCAAGCGAGTCTGCAGCCTACCTCTCCCTCCTCTTTGTACCGTTGGGACAATCTCTTCCTCAGAGCTGCTCCCACCACCTTCCTGTTGCTCACGCCATGTTGGGTCTCGGACTTCATCATCTCCACTACCCTCTTCCAACACCTGCTGCTGTTGGATAGTCTGGGCAGCACCATGCTCCACAAAACCTGGCACCTGAGTCTCATCATCATCATAAGATGCGTTCTGCGGTGTGCTGTCCATCGGCACTGGCTCACCCGCCTCTTCAGATTGAGAGAGACACAGCTGTTGCGCATCACTGCATACTCCCTCTTCTTCAAATTGCAGAATGCTGCTTGCCTGTGCCCGTGTTTGCGAGCCAACAGATTCTGAGAACAGAAGCAGAGACTCAGCTGGCTCCTGTACAGAACTCTCTGACTGCCTGGGCAATTTGACAGGCGGTGAACAGACAGATGGTTGCTCAACAGTGTTGTGTTCCTGAGAGGAGGTGGAAGGAATTGAAGTCGATGCATTGGCTGCCATCCAACCAACAACGGCTTCAATTTGTTCTTCCCGCAGCAGGGGGGCACGCCGAGCTCCTACCAAAGTGCGCATAAAGGAACGCTCACGGGGATAAATGGTGGATGCTGTGTCACTGAGGGCGGCAGCAGCCACAGAATCACCACGTCCTCTCCCTGCTGAAACTCCACGGCCACGACCACGTGCCTTACTCACTGCCTTCTTCATCTTGGTAGATTGATAAAGAAAGTCAGAAAAGTTATAAGGCCTAAGTGTGGTTATTACGCAGAGACTGAAGTGAACACTGAAACACAACTGTTCACAATCTGTGAAAGGCTACTCCTTTGTCTACTTTCTATAGTGTTTGCAACCAATGTATTGGATACGGATGGAAGCGCGTCACACTAATAGATTATATTTTAAATGGAATGGATCAGAACCAATTGGAGATAAATGAAAAGGATGAGGCACTGAGACACGCTCAGCAGAGTACAAGCAGCAGTGCTTGAACAAGTAACTGGAGCGTGATGTGCACTCAAAAAATAAAAAACACAGACTGAAGTGAACACTGAAACACAACTGTTCACAATCTGTGAAAGGCTACTCCTTTGTCTACTTCTATAGTGTTTGCAACCAATGTATTGGATACGGATGGAAGCGCGTCACACTAATAGATTATATTTTAAATGGAATGGAGCAGAACCAATTGGAGATAAATGAAAAGGATGAGGCACTGAGACACGCTCAGCAGAGTACAAGCAGCAGTGCTTGAACAAGTAACTGGAGCGTGATGTGCACTCAAAAAATAAAAAACACAGACTGAAGTGAACACTGAAACACAACTGTTCACAATCTGTGAAAGGCTACTCCTTTGTCTACTTCTATAGTGTTTGCAACCAATGTATTGGATACGGATGGAAGCGCGTCACACTAATAGATTATATTTTAAATGGAATGGAGCAGAACCAATTGGAGATAAATGAAAAGGATGAGGCACTGAGACACGCTCAGCAGAGTACAAGCAGCAGTGCTTGAACAAGTAACTGGAGCGTGATGTGTGTTTGAATGGGTTTGAGATGAGTTCTGAGCAGAGGCTCCCTCTGGTGGTTACAAGCGGTACTAGTGAGGATTGGGAATCAGGTGTTACTGATTGGTCTTATTTAAGGGAATCATTTTCCCATCAGGGTTGCCGGTGATCAATTGTTCTGGTCTGAATCCTTCTTTCCAGTTTCCCTTGTAGCCTGCTGTGTCGTGTCTGCATCTCCTGCTATCAGATAAGACAATTTCTTATTTTGTGTTTTTGCTATATTTTTGCATTTTGTCCTGCACTTCTGTGGGGGCCTTCTGGGTCCCCTCCGGGGGCTTTTGCCCTCTCAGTTTGGTCCAGCCACTGTGTTTTGTACTTTTGCTTTTTGCAGTTTTTTCAGTGGCTGCTGTTTTTGTTACACCAGAGAACTAATTTAGGTGGTAGAGGTCGTGTGATCTCAGGTTATTTTGAAATTAGTAAGTTGGTGTTTTTTCAGGGTTTTCTGGGATTGCAGTAAGTACCCTTCCTATCCTTTTCTATTTAGATAGTTTGGGCCCCAGCGTTTGCTCATACTATTTTCTTTCTGTGTCAGTATTTCCTCTTGTCTAACCGCCATTACATGTTTGGGGGCTTTCTATTATCTTTGGGGTTCTGCTCCGGGGCAGATAGCTTTCCTGTTTCTGTCTTTAGGTGTAGTTAGTTTCTCAGGCTGTGACGAGGCGTCTAGGACCATCGTAGGAACGCTCCACGGCTGCCTCTAGTTGCGGTGGTTAGTCAGGGTACTGCAATCTCATAGATTCCAACTGCTCTGGTGTATTTCCTTTTTTACCTGCACTCCTCAGCTACCGTAACATAACAGTATCACCGGCCCTAAAAATTGTATGGTACTCACAGAAGGGAAAAAATATTTTGAAGGAAGAAAAGTTGTCAGAGATATTTTTCTGTTTGTTGCATTTTTTTTTTTTCTCCCTCTGTATCTCTGGGTGCTGGGGAGGATCTTTTCTCCCAATGGAGTTTGCACAGTTGTCTGGCCGTGTGGATCAGCTTGCCACTGAGGTTCAGAGTATTGCTGCATATCTTGCTAGGTTGCCTGTTGTGGAACCTAGGATTCCCATGCCAGATTTGTTTTCAGGGGATCGAGCTAAGTTTCAGAACTTCAAAAATAATTGTAAATTGTTTTTTGCCTTAAAATCTAAGTCCTCAGGAAACGCAGCGCAGCAGGTTCAAATTGTCATCTCTCTCCTGCGCGGCGATCCTCAGGATTGGGCTTTTTCCCTCACACCTGGGGATCCTGTTTTGAGTGATGTTGATGCATTTTTTCAGGCTTTGGGGTTATTGTACGATGAGCCTAATGTCACTGATCAAGCTGAAAAAGCCTTGTTGGCATTAAATCAGGGGCTTGATGACGCTGAGTTATACTGTCAGAGATTCCGTAGGTGGGCAGTCCTGACCAAATGGAATGACGACGCTTTGGCGGCCCTTTTCCGGAAGGGTCTGTCGGATAATGTAAAGGATGTTATGGTGGGATTCCCTGTCCCCTCTGGTCTCAATGATTCTATGTCATTAGCGATTCAAATTGACAGACGTTTGCGTGAGCGGAGAAGTATGCGTGGAGTGGTGTTGCCTTGTGAGCCAGCTGCTGAGCCCATGCAGTGTGATGGAGTGGTGTCTGGGGCACAGCGTCATGAGTTTCGAAAGCGCAATGGGTTATGTTTCTACTGTGGTGATGCCTCTCATGCTATTTCAGTCTGCCCTAAGCGGGGAAGACGTTTTGCACGCTCAGTTGTCTTGGGTAGTGTTCAGACTAAGTTTTTATTAACTGTCACTCTGATATGCTCTCTGTCCTCATTTTCTGCTCAGGCTTTCGTTGATTCTGGAGCAGCTATTAACCTGATGGATTATGATTTTGCTAAACGTTGTGGATTTCCCTTGATACCCCTACAGAAGTCTATTCCCCTACTGGGGATCGATTCTACCCCTTTGGCTGAGAATAAACCCCAGTTTTCTACTCAGGTGATAATGAGGGTTGAACCTGATCACCAGGAGTGCTGCAAATTTTTGGTTCTATATAATCTGCATGACATTATCGTGCTGGGTTTCCCTTGGTTACAGTCTCATAATCCTGTTTTGGATTGGAAATCTGTGTCTGTAACCAGTTGGGGCTGCCAATGTGTTAATACCAACACTCCTGTTTTTTCTGCCTCCCCCCAGGCTGAGGATGTTCCTGACTTTTTGTTTGATTTTTCTGATGTGTTTAGCGAAAGTAAATCTGCATCCTTACCTCCCCATAGGAGCTATGACTGCGCTATTGAATTAGTGCCAGGTAGTAAATTCCCTAAGGGTCGCCTTTTTAACTTGTCTGTACCTGAACATGACGCTATGCGGTCTTATATCAAGGAATCATTGGAGAAGGGTCATATCAGACCATCCTCTTCACCCTTAGGTGCCGGTTTTTTCTTTGTGGCCAAAAAGATGGTTCATTAAGGCCGTGTATTGATTATCGTCTCTTGAACAATATTACTGTGAAATATCAATACCCGTTACCCTTGATTTCTGACCTGTTTTCCAGGGTGAAAAACGCTACTTGGTTTACCAAGCTTGACCTCAGGGGGGCGTATAACCTTATTCGCATTAAGCACGGGGATGAATGGAAGACGGCATTTAACACCCCTGAAGGGCATTTTGAGTACCTTGTGATGCCCTTTGGGCTCACTAATGCTCCTTCCGTCTTCCAGTCCTTCATGAATGACATTTTCAGGGATTTTGTGGACAAGTTTCTGATTGTTTATTTGGATGATATCTTGATTTTTTCTAATGACTGGGACTCTCATGTGAAACATGTTCGAACTGTATTCCAGATTTTGAGAGAGAATGCTCTGTATGTGAAGGGATCAAAGTGTCTTTTTGGCGTACAGAAGATCTCATTTCTGGGATTCATTTTGTCCCCATCTGTTATTGAAATGGACCCGGTCAAGGTTCAGGCCATCTGTGATTGGGTCCAACCTACTTCATTAAAGGCTCTTCAGAGATTTTTGGGTTTTGCCAATTTTTATCGTAAATTTATTGGTAATTTCTCTGTTATTGTTAAACCATTAACTGATTTGACCAGAAAGGGTTCTGATGTGGTGAATTGGCCTCCTGAGGCAGTCTCTGCGTTTCAGGAACTTAAGCAGAGATTCACTTCTGCTCCTGTTCTACGGCAGCCTGATGTTTCTCTGCCATTTCAGGTGGAGGTTGATGCCTCTGAAATTGGGGCAGGTGCCGTTTTGTCCCAAAAAGATCCAGAGACCTCTAAAAGTAACCCTTGTGCCTTTTTCTCTCGAAAATTTTCTCCTACTGAACGTAATTATGACGTGGGTAATCGGGAGTTATTGGCCATGAAGTGGGCTTTTGAAGAGTGGAGACATTGGCTGGAGGGAGCCAAACATCAGGTGGTGGTCCTTACGGACCATAAGAATCTGGTCTATCTGGAATCTGCCAAGCGACTCAATCCTAGACAGGCCAGGTGGGCCTTGTTTTTCACACGTTTTAATTTTGTGGTTTCCTTTCTTCCTGGCACTAAGAATGTTAAGGCGGATGCCCTCTCGAGGAGTTTCCTTGCGGACTCTCCTGAGCTATCTGATCCCTCTGTTATTTTGAAGGAGGGTGTAGTTCTTTCCGCCATCTCGCCTAATTTGAGACTTGCTCTGGAGGGGTGTCAGGAGGATAGGCCCGAGCGCTGCCCTGTTGGAAAATTGTTTGTCCCGGACCAATGGAAAAAGAGTGTGATGTCTGAGATTCATTGCTCCGCATTGGCTGGGCATCCCGGAATTTTTGGTACCAGAGACTTGGTTAGTCGGTCCTTTTGGTGGCCTACCTTGTCTCGCGATGTCAGGGAATTTGTGCAGTCCTGCGGGACTTGCTCTCGCTCCAAGCCTTGCTCTCGCTCTAGTGGTTTGTTGATGCCATTGCCTGTGCCCAAGAGACCATGGACCCATATCTCTATGGATTTCATTTCCGATCTTCCTGTTTCTCAGAGAATGACCACCATCTGGGTAATTTGTGATAGGTTTTCCAAAATGATACATCTTGTGCCATTACCTAAGTTGCCTTCCTCCTCTGAATTGGTGCCGTTGTTCCTTCAGCACGTGGTTCGTTTACACGGCATTCCTGAGAACATTGTGTCTGACAGAGGAGTCCAGTTTGTTTCCAGATTTTGGAGGACTTTTTGTTCTAAACTGGGTGTTCAATTGTCTTTCTCCTCGGCATTTCATCCTCAGACCAATGGTCAAACTGAGAGAACAAACCAGACATTGGAGACTTATCTAAGATGCTTTGTGTCTGCTGATCAGGATGACTGGGTCTCTTTTTTGCCTTTGGCTGAGTTTGCTCTTAATAATAGGGCTAGCTCTGCCACTTTGATGTCTCCGTTTTTCTGTAATTCTGGGTTTCACCCTCGATTTTCTTCAGGACAGACGGAGGCTTCTGTCTGTCCAGGTGTTGACTCTGTTGTTGAGCGTATGCAGCAGATTTGGGACCAGGTAGTGGAGAGGTTGTCCCTCTCTCAGGAGAAGGCCCAGCGGTTTGCTAACCGGCATAGGACTTATGGTCCTCGGTTTAAAGTGGGGGACTTGGTCTGGTTGTCCTCAAAGAATATTCCTATGAGAGTAGCATCTCCTAAATTTAAGCCTAGGTTCATTGGACCTTATAAGATCATGGAGATTATTAATCCTGTTTCTTTTCGTTTGCTTCTTCCAGGGACATTTAAGATCCATAACGTGTTCCACAAGTCCTTGTTGAAGAGGTTTGTTGAGCCAGTGGTTCCTGCTGCTGTGCCTCCTGACCCTGTTTTGGTTGAGGGCAATCTGGAGTATGTGGTTGAGAAAATATTGGATTCTCGTTTTTCTAGACGAAGACTCCAGTATTTGGTTAAATGGAGAGGTTATGGTCAGGAAGATAATTCTTGGGTGTTTGCTTCGGACATCCATGCTAGGAGACTTATCCGTGCGTATCATAGAACTCATCCTGACCGACCTGGTTGCTCAAATGAGGGTTCGGTGACCCCTCCTCAAGGGGGGGGTACTGTTGTGAATGGGTTTGAGATGAGTTCTGAGCAGAGGCTCCCTCTGGTGGTTACAAGCGGTACTAGTGAGGATTGGGAATCAGGTGTTACTGATTGGTCTTATTTAAGGGAATCATTTTCCCATCAGGGTTGCCGGTGATCAATTGTTCTGGTCTGAATCCTTCTTTCCAGTTTCCCTTGTAGCCTGCTGTGTCGTGTCTGCATCTCCTGCTATCAGATAAGACAATTTCTTATTTTGTGTTTTTGCTATATTTTTGCATTTTGTCCTGCACTTCTGTGGGGGCCTTCTGGGTCCCCTCCGGGGGCTTTTGCCCTCTCAGTTTGGTCCAGCCACTGTGTTTTGTACTTTTGCTTTTTGCAGTTTTTTCAGTGGCTGCTGTTTTTGTTACACCAGAGAACTAATTTAGGTGGTAGAGGTCGTGTGATCTCAGGTTATTTTGAAATTAGTAAGTTGGTGTTTTTCAGGGTTTTCTGGGATTGCAGTAAGTACCCTTCCTATCCTTTTCTATTTAGATAGTTTGGGCCCCAGCGTTTGCTCATACTATTTTCTTTCTGTGTCAGTATTTCCTCTTGTCTAACCGCCATTACATGTTTGGGGGCTTTCTATTATCTTTGGGGTTCTGCTCCGGGGCAGATAGCTTTCCTGTTTCTGTCTTTAGGTGTAGTTAGTTTCTCAGGCTGTGACGAGGCGTCTAGGACCATCGTAGGAACGCTCCACGGCTGCCTCTAGTTGCGGTGGTTAGTCAGGGTACTGCAATCTCATAGATTCCAACTGCTCTGGTGTATTTCCTTTTTTACCTGCACTCCTCAGCTACCGTAACATAACAGATGTGCACTCAAAAAATAAAAAACACAGACTGAAGTGAACACTGAAACACAACTGTTCACAATCTGTGAAAGGCTACTCCTTTGTCTACTTCTATAGTGTTTGCAACCAATGTATTGGATACGGATGGAAGCGCGTCACACTAATAGTTAAATTGCATGGAGCTGCAAGAATTACACTGAAGAAAAAATAAAGAGTCTGTGAGTGACACGTGCAGATGCCTACAGACAGCGTTGCATGCAGAGCAAACTGCAGCGTCACCTGCACTCACACACACCTTGCAGAGCTGTTAAAACAACACTGCAGGCAAAAGGAAGCTTTACACAGCGGTTGGTGCTAGCCTGCCTACAGCACAGTACACTAAATCGCAATCTCTAACTGTCCCTCAGAGTCAGCACAGCAGCGTTCTGTCCCTTACTGAATTCACAGCACAGTGACGCTAAAATGGCGGCGGCGCCTTTTATAGTGCATTCTGACATCATTTCAGCATCCAATCACAGCCATGCCATTAGTTAACATGACCGCAGCAGTACAGGATGTGCCCACACTTCTTAGGATTCCTCATTGGCTGACTAAAATCACATTGCCTCTCAAAGAATTATGGGAACTTACGATTCCGGTATACGATATATGGAAAATATCGAAACTAAGTATCGAAAGGCCGATAGAGCTAATATCGGCCGATACCCGATACTTGCGGTATCGTATCGCTCAACACTAACGGTAACCTCTTTAAGAAGGGTTTCTGAGTTGGCAACTCTTTCTTGCTCGCAGCCTTTCCTGGAGTTTTACCCGGATCGAGTAGTGCTTCGCACACGGGGCGACTTTCTACCTAAGGTGGTGTCGCAGTTTCATGTTAACCAGGATATTGTGTTGCCCTCACTTTGTCCGGGCCCGAGGAATGCAAAGGAACGAGATTTGCACAAATTGGATTCAGTGCGGGCCTTGAAGTTCTATCTGTCTGTTACTCAAGGTTTTCGAAAGTCAGATTCCCTGTTTGTGATTACAGCAGGTCGTAGGCGTGATCAACGAGTTTTCAAGGACTCTATAGCTCGTTGGATTCGGTCGGCCATTTTGGAGGCTTACCGTCTTAATGGCGAACCTTGCCCGATTAAGATTCGAGCTCGCTCCACGAGGGCTGTGACTTCATCGTGGGCCTTTCATCAAGGGCTTCGGCAGCTCAGCTCTGCCGAGCGGCGACCTGGCGTTTCGTCCACACATTTACAAAGTTTTATAAGGTGGACGTCAGTGCTTCCGCTGATGCGGCCTTAGGACGTAGGGTCCTGCAGGCAGCGGTAATTTAAAGTTTTTAGTTAACTTGTATTTGGCGCCTGTGGCGCATTTATCTAGGTTGTTGGGTTTCTGCCTATTTTGGTTTTTTCCCACCCTAATTTTTGGACTGCTTTGGGACGTCCCACTAGTAATGACTGTGGCTCTCTTCCTTCCATCTGCAGCTGAAAGACGGATTTTGGTAAGAACTTACCTGTAAAATCCTTTTCAGCGAAGGAAGGGAGACACAGCTCCCTCCCATGGCAGAAGTGTGTTGTTATATTTACAGAAGCAGCGTGGCCCTTCTCTGATAGCGATTTTCTGAGCTGAGGTCGACGCGCTACGGCTCTGTTCCAGCATTGCCAGCTTATCGCAGTAGTCAGGTTCAGTGAGTAGTACCTGGGACTGTGTGGTTTTTCTTTGTCAAATGCATGCATAACCTGTACTTTTGTATTTTTCTCTGAAGTCCTTCAGAAGGGGTTATGTTGCTTCGCTGGTGATATTGTTCTTCCTTAAGCTTTGGTACGACTGAAGAGCTGAGTAGGAGGAGCCCGAGCTGGAGGGGCTGGTCAACACGCTTTCTAATCTGAGGTATTGATCCTATCTGGGGCTCCGCCTACCCACTAGTTATGGTGTGTCTCCCTTCCTTCTTCGCTGAAAAGGATTTTACAGGTAAGCTCTTACCAAAATCCGTCTTTTGCAAGCATATTTAGCTTGCAGAATGCTAGCGTTTTCCAAGCGATCTGTAGCATCAATTGGAAAACTGATTGACAGGTTGGTCACACTAGTCATGCATAGTGTTTGACAAGTGTGACCAACTTTTTACTATTGATGCTGCCTATGCACACATACTAACATCAGCTTTTTGGTCTCGGACATCTTCTACCACTATTGTTTCCACCTTTACCTTAGTGCCTAAACACATTTAACCCCTTTGAGATAAAGCCTGTTTTCACCTTCATGACCAGGCCAATTTTTACAATTCTGACCAGTCACTCTGGAACGCTTCAACGGATCCCAGTGATTCTGAGACTGTTTTCTCCTGACATATTGTACTTCATGCTAGTGGTAAAATTTCTTCGATATGACTTGCTTTTATTTGTGAAAAAAATGGAAATTTGGATAAAATTTTAAAAATTTTGCAATTTTCAAAATTAAATTTTTATGCCCTTAAATCAGTCCTATCGCAAAAAATAGTTCATAAATAACATTTCCCACATGTCTACTTTACATCAACAAAATTTTGGAACCAAATTATTTTTGTCAGGAAGTTATAAGGTGTAGCGCCGGCGTCCTCTGCCAGGCAGGGATGCTGTTCCCTGCGCCAGCGTCCTCTGCCAGGCAGGGACGTCGCTCCCCTTACCCTCACACAGCGTCCTCCTTCCGCCCTGCTGGGGCTGCGCGCTCCTTCCCTGCCACTGGGCTTAGGGCGCGCGCGCGTGCACGCCCCCGCTCTTAAAGGGGCCGCGCGCATCTTTCAAAAAAGGTCCCGGCCAATGCCGGTGGACTCCACCTTATATAAAGCACCTCCTCCTTAATGGAGGTGCCCGAGCAATGTTGTTGCACTGTTTAACTCTGCTTCAGCCCTCAGGTTCCGTTACCAGTTACCTGCCTGTCTCCTGCCAGTTTGCTGTCTGCTACCTGTCCGCAAGCCTACCTGAAGGTTCGGCCGTCACCGGTGGTGACCATCGGCTATTCCAGAGAATCTCGCCTGCTCACTTGGGGGCGCTCATCTGCCATCTGCCTGCAGACCTACCCAGAGGTTCGGACGTCACATGCGGTGACCATCGTCTATTCCAGAGACTCTCGCCTGCTCACTTGGGGGCGTTCATCTGTCATCTGCCTGCTAGCCTACCAGGAGGCTCCACCATCTCAGGTCGTATATACCTGTCCATCCAGAGACTGCCCCGGTCACTTGCCGTGACTACCTGCCTGTCCTTCCAGAGACTGCCCCGGTCACTTGCCGTGACTACCTGCCTGTCCTTCCAGAGACTGCCCCGGTCACTTGCCGTGACTACCTGCCTGTCCTTCCAGAGACTGCCCCGGTCACTTGCCGTGACTACCTGTCTTTCCTTCCAGAGACTGCCCCGGTCACTTGCCGTGACTACCTGCCTGTCCTTCCAGAGACTGCCCCGGTCACTTGCCGTGACTACCTGCCTGTCCTTCCAGAGACTGCCCCGGTCACTTGCCGTGACTTCCTGTCCGTCTCCCCGGGCGCCACCCGCTCCTTTACAAGGAAAGCCTCCTTGTATAATAAAGCTCAGAGGTTCCGCCTCCCAGACCCGTTACAGTTTGCTCGGGCCATGGAACCCGGTGGCACCCAAACCCCTTCACTCTCTGACCTGTGTCATGAACTGTCTCGTCAGAGGTCTCAACAGGAGTCCATCCTGGGTCATCTGCGGAATGTTAATTCCCGCCTGGACACCCTGACTACTTCACCAGCAACCACCACTGGCGCCATGACTCGCAATCCGGCAGTTCCGTTGCTTACCAATTCCGTGGTTTCCGTTCCTGGACCTCGACTTTCTGCTCCTCCACGGTTTGGAGGCGATCCTACTCTGGCTCGGGGTTTCATTAACCAGTGTACCCTGCATTTCGAACTCCTGGCTCACCAGTTTAACTCCGACCGGGCCAAAATTGCCTTCATTATGTCCCATCTCACCGGAGAGGCTCTGGCCTGGCTCAATCCTCTCTGGGAGAGAGAAGATCCTCTGGTGTCTGACCTGCCTGCTTTTCTCTCGGCCTTCCGGAAGGTATTCGACGAACCCGGACGGAAGACCTCCTCTGCATCATCTCTGTTGCGTCTCCGTCAGGGAAGTCTCACCATGGGGCAATATGCCATACGGTTCCGTACCCTTGCCTTGGAGCTGGCCTGGGATAATGATGCCCTGATATCTGTCTTCTGGGAGGGTCTGTCCGGCCGTATTAAAGATGAACTTGCCGGTTGAGACATTCCAACCTCTCTCGATGACCTAATAACTCTGGCTAATCGAATTGATCTACGGTTCCAGGAACGCGCCAAAGAGGTCACCCGTGAGAGAAGGTTTCCTCGTCTAGCTCCTTCTTTTCAGAGACCCGTAACTCCTTCCGCTTCTCCCCAGGTACACACTTCTGAGCCTATGCAGGTCGACCAGACCAAGATGGTCAAAGCCCGTCAGGACTTACGCCGTGCCGAGGGGAGTTGCTTCTACTGTGGCAGTAAGGAGCACCGGATCCGTACCTGTCCGGAGAGGTCGGGAAACGCCTGTGTCTAGGTTCGCTCGGAGAGGTCAACCTAGACGAGAATAAATCCTCTTCATCTCTGCTGCTGTCAGTCTCAATTCTCCTCGGTGAGAACCGTTATTTCGAACAAGCCCAACTTGATTCTGGAGCAGCCGGGAATCTTGTTTCACAGGCTCTAGTAGAGAAATATCGCATTCCTACCAAACATCTGGTTGAACCAGTATCTGTTGCTGCTGTGGACGGGGGTCTTCTACCACGTCCCATCCAACTTATCACTGAAGCCATAACCCTGCAGGTAGGAATGTTGCATTCTGAGAGCATCTCGTTTCATGTCCTGCCTGGACTCTCTCATGCTTTCTTATTAGGTCTACCTTGGCTCCAAAAGCATGCACCTGTGCTCGACTGGCAGACTGGAGAGATCCTTCGCTGGGGACAGGACTGTCATAAAACGTGTTTGGTTCCTGTTCATCCCGTCCGTCCTTCTCCTACACCAACTAATCTACCAGGGCTCCCGATTCCATATTGGTCGTTCGCTGATGTCTTTAATAAAAAGGAGGCAGAGACATTACCCCCTCACAGACCTTATGATTGCCCGATCGACCTGCTACCCGGTACTACGCCTCCCCGTGGGCGTATTTACCCATTGTCTGCTGCTGAGACCAGGTCGATGTCCGAATATATCGAGGAGAATTTGGCCAAGGGATTCATCCGGAAATCTACCTCCCCAGCGGGAGCAGGTTTCTTCTTCGTAAAAAAGAAAGACGGCTCTCTCCGTCCCTGTATTGACTACAGAGGCCTAAACCTGATCACGGTGAAGAATAAGTACCCTCTTCCGCTCATTCCCGAATTGTTTGACCGTCTGAGGGGGGCTAGAATCTTCACCAAAATGGATCTTCGTGGAGCATATAACCTGGTCCGTATCCGTCGGGGAGATGAATGGAAGACGGCATTCAACACCCGGGACGGCCACTATGAGTATTTGGTGATGCCCTTTGGTCTCTGTAATGCTCCTGCAGTTTTTCAGGAGTTGGTCAATGACATCTTCCGGGACCTGCTCTACTCCTGCGTTGTGGTGTACCTAGACGACATCTTGGTCTTCTCTCCGGATCTCCAGTCTCACCGGAGGGATGTTCGTCAGGTTCTGCTCAGGCTTAGGCAGAATCACCTTTTCGCCAAATATGAGAAGTGTCTCTTTGAGCAGACCTCGCTTCCGTTTTTGGGTTACATCATTTCTCAGACAGGCCTAAGAATGGATCCGGAGAAGCTATCTGCCATCGAGAAATGGCCCCGACCGGAGGGATTGAAGGCCATTCAGCGGTTCCTGGGATTCGCCAATTATTACCGCCTCTTCATACCGCACTTCTCTTCCCGGACTGCTCCAATCTCCGCGCTCACCCGCAAGAATGCTAACCCCAAACAGTGGACGCCCGAAGCAGAGGAGGCCTTTCTTTCCTTAAAACAGGCCTTCTCTTCCGCTCCAGTGCTGCATCGCCCGGACGGCAACAAGCAGTTCTTCCTGGAGGTGGACGCTTCCTCTTCTGGAGCCGGAGCGGTACTGACTCAAAAGTCTTCTTCCGGGAGAATGGTATCTTGCGGCTTCTTCTCAAAACTCTTCTCCTCTTCTGAGCGCAATTATTCTATAGGAGACCGAGAGTTATTGGCCATCAAGCTGGCATTGGAGGAGTGGCGTTACCTACTCGAGGGGGCTCTTCATCCGGTAATCATTTACACTGACCACAAGAATCTGGCTTACCTCCAGCATGCCCAGAGACTTAACCCTCGTCAAGCCCGGTGGTCCTTGTTTTTTGCCCGCTTCGACTTTCTTTTACACTTTCGCCCAGCCGACAAGAACATCAAGGCGGATGCCTTGTCCCGTTCTTTCCTGGTGTCGGATCTCGAGGAGGAACCTAAACATATCATCGATCCCGCCAGAGTGATGCAGGTAGCTCCCGTGAGTCTAAATCGTCTCCCTCCTGGTAAGACATTCGTATCGGTACCTGATCGGGAGAGGATCCTCCACTGGGGTCATTCGTCTAAACTAGCTGGCCACGCTGGTCGGAAAAAGACCCTCCAGCTCATTACCCGGCATTACTGGTGGCCTACCCTGCACAAGGATGTAATAGACTTTGTTTCTGCCTGTGCCTCCTGTGCCCGCAACAAAGTTCCGAGACACCTGCCTGCCGGCCGTCTTCTCCCGCTTCCTGTACCCGCTGCCCCCTGGCAGCATATAGCCATGGACTTCATAACGGATCTTCCCGTCTCTGCTGGTTGTACGGTCATTTGGGTGGTCGTTGACCGATTTTCCAAGATGGCTCACTTCATTCCCCTGCCAGGGCTTCCGTCTGCACCCGAGTTGGCTAAAGACTTTATCCGCCACATCTTCCGTCTTCATGGTCTGCCTCGTCACATTGTGTCGGATCGTGGGGTACAGTTCACCTCACGTTTCTGGAGAGCCACTTGTAAGTTGCTAGACGTCACCCTGGATTTCTCCTCCGCTTACCACCCACAGTCCAATGGTCAAGTCGAGCGAATCAATCAGATTCTGACCAGTTATCTCCGGCACTTCGTTAATGCCCACCATTCTGACTGGGTGGATCTCCTGCCTTGGGCCGAATTTTCGTACAACAATCACAAGAGCGAATCTTCCTCCAAATCTCCGTTTCTTGTAGTCTTCGGTCAACATCCTCGGATCCCTGTACCTATTTCCATCTCTGTGGACAATCCAGCTGCGGAATCCCTGGTTAACGAATTCTCCTCCATATGGGAGAGTACCGGGTCCGCACTCATTCTGTCATCCGAGCGCATGAAGAGACATGCTGACAAGAGACGTCTGGATCCCCCTCAATTCCGTCCTGGGGATAAGGTCTGGCTCTCGTCCAAGTATGTTCGGCTCAAGATTCCTTCCTACAAGTTAGGTCCTCGGTTCATCGGCCCTCTGGAGATCATCAGTCAGATCAACCCAGTGTCCTATAAATTGAAACTCCCGGCCAATTTGCGGATTCCTAACTCCTTCCATGTATCTCTCCTCAAACCGGTGGTACTTAACTCTTTTGTCAAGTCTACAGGTACACCTCCTGCTCCACTGTCTGCTGAGAACGAATTTGAGGTAGAGAACATTTTGGCCACCAAAAGGGTAGGAAGAAAGACCTATTTTCTGGTGGATTGGAAGGGGTTTGGTCCTGAGGAGAGAACATGGGAGCCTCGGGAGAACATCCATGCCCCTCTCATCCTAGCTAAATTTCTTTCTGGCCTAAAAAAGGGGGGCCTAAAGGGGGGGTACTGTAGCGCCGGCGTCCTCTGCCAGGCAGGGACGCTGTTCCCCTGCGCCAGCGTCCTCTGCCAGGCAGGGACGTCGCTCCCCTTACCCTCACACAGCGTCCTCCTTCCGCCCTGCTGGGGCTGCGCGCTCCTTCCCTGCCACTGGGCTTAGGGCGCACGCGCGTGCACGCCCCCGCTCTTAAAGGGGCCGCGCGCATCTTTCAAAAAAGGTCCCCGGCCAATGCCGGTGGACTCCACCTTATATAAAGCACCTCCTCCTTAATGGAGGTGCCCGAGCAATGTTGTTGCACTGTTTCTCTGCTTCAGCCCTCAGGTTCCGTTACCAGTTACCTGCCTGTCTCCTGCCAGTTTGCTGTCTGCTACCTGTCCGCAAGCCTACCTGAAGGTTCGGCCGTCACCGGTGGTGACCATCGGCTATTCCAGAGAATCTCGCCTGCTCACTTGGGGGCGCTCATCTGCCATCTGCCTGCAGACCTACCCAGAGGTTCGGACGTCACATGCGGTGACCATCGTCTATTCCAGAGACTCTCGCCTGGTCACTTGGGGGCGTTCATCTGCCTGCTAGCCTACCAGGAGGCTCCACCATCTCAGGTCGTATATACCTGTCCATCCAGAGACTGCCCCGGTCACTTGCCGTGACTACCTGCCTGTCCTTCCAGAGACTGCCCCGGTCACTTGCCGTGACTACCTGCCTGTCCTTCCAGAGACTGCCCCGGTCACTTGCCGTGACTACCTGCCTGTCCTTCCAGAGACTGCCCCGGTCACTTGCCGTGACTACCTGCCTGTCCTTCCAGAGACTGCCCCGGTCACTTGCCGTGACTACCTGCCTGTCCTTCCAGAGACTGCCCCGGTCACTTGCCGTGACTACCTGCCTGTCCTTCCAGAGACTGCCCCGGTCACTTGCCGTGACTACCTGCCTGTCCTTCCAGAGACTGCCCCGGTCACTTGCCGTGACTACCTGCCTGTCCTTCCAGAGACTGTCCCTGTCACTTGCCGTGACTTCCTGTCCGTCTCCCCGGGCGCCACCCGCTCCTTTACAAGGAAAGCCTCCTTGTATAATAAAGCTCAGAGGTTCCGCCTCCCAGACCCGTTACATAAGGGTTAAAAGTTGACCAGCGATTTATCATTATTACAAAATTTTTTTTTTAGGGACCACATCACATTTGAAGTCACTTTGAAGGGTGTTTACAGTCATGGCCAAAAGTTTTGAGAATGACACAAATATTATATTTTCACATGATCTGCTGCCCTCTGGTTTTTATGTGTGTTTGACAGATGTTTTTATCACAGGCAGAAATATAATAATTGCAAACATATGAGTAACAAAAGCTTATATTGACAGTTAGAATGAGTTAATGCAGCAAGTCAATATTTGCAGTGTTGACCCTTCGTCTTCAGGACCTCTGCAATTCTCCCTGGCATGCTCTCAATCAACTACTGGACCAAATCCTGACTGATAGCAGTCCATTCTTGCACAATCAATGCTTTCATTTTGTCAGAATTTTTAGGTTTTTGTTTGTCCACCCGTCTCTTGATGATTGACCACAAGTTCTCAATGAGATTAAGATCTGGGGAGTTTCCAGGCCATGGACCCAAAATCTCTGTTTTGTTCCCTGAGCCATTTAGTTATCACCTTTGCTTTATGGCAAGGTGCTCCATCATGCTGGAAAAGGAATTGTTGATCGCCAAACTGCTCTTGGAGGGTTGGGAGAAGTTGCTCTTGGAGGACATTCTGGTACCATTCTTTATTCATGGCTGTGTTTTTCGGCAAGACTGTGAGAGAGCCGATTCCCTTGGCTGAGAAGCAACCCCACACATGAATGGTTTCAGGATGCTTAACAGTTGGCATGAGACAAGACTGGTGGTAGCGCTCACCTTGTCTTCTCCGAATGAGGAGTTTTCCTGATGTCCCAAACAATCGAAAAGGGGATTCATCAGAGAAAATAACTTTACCCCAGTCCTCAGCAGTCCACTGCCTGTACCTTTTGCAGAATATCAGTCTGTCCATGATGTTTTTTCTGGAGAGAAGTGGCTTCTTTGCTGCCCTCCTTGAGACCAGGCCTTGCTCCAAGAGTCTCCGCCTCACAGTGCATGCAGATGCACTCACACCTGCCTGCTGCCATTCCTGAGCAAGCTCTGCACTGCTGGTAGCCCGATCCCACAGCTGAAACACTTTTAAGAGACGGTCCTGGCGCTTGCTGGTCTTTCTTGGGCGCCCTGAAGCCTTTTTGGCAACAATGGAACCTCTCTCCTTGAAGTTCTTGATGATGCGATAGATTGTTGACTGAGGTGCAATCTTTCTAGCTGCGATACTCTTCCCTGTTTGGCCATTTTTGTG
The DNA here is from genome assembly GCA_033576555.1 of Oophaga sylvatica. Taxonomy (NCBI): domain Eukaryota; kingdom Metazoa; phylum Chordata; class Amphibia; order Anura; family Dendrobatidae; genus Oophaga; species Oophaga sylvatica. The sequence goes on along the minus strand of JARQOD010000003.1, from coordinate 276,952,504 downwards.
CATTGCAATGATGACTGCACGTGTTTATTTAGAGATAACCATGGTTAACAGAAGAGAAACAATGATGCCAAGCACCAGCCTCCTTTTAAAGTGTCCAGTGGTGTCATTCTTACTTAATCATGACAGATTGATCTCCAGCCATGTCCTCATCAACACCCACAGCTGTGTTAATGGAGCAATCACTGAAAAGAGGTTAGCTGGTCCTTTTAAGGCAGGGCTGCAATGATGTTGAAATGTGTTTTGGGGGATAAAGTTCATTTTCTAGCCAAATGTTGACTTTGCAAGTAATTGCTGTTAAGCTGATCACTCTTTATAACATTCTGGAGTATATGCAAATTGCCATTAGAAAAAGTGAAGCAGTAGACTTTGTAAAAATTAATATTTGTGTCATTCTCAAAACTTTTGGCCATGACTGTATATATCAGACAGAGATCAATTCGCATAGAGTCACCGTTATCTCTTCTATTAGTATAAAAAAATCAAACTTTATTATAACCGTTTAAAATTTTAGAAAATTCCAGAGTCAAATGACTGTTTATTGCACCTGTACCCCTTGTTTAATATAGTGGTTCTCAGGCCTGTCCTCCCTTTCTCTCCTTCCTGCAGTCCTACCGTGTCTGCATAGGAACAACTCTACTCCAGGAATGACTGCACATCCCTCCCTCCGGAGTGGACTGTTGCCATGTCACTGGCCCTTCCCAAGGACCTATGCCCATGCCCCTCTAACAAGCTAAGATCCTGTACGCCGGGGCCCTCTCTTCCTGCGCAGTCCTGTACCACGTCTGCCCTACAGGAGCCCTCTAATGGCCGGGATGAGAGCACACCCCTCCCTCCGGAGTGGGCTGTTGCCATGTCACAATCAGTCTCGGTTCTGACAAAGTGTATCACAGTTCCCTGGTCGTCCTTCACGTCGTTCGGCCCCACCAGTGCTCCGAATGCCTCTCACAGTGATTTGTATGCACCTACTACGACCTTACGCCCGGGACGAGAGCTCACCCCTCCCTCTGGAATGGGTTGTTGCCATGCCACAGGCGGTCTCTGACCTGGCAGAGTGGATCACAGTCCCTGGTCCTGAATAGTCCTTCACATCTGCCTGCCGCCACCAGTGCTCTGAACGCCTCTCACGGTGATTCATATGCACCTGACCACGACTTTACACCAGGGATGAGAGCACATCCCTTCCTCTGGAATGGGCTGTTGCCATGTCTCAGGCGATCTCGGACCCGACAAAATGTATCACGGTCCCTGGTCCAGGAACGCGTTTCACATCTCTCTGCTGCCACCAGTGCTCCGAACGTCTCTTACAGTGATTCGTATACCCAGACCCCCTCCTCGGAGGCGGCCTTTGGGTCAGATGCGGTTTCCCAGTCTGAGTCCAAGACGGACCAGGTCTCAAAGACACAGGTGTGGTCTATAGCCTTATCTTGGCATCAGATCCCTGAATCTCAGGGAGAACGAGCCACTGGCTCAGGAGCACTCAGTTTTCCCTCAAGCGGGTAGAACGTCCCTCCCGAACTCTCCTATGGCAGAGAAGTTGAATCTATCGTGGCTAAACTTTGGGAACATGCTGGAAAGCTGTTTCCGAGAAAGAAGCAGCTAGACATGATCTAGTTGGTAAATGGGCAAAGTCCACTAATGTGAACCCGCCGGATTCTCGCCTGTCCTCCTAGGCAGTCTGGTCTCAGCCACAGTGTGTCTTAAGTACACTGTAGACAGGCAGATTGAGTCTTTGTCCCATCTTTGCCTCTGCCTGTGGCAAGTTCATGTCTGCCTAGGCAAGAATGTTTTGCCAGTGCATCCTAGCAGCAGGTTCTCTGAATAAGACGGCGGATTTGGCAGAACAGATTGCCCATGCGGCAAATATCTTTTGACCGCCTCTCTGGATGCAGCCTGTTGCTCCGCTTTGGACAACGGCAACATCATTGCTGTGTGCCGCATCCTCTGATTGAAGGTGTGGATTACAGATCCATCCTCAAAAAAAAAAAATCTTCTAGAATCAACCTTTTCTTCCCATCCGGGTGGACGTCTTTCGGTCGTTTGCTCTGACATCCGTCGCAGGCGCCAAAGTTTCTTCACGCCGTTTCTTCCCGGCTACACTCAGGGGTAATCATATCTTTTTCCCAGAACAATCGCTTTTTAGGGTTCTACTCTAATCTTTTCATAGTCCCGGAGAAAGTCGGATCCCTCCGTCTGATTTTAGACTTCAAGCGATCGAATCCCTCACCCGAGCCCAGTATCTATGTTTCTGGGACGAAGTTTGACATGGCACAGGCCTTGTCTTTTTTTCCAAACGGAAGTTCTTATGCCTCTACTGTGGGATCCGCACTCTAAGCGACCAGCTTCTCTCTCCCTACAATACAGTTTGAGAGTTCTGGGAAACATAATTACGGTCATCTCCAGTTGCTCATTTTCAGACCCGTTCTCTTCAGCTGGCCCTCGTGTCGGCGTGGAACAAGACGTCTTTTTCCCTAGACCGACCCACTCTACCGTCTCTGAAGGGAGCTAGTTCCTAACCTGGAGGACGGCATTAGCATCAGTCCTTCGTATAACGTCCTTCCACCCTCTCTGGTGGCAGGTCTTTACTACTAGTGCCAGTCTCCTCGCTTGGGGAGGATTTTTCTTCATTGTTCAGCGCAGGGTCGCTGGAATTCCTAAGTAGCCGGTCTTTCCTTCAATCTCCTGGTCATTAGGGCAGTTTTTTGTTTTTTCGTGCACTTCGCCGCTATCAGCCTTCACTAGCAGGATAGTAGGCCCGTATAAAATCGGACTACATCCCTGCCGTGGCTCAAATCATCAAGGAGGGACCCGCAACAATCAGGTGTTGGCAGACGTAACAAGAGTTCTGCGACGGGGGAGCTTCTCGTTTCCGTCATATCAGCCGTACACTCTCCCCTTTTTTCCGAGAGTCGTGATATGGTTATACGCGGAAGGAACACCCGTAATCCTGGTGGTTCCACATGGGTCAAGAGGGGCCCGGTATTCTGAGCTGGTGTACATGCTCATCAATGCCCTCTGGAGGCTCCTAGACCGTCCAGGTTTTTTCCTTCACAGGGCCCACTCTTCCTACAGAGTTCTCAGACTCTGTTTTCAACTGCACGTCCCTTGATGCCACAGTCCTGAGGCTGGCCGTACCTTCCCATGATTAGGGCACGTAAACCATCATCCTCGCTTATCTATCACAGATACTGGAAGATCTTCTTTCAATGGAGTGTGGACAAAATTTGGTCACTACCCTTAAGGGTTAGGTTTCCGCTCTTCAATCCTTTCTCAAGGACATTTGGCTTCTCGTCCCCAGGTAAAGACTGTTTCTTTCAGGAGTCGCTCACCTGGTACCTCCTTTATCGTCCTCTGATGCATCCATAGGATCCTAATCTTATCCTCAGGTGCACTGCAGCGCGCTCTCTTTAAGTTGGAGTTAGCGGCTCTGTCCTGCCATTCCTCGTTCCTGATTCTCCATCAGGACACGGTAGTTCTTGTGCCCGTTCCGTCCTTCTTGGATAGAGTGATCTCTTCACTTCACATTACTTAGGAAATTGTCCTTCCTTCTCTATGTTCAACCCTGGAGAAGTCCATTCACAGGTTAGATCGGCTCAGAGCTATCGGAGTATATCTCTCAAGGAATGCTCCCTTCTCGTCATAAGGGACTCCCAGCCTCCAGCCTCCAGGTCCACTATTGCCTGTTTCGTTACTTTCAGCTGTATTGAAGCATACCTCGTTCAGGTCTAACAACTTCCTCCGAGGTTAAAGGCTCATTCCACTTCGGCAGTGGCATCTGCCCGAGCAGTTTGTCACCAGGCTTCGGCTTAACAGATTGTTAGTTGCGACCTGGTCTTCATTGTACACTTTCGCGGCGTTATATAAGTTTCATACCCATGTCTCGTCTGATGCAGACCTGGGAAGGAAGATGTTACAGGTGGCGGTTATGCACCGGCCAACCTAGGTTTTTTCCTTGCATTGTTTTCTGTTTCCCACCCTTGGGGACTGCTTTGGGACATCCCCTGGTTACTTGTGTCCCCCAATGAAGTGATAAAGAAGGATTTTTGGTACTCACCGTGAAATCTCTTTCTTGGAGTCTTCATTGGGGGACACAGCACCCTCCCTAACTGCTTGTACCTTTTGTTGCTGAGTTGGCACATATGTTGAGTTTTTGATTGCTTCTCCTACTTCTTTTACACTAACTGAGGTACTTGGTTCCTGTCAGTGGGTGTATACTACTGGAGAGGAGCTACTTCCTTTTTCTCTTTGCATAGTGTCAGCCTCCTAGCGACAGCAGCATACACCCATGGTTACCTGTGTCCCCCAATGAAGGCTCCAAGAAAGAGATTTTACGGTGATTACAATAAATCCTTCTTTTTTACCACCAAGTGTGTTAACCCCAAGTTTTACATTTTCACACTGGGAAATGGGTAAAAATGGCACCAGAATTTGTCTCACAATTTCTGCTGAATGTACAAACACCCCATATGTGGCTGTACAGTACTACTTTGCCATACCTGTGGATTGCCCCCTTAAGTGACCCCATTTTTGAAATTATAACCCTTTAGGAATTTACAGTTGTGCTCAAAAGTTTACCTACCCCGGCAGAATTTTTGCTTTCTTAGCCTTTTGTGCATGTTATCAGGCCAAAATCACCAGGCTGTGTAAACTTTTGATCAGGGTCATTTGGATGTTTTGGGTTGTCATTATGATTTAAAAAGAGAAAACACAGTAGTTTGACAATAAATGGCTTCATCCAACCACTAACCATGAGTGGAGAAAAGGTTTTGGTGCTATCATTCATATTCTCTGAAAAAAGGCCAATAAAGCAAAAATTCTACCGGGGTATGTAAACTTTTGAGCACAACTGTATCTATAGATGTAGTGACGATTTTGACTCCATGGGTATTTTCCAGAAACAGGCAGCAGTAGATGTTGCTGAGTGAAAAGAAGGGAGGGGGCATTTGGATTTGGGAGTGGAGAATTTGCTGAATTTCTTTTGGCGGGTGAGGAGCCATTTCACTTTTCCACAGTCTTTGTGCTACCAATAACGTTGAAGCCCCCTTTATTTCCGTTAACCGATGACAGATCTGAGTGGGGACGTGCTTTTTTTGTGGATTGAGTGGAAGCTTTTATTGGGATCATTTTACATGTTTGGGATCACCGTTATCCGGCGCTCTACACTGACCATTTACTTAGAGATATACCATTCACCATCATTAGATCCATTCACTATAGTGAGGCAACAGTTACTCTGGATTCCGTCTGGCCTTTGTTCCGGTGTCCTTCTTTTCAGAAGTGCACAAAACTGTGGCCGACGGCACTTTTATGCAATCCTAAAAAGAATGACCCTGCTGGATTGCAGGTCAGACGGCGTCCACAGTGCCTCCATCTGCCTCATTATAGGGAATCTTCAACCATAGGTTCTTTCTGAATCACGTATTTCAGAGATTTACACAGAAAACCCGGAGTAAGCACTCAGCGCAGGATAAATATGCACCAAGCCTTACTGCAATCTTTGGGAGGCAAAATTCAAAAAAAAATCAACAGCAGGAGAAGAATTGGTTTTATTTATTTTTACGCCGTTCCTCGTGCAGTATAAGTGATTAGGCGACTTTATTATTCGGGTCGGTACGATTACAGCGATACCAGATTTATAGCGGGTTTTTACGTTTGGCTGTCACTCACTAAAAGACGCTTTTTATTGCAAAAACTAGTTTGTGCATCATCATATTTTGAGAGCTGTAATATTTTTATATTTCAGTCGACAGTCATGTGAGGGCTTGTTTTTTGCAGCACGAGCTGACGTTTCTATTGGTACTATTTTCGAGCACATGACTATCGCTTTCTATTCTGATTTTTGGGAGACAGAATAAACAAAAACCAGCAATTCAGGAATTGCTTTTTTTTTTTTACACCATTCCGCGTGTGGTAAAATTGGTAAGGCAGCTTTATTCTTCAGGTCAGTACAATTACAGCGATTCCTCATTTGTTTTTTTTTTGTTTTTTATATTTGGCGCTTTTACACAATTAAAAACTATTTAAAAGAAAAAATAATTATTTTTGCATCGCTTAAGTCTTGAGTTATAACTTTTTTATTTTTCTGCTGATGGAACCGTATGGCAATTTTTTTTTTGTGGGACAAGATGACTTTTCAGCGGTACCATTTTTATTTACATCCATCTTTTTGATCGCGTTTTATTGCACTTTTTGTTTGGCGGTATGATGTTAAAGCTGTCATAATGTGACACGACCCAACGGATGGTCGGTCAGCGAACGGCGCAACACTCACAACGGGATGGTATTGGGGAGAGGAAGGCCCTACCGATTGGCAATGAGGGATGGTCACCACCTGAGCTCAAACCTGAGCCTGTCCCTGCACTCCCCTAACGTCCTATGTGGGTCCTTCCCCTCACCGCCATCAGGATACCTCGTCCCTCGCGGTCACCTAGCACTGCCCTGGCTAGTGCACTGGCCAGCGTAGGGCGTTAGCCTAGCCACTTACAGATAATACACACAGGGGACCGTGACAAACACGAAAGGGACGGGGAAATAACAACTTAGCTTAACAACTCTCTCTGCTGTAAAGCACTGCATTGGCGAAAAAAGGCACCAGGACCACGAACTCCACGAAAACAGCAGATTCATCACTGCAATCAGAGAGTTCCTTTCTCCAGGTTTGGTCAACATAGATTGCTCTATCACCGACAGTCAGCTGATGCATCAGGTGACCCTTTAACCCCTCTCTGACATTAGACGTACTATCCCATCCATGAAACCCGTGCCAATCTGACCATGGACGGGATAGTACGTCATAGGCGATCAGCTGTGCTCCCGTAGGGAGCGCAGCTAATCGCCGCCGGGTGTCAGCTGATTATCACAGCTGACACCCGTGACTGTGTGTCAGGAGCGGTCACGGACCGCTCCCGGCACATTAACCCCTGGCACACCGCGATCAAACATGATCGCGGTGTACTGGGGGCACAAGGGAGCATTGCGCAGGGAGGGGGCTCCCTGAGCGCTCCCCTGAGACCCTCAGACCAGCGCGATGTGATCGTGCTGTTCTGAGGGCTTCCTCCCTCCCAGGACCCGGATCCAAGATGGCGCCGGGGTCCTGCAGGGAGGCGGCTTCCTCAGTGCCTGCTGAGAGCAGGCACTGAGAAGCCTGCAGCTATGCCTGTGCGATCGCTGGTTTGACAGAGTGCTGTGCACACTGTCACACCAGCGATCTGATAAAATACAGTGATGTCCCACCCTGGGACAAAGTAAAAAAGTTAAAAAAAATAAAAATAAACATGTTTTAAAAAAAAATCCAAAATAAAAAAAATAAAAAAATATTCCCCAATAAATTAATTTCTTCCTGTAAATAAAAAAAACAAAACAATAAAAGTACACATATTTGGTATCGCCGCGTCCGTAACGACCCCCCCTATAAAACTGTCCCACTAGTTAACCCCTTTAGTGAACCCCTTAAAAAAAAAAAAAAAGCAAAAAATCAATGCTTTATCATCATCATACAGCTGAACAAAAAGTGGAATAACACGCGATCAAAAAGACCGATATAAATAAACATGGTAGCGCTGAAAACGTCATCTTGTCCCGCAAAAAACGAGCCGTCATACAGCATCATCAGCAAAACAATAAAAAAGTTATAGCTCGCAGAATAAAGCGATGCAAAAATAATTATTTTTTATATAAAATTGTTTTTATTCTATAAAAGCGCCAAAACATAAAAAAATGATATAAATGAGGTATCGCCATAATCGTACTGACCCGAAGAATAAAACTGCTTTATCAATTTTACCACACGCGGAACGATAAAAACGCCTCCCCCAAAAGAAATTCATGAATTGCTGATTTTTGTTCATTCTAACCTCTCAAAAATCGAAATAAAAAGCGATCAAAAAACGTCACATGCTCAAAAATGGTACCAATAAAAACGTCAACTCGTACCGCAAAAAATAAGACCTCACATGACTCTGTGGGCCAAAATATGCAAAAATTATAGCTCTCAAAATGTGGCGATGCAAAAAACTATTTTTTGCAATAAAAAGCGTCTTTTAGCATGACAGCTGCCAATCATAAAAACCCACTATAAATACTAAATCAGACCCCCTTTTATCACCCCCTTAGTTAGGGAAAAATAATAAAATAAAAAAATGTATTTATTTCCATTTTCCCATTAGGGTTAGGGTTGCGGCTAAAGTTAGGGTTAAAGTTGGCGCTGAAGTTAGGATTAGGGTTGGGATTAGGGGTGTGTTAGGGTTAGGTTTGTGGTTAGGGTTGGGACTAGGGTTAGGGGTGTGTTGGGGTTAGGGTTGGAGTTAGAATTGGGGGGTTTCCGCTGTTTAGGCACATCAGGGGCTCTCCAAATGTGACATGGCGTCTGATCTCAATTCCAGCCAATTCTGCGTTGAAAAAGTCAAACGGTGCTCCTTCACTTCTGAGCTCTGCCATGCGTCCAAACAGTAGTTTATCCCCACATATGGGGTATCAGCGTACTCTGGACCCCAAGAGTTATTGTGCAATTTGTCCTATTTCTTCTGTTACCCTTGGGAAAATAAAAAACTGGGGGCGAAAATATCATTTTGTAAAAAAAAAATGATTTTTTTTGTTTTAAACGGCTGTACATTATAAACTTCTGTGAAGCACTTGGGGCTTCATAGCGCTCACCACACATCTAGATAAGCTCCTTGTGGGGTCTATTTTCCAAAATGGGGTCACTTGTTGGGGATTTCCACTGTTTAGGCGCATCAGGGGCTCTCCAAATGCGACATGACGCCCCAAACCATTCCATCAGTCTGCAATCCAAAACGTAACTACTTCCCTTCCGAGCCCCAACGTGTACCCATACAGTAGTTTTTTCCCACATATTGGGTATCAGCGTACTCAGGACAAATTGGACAACAACTTTTGGGTACAATTTCTCGTGTTACCCTTGTGAAAATAAAATATTGGGGGCGAAAAAATCATTGTAAAAAAAAAAAAAGATTTTTTATTTTACGGCTGTACGTTATAAACTTTAGTGAAACACCTGGGGGTTTAAAGTTCTCACCACACATCAAGATAAGTTGCTTGAGGGGTCTAGTTTCCAAAATGGTGTCATTTATGGGGGTTTCCACTGTTTAGGCAGATCAGGAGCTCTCCAAACACGACATGGCGTCCAGCCAATTCTGCGTTGAAAAAGTCAGAAGGCGCTCCTTCCCTTCCAAACTCTGCCATGCACCCAAACAGTGGTTTACTCCCACATATGGGGTATCAGTGCACTCAGGGAAAATTGCACAATAACTTTTGGAGTCTTGTTACCCTTGGAAAAATAAAAATTGGGGTGAAAAGATCATTTTTGTAGAAAAAATATGATTTTTAAATTTTATGGCTCTACGTTATAAACTTGTGTGAAGCACTTGGGGGTTCAAATTGCTCACCAAAGATCTAGATAAGTTCCTTAGGGGTCTAGTTTCCCAAATGGGGTCATTTGTGGGGGGTTTCCACTGTTTAGGCACATCAGGGGCTCTCCAAATGCAACATGGCATCCAATCTCAATTCCAGCCAATTTTGGTTGGAAAAAGTCAAATGGTGCTCCTTCCCTTACGAGCTCTGCCATGTGCCCAAACAGTGGTTTTCCCCCACATATTGGGTATTGGCGTACTCAGGAGAAATTGCACAACAACCTTATCTGTCCATTTTCTCCTTTTACCCTTGTGAAAATAAAAAAAAAGTTTGTAAAATATCATTTTTGTGGCTAAAAAGTTAAATATTCATTTTTTCCTTCCACGTTGCTTTAGTTCCTGTGAAGAACCTGAAGGGTTAATAAACTTCTTGAATGTAGTTTTGAGTACCTTGAGGGGTGCAGTTTTTAGAATGGTGTCACTTTTGGGTATTTTCTGCCATATAGACCCCTCAAAGTGACTTCAAATGTGAGGTGGTCCCTAAAAAAAATGGCTTTGTAAATTTTGTTGTAAAAATGAGAAATCGCTGGTCAACTTTTAACCCTTATAACTTCCTAACAAAAAAAATTTTGGTTCCAAAATTGTGCTGATATAAAGTAGACATGTGGAAAATGTTATTTCTTAACTATTTTGTGTGATCTATTTCTCTGTTTTAAGGGAATAAAAATTCAAAGTTTGAAAATTGCAAAATTTTAAAAATTTTCGCCATATTTGCGTTTTTTTCAAAAACAAACGCAAGTTATATCGAAGAAATTTTACTTCTAACGTGAAGTACAATATGTCACGAGAAAACAATCTCAGAATTGCGAATATCCGTTGAAGCGTTCCAGAGTTATGACCTCATAAAGAGACAGTGGTCAGAATTGTAAAAATTGGCCCGGTCATTAACGTGCAAACCACCCTTGGGGTGAAGGGGTTAAAGGATGGTGGGAGTGGTCACCAACTGCAAAAACACCAGATTGACAGCAGGGAAAACTGACATTAACCCCCGCTGGCCTGAAAGGAAAAAAGTTTCACCTGAGTGGAACCATAGCTGCCACAAATCCAAAAATGGAACGTGACAAAAGCATTGTTTTTTTTGCATCGTTTTTTATAAAAAAAATTTACGTTGTTCACTGAAGGGGTTAACTAGTGGGACAGTTTTAAAGAGCAGGTTGTTAAGGGCACGGTAATACCAAATATGTGTACTTTTATTGTTAAGGGGTTAAAATAGGCATTGGTCCTTACATACTGTATCATCATATAGAATTCTTCTCTTTATACTTCCACGTTGGTCCATACATTATATTTTGCTATCATTTATTTTATGTGGTGCACTCGCTGATGTTGTTCCATGTTGTTGCCAATTACAGAAATAAAGTATATATATTTTTCCATCTTCTATCTTACATGCTTTAATTAATTATGACCACATATTCGGGGGGTGGGGGATTTCCCCGCTTTTGGGTTTTCTGAAGTACTGCTATGTATAGCACAACTTCAAGTCTAAAATCAGTAAAAAATAAATTTAAAAATATGAAAAAAAATAAAAATAAAAAGTTCAAATCACCCTTTTGCCCCATTAAAAATAAAGAAATATAAAAATACACATTTAGTATTGATGAGTTCAGAAATGTCCGATCTATTAAAATATAAAGTAAATTAATCCAATCAGTAAACAGCGTAACAGGGAAAAAAAAATCAAAGGCCTGAATTACATTTTTGTGGACGCCGCAACATTGCAATAAAATACAATAACAGGCAATAAAAAAAATTGTTTCTATCCCAAAATGATATCAATAAAAATGTCAGCTTAGGGCACAAAAAAAGCCCTCACCAAGCCCAAGATTGTGAAAAATGGAGACGCAATGGGTCTTGGAAAATGGCGACAAAAGCAAATTTTTAACAAATGTCCAACTTTTTTTTCCATCTAATTAACCCCTTAACGACCAAGTCATTTTGTAGGTTAAAGACCAGGCCAATTTTTACACTTCTGACCACTGTCACTTTATGTGATTATAACTCTGGAACGCTTCAACGGATCTTGGCGATTCTGAGACTGTTTTCTCGTGACATATTGTACTTCATGATAGTGGTAAAATTTCTTCAATATAACTTGCGTTTATTTATGAAAAAAACGGAAATATGGCAAAAATTTTTGAAAATTTTGCAATTTTCAAACTTTTAATTTTTATGCCATTAAATCAGAGAGATATGTCACAAAAAATAGTTAATAAATAACATTTCCTATATGTACAGTCATGGCCAAAAGTTTTGAGAATGACACAAATATTATATTTTCACATGATCTGCTGCCCTCTGGTTTTTATGTGTGTTTGACAGATGTTTTTATCACAGACAGAAATATAATAATTGCAAACATATGAGTAACAACAGCTTATATTGACAGTTAGAATGAGTTAATGCAGCAAGTCAATATTTGCAGTGTTGACCCTTCTTCTTCAGGACCTCTGCAATTCTCCCTGGCATGCTCTCAATCAACTTCTGGACCAAATCCTGACTGATAGCAGTCCATTCTTGCACAATCAATGCTTTCATTTTGTCAGAATTTTTAGGTTTTTGTTTGTCCACCGGTCTCTTGATGATTGACCACAAGTTCTCAATGGGATTAAAATCTGGGGAGTTTCCAGGCCATGGACCCAAAATCTCTATGTTTTGTTCCCTGAGCCATTTAGTTATCACCTTTGCTTTATGGCAAGGTGATCCATCATGCTGGAAAAGGCATTGTTGATCAACAAACTGCTCTTGGAGGCTTGGAGAAGTTGCTCTTGGAGGACATTCTGGTACCATTCTTTATTCATGGCTGTGTTTTTAGGCAAGACTGTGAGAGAGCTGATTCCCTTGGCTGAGAAGCAACCCCACACATGAATGGTTTCAGGATGCTTAACAGTTGGCATGAGACAAGACTGGTGGTAGCGCTCACCTTGTCTTCTCCGAATGAGGCGTTTTCCTGATGTCCCAAACAATCGAAAAGGGGATTCATCAGAGAAAATAACTTTACCCCAGTCCTCAGCAGTCCGCTGCCTGTACCTTTTGCAGAATATCAGTCTGTCCATGATGTTTTTTCTGGAGAGAAGTGGCTTCTTTGCTGCCCTCCTTGAGACCAGGCCTTGCTCCAAGAGTCTCCGCCTCACAGTGTGTGCAGATGCACTCACACCTGCCTGCTGCCATTACTGAGCAAGCTCTGCACTGCTGTTAGCCCGATCCCGCAGCTGAAACACTTTTAAGAGACGGTCCGGGCGCTTGCTGGTCTTTCTTGGGCGCCCTGAAGCCTTTTTGGCAACAATGGAACCTCTCTCCTTGAAGTTCTTGATAATGCGATAGATTGTTGACTGAGGTGCAATCTTTCTAACTGCGATACTCTTCCCTGTTAGGCCATTTTTGTGCATTGCAATGATGACTGCACGTGTTTCTTTAGAGATAACCATGGTTAACAGAAGAGAAACAATGATGCCAAGCACCAACCTCCTTTTAAAGTGTCCAGTGGTGTCATTCTTACTTAATCATGACAGATTGATCTCCAGCCATGTCCTCATCAACACCCACACCTGTGTTAATGGAGCAATCACTGAAAAGAGGTTAGCTGGTCATTTTAAGGCAGGGCTGCAATGATGTTGAAATGTGTTTTGGGGGATAAAGTTCATTTTCTAGCCAAATATTGACTTTGCAAGTAATTGCTGTTAAGCTGATCACTCTTTATAATATTCTGGAGTATATGCAAATTGCCATTAGAAAAAGTGAAGCAGTAGACTTTGTAAAAATTAATATTTGTGTCATTCTCAAAACTTTTGGCCATGACTGTAAACTTTACATCAGCACAATTTTGGAACCAAAATTTTTTTTTGTTAGGAAGTTATAAGTGTTAAAAGTTGACCAGCAATTTCTCATTTTTCCAACAAAATTTACAAAACCATTTTTTTTAGGGACCACCTCACATTTGAAGTGAATTTGAGGGGTCAATATGACAGAAAATACCCAAAAGTGACACCATTCTAAAAACTGCACCCCTCAAGGTGTTCAAAGCCACATTCAAGAAGTTTATTAACCCTTTAGGTACTTCACAAGAATTGAAGCAATGTGGAAGGAAAAAAAATGAACATTTAACTTTTTTTCCCAAAATTTTTCTTTCGACACAATTTTTTAAATTTTGTCAAGGGTATCATTAGAAAATGAACCACAATATTTGTTGTACAATTTCTCCTGAGTACACCGATACCCCATGTGTGGGGGAAAAACAATCTTTAGGCGCACGGCAGTGCTCAGAAGGGAAGGAGCATCATTTGAGATTTTGAATGTCAAATTGGTGGGAATCGAGAGAGAACACCATGTCGCGTTTGAGGAGTCCTTGATGTACCTAAACAGTGGAAACCCCCCATAAGTGACCCCATTTTGGAAACTAGACCCCCCAAGGAACTTATCTAAATGTGTTGTGAGAGCTTTGAACTCCCAAGGGCTTCACAGAAGGTTATAACGTAGAGCCGTAAAATTAAAAAATCATTTTTTCCACAAAAATGATCTTTTCATCCCAATTTTTATTTTCCAAAGGATAAAAGGACCCCAAAAGTTATTGTGCAATTTGTCCTGAGTACGCTGATACCCCATATGTGGGGGTAAACCACTATTTGGGCGCATGGCAGAGCTCGGAAGGGAAGCAGCGCCATTTGACTTTTTTGGCTGGAATTGAGATTGGACGCCATGTGGCATTTGGAGAGTCCCTGTGTGCCTAAACAGTGGAAACCCCCCACAAGTAACCCCACTTTGGAAACTAGACCCCCAAGGAACTTATCTAGATGTGTGGTGAGAGCTTTGAACCCCCAAGGGCTTCACAGAAGGTTATAACGTAGAGCCGTAAAATTAAAAAATCATATCTTTTCCACAAAAATGATCTTTCACCCCCAATTTTTATTTTCCAAAGGGTAACAGGACCCCAAAAGTTATTGTGCAATTTGTCCTGAGTACGCTGATACCCCACATATGGGGGTAAACCACTATTTGGGCGCATTGCAGAGCTCGGAAGGGAAGCAGCGCCATTTGACTTTTTTGGCTGGAACTGAGATTGGACGCCATGTGGCATTTGGAGAGTCCCTGTGTGCCTAAACAGTGGAAACCCCCTACAAGTAACCCCATTTTGGAAACTAGACCCCCCAAGGAACTTATCTAGATGTGTGGTGAGAGCTTTGAACCCCAAGGGCTTCACAGAAGGTTATAACGTAGAGCTGTAAAATTAAAAAATCATATATTTTCCACAAAAATGATCTTTCCACCCCCAATTTTTATTTTCCAAAGGGTAACAGGACCCCAAAAGTTATTGTGCAACTTGTCCTGAGTACGCTGATACCACATATGTGGGGGTAAACCACTATTTTGACACATGGCAGAGCTCGGAAGGGAAAGAGCGCCTTTTTCAAATGCAGACTTTGATGGAATGGTCTGCGGGTGTCATGTCACGTTTGGAGAGCCCCTGATGTGCCTAAAAAGTAGAAACCCCCCACAAGTGACTCCATTTTGGAAACTAGATCCCCCAAGGAACTTATCTAGAAGTGTGGTGAGCACTTTGAACCCCCAAGTGCTTCACAGAAGTTTATAACGTAGAGCCGTGAAAATAAAAAAATCTTTTTTCCACAAAAATGACCTTTTTGCCCCAAATTTTTATTTTTATAAGGGTAACAGGAGAAATAGGACCCAAAAGTTGATGTGCATTTTGTCCTGAGTACGCTGATATCCCATATGTGGGGGGGAACCACTGTGATCGCCTTACTGCGATCTTTGGGAGGCAGAATGAACAAATCCACAAAAGGTGAAGAATTGGTTTTCTTTTTTACGCCGTTCCTCGTGTGGTATTAGTGATTAGGCGACTTTATTCCTCGGATCGGTGCGATTACAGCGATACCAGATTTATACCCTTTTTTCTTGTTTAAGTTCTGTCACACTCTAAAACACGCTTTTTTTTGGAAGAATTTTTTGTAAGAAATTTTTGCATCGCGGTATTTTGAGAGCTATAATTTTTCCATATTTCGTCCGACAGTCATGTAAGGTCTTGTTTTTTGCGGGACGAGTTGACATTTTTATTGGTACCATATTCGGGCACATAACGTTTTTTGATCGCTTCCTATTCCGATTTTTGTGGAAGCAGAATGAACAAAAACCAGCAATTCAGGAATTTTTTTTTTCCTCTGTTCCGCGTGTGGTAAAATCGATAAAGCAGCTTTATTCTTCGGGTCACTACGATTACAGCGATACCTCATTTATATATTTTTTTAAATTTTGGCGTTTTTTACACAATAAAAAATTTTATAGAAAAAATAATTATTTTTGCATCAGTTTATTCCGCGAGCTATAACTTTTTTATTTTTTCGCTGATGATGCTGTATAGCGGCTTGTTTTTTGCGGGACAAGATGACGTACCATGATTATTTATATCCAACTTTTTGATTGCGTTATTGCACTTTTTCCAAGCGGTATGATGATACCGCTTGGAAAAAGTATAATTTACTACTTTTTTGGGATTTTTTACGGCTTTCATTGAAGGGGTTAACTAGGGTTATG
The DNA here is from genome assembly GCA_033576555.1 of Oophaga sylvatica. Classification (NCBI taxonomy): domain Eukaryota; kingdom Metazoa; phylum Chordata; class Amphibia; order Anura; family Dendrobatidae; genus Oophaga; species Oophaga sylvatica. The sequence goes on along the minus strand of JARQOD010000003.1, from coordinate 276,936,533 downwards.
CTTTTATAGATGGGATTTTTATGGACGCGGCGATACCAAACGTGTATTTTTTTTTGTTTTTTTTTATTACATAAAAATGTGTATTTTTTAGAGGAATTTTTTTAAATTATTTTTTAATATTTTTTTTTTTAAAAATGCTTTTTTTAACTTGTCCCTTTATGGGACTTTCACTTTTTATTGCAGTTACAATGCATTGCAATGCTCCAGCATTGCAATGCATTGTAACTATAGTGAAAGTTGCTGTGACCATGATCACAGCAGCTTTCCGTAGCTAGATGACCCGGAGGTTGTCATGACAACCCCCGGGTCATCAAGGCAGAGATCAGGCCCTGCAAATACATTGCAGGGCGCAGATCTGAGGCAGAGGGAGCTCCCGACCCTCTGCCTCCCCCCTGAGCGCTGCGATCTCGCTCGATCGCAGCAGTCAGGGGGTTAACAGCCAGGGGCGGCGGGGGCGCCGCTCCTGGCTGTCAGTACAGGAAGCTCGGCCACTGCAGCGCTGAGCTCCTGCACTGATCGGGCAGAAGAGGCTGAAATTTCAGCCTTTTCTGCTCGATCGCTGCTGTGTTTGGTCAGTCACATTGACTGACCAATCACAGCGCTGTAGGTGCGGGGACCGACTGCAAAGGTCCCAGCACCGCTTGCTGTGCCTGTCAGCTGTCCGTGACCACTGCGTGTTTACACGCAGTGGTAGTTCAAAGGCATGACGTGCACAGTCCGTCGAGGTGCCAAAACTGACACCTTGCCATGACGGACTGTGCACGTCATTGGACTTTAAGGGGTTAAAAAGAAAAAAAAGTATACATGTTTGTATCTGCATATTCATACTGACCTGGAGAGTCATATTGCCAGATCAGTTTTACCATATAGGGAACATGGTAAATAAAATACCCCAAAAATAACTGTGGAATTGCACTTTATTTTTGCAATTTCAACACATTTGGAGTTGGTTTCCCCTTTTCCAGTATGCTATATGGTAAACTGAATTCTGTGATTCAAAAGTACAACTTGTTCGCAAAAAACAAGCCTTCATACGGCTATATAGCCAGGAACAAAATAGAGGGATTTTTGGTACTTACCGTAAAATCTTTCTTGGAGCCTTCATTGGGGGACACAGGTAACCATGGGTGTATGCTGCTGTTGCTAGGAGGCTGACACTATGCAAAAAAAGGAGAAAAGTAGCTCCTCCCCCTGCAATATACACCCACCGACAGGCACTAAGTACCTCAGTTTGGTGCAAAAAAGCAGTAGTAGTAACAGGAACTCGAACATATGTACCAACCCAACAGAAGGCCCTTAAGCCTAACATGGTACAACTAATAAACAGGGGGGGTGCTGTGTCCCCAATGAAAGCTCCAAGAAAGAGATTTTATGGTAAGTACCAAAAATCCCTCTTTCTTTATCGCTTCTTTGGGGGACACAGCTAACCATGGGACGTCCAAAAGCAGTCCCAAGGATGGGAAATAACTTAGGCAGAAAGAAGGAGCTAGGTCGGTCGGTGAGCGACCGCCGCCTGCAGAACCTTCCTACCTAAGCCTGCATCAGACGAGGCCTGGGTATGAACCCTGTAGAACCTCGCAAAAGTGTGCAAGGACGACCAAGTCGCAGCCCTGCAGATATGAAGTGCTGAGGCTTTGTGCCGAACTGCCCAAGAAGCTCCGACAGCTCGGGTGGAGTGAGCTCTCACTCCCGGAGGGGGCCGTTTTTCCTGAACGTGGTACGCTTCCAGTATCGCAGAACGAATCCAAGGAGAGATCGTGGACTTAGAGGCCGGGAGACCGTTCCGGCGACCTTCAGAGATGACAAATAGAGAGTCGGATTGACGAAGAGGAGCAGTCCTAGAAAGATAGACCCGGATGGCTCTTACCACATCCAGCTTGTGAAGAGACCTCTCCAGAGGATGAACCGGGGAAGGACAGAATGAAGGAAGAACGATGTCCTCATTAATGTGGAAGGATGATACCACCTTGGGGAGGAATGACGGAACGGGTCTGAGAACTACCTTGTCCTGATGAAGAATCAGGAATGGGGAACAACAGAATAAGGCCGCCAACTCAGAGACCCTCCTAATTGATGTGACTGCAATCAGGAAGGCCACTTTCCAAGAAAGGAAGGAAAAAGATGTCCTGAAGAGGCTCGAAGGGCGCAGACTGGAGAGCGCTCAGGACCAGATTTAGGTCCCAGGGATCCAAAGGAGAACGATAAGGGGGAGCCAGATGGGCAACCCCCTGGAAGAAGGTCCTTACTTGAGGCAAGGAAGACAGATCCCACTGGAAAAGGATGGACAGAGCGGAGACCTGACCCTTTAGGGTAGTGAGGGAAAGACCCGAATCAAGGCCTAATTGAAGGAAAGCAAGGAGGGAAAGAAGGGAAAAAGACATAGTAAATCGGTCGTTTTCCTCACACCATCTGAAGAAGGCCTTCCAGTACCTGGGGTAAATGCGGGAAGAAGCTGGTTTTCTGGCTCTGATCATGGTCTGGATGACCTGGTGAGAGAATCCCGACTCCCTTAGGACCACGGCCTCAACGGCCATGCCGTTAAACTCAGAGACTGAGAACTCTGGTGGAAGAGGGGGCCCTGCGAGAGGAGATCTGAACGGTCTGGAAGCTTCTAAAGGAACGTCCGCGAGCATGTTTACCAGTTCCGCATACCAAGGGCGCCTTGGCCAGTCTGGCGCTACCAGGATAACCGGGATCCCTTCCGCTTTTATTTTGTTCACGACCCTTGGGAGTAAGGGAAGGGGAGGAAACAGGTAAGGAAGCCGAAACTGAGACCACGGAATCACCAAGGCATCGTAGTCGATGGCTAGAGGGTCCCTGGGCCTGGCCACAAACCGAGGAACTTTGTGGTTCATCCAAGACGCCATGAGATCGACGTCCGGAAAGCCCCAATGCTGACAAATTTGATTGAAAACTGAGGGATGAAGGGACCACTCGCCTGATGCTATGCATTGGCGACTGAGAAAATCGGCTGCCCAATTTTCGACCCCCGGAATATGAACTGCTGATAGGGCCAGAACGTGACGTTCCGCCCAACGCAGAATTCTTGCTGTTTCCACCATCACTTGCGTGTTGCGGGTCCCGCCCTGATGGTTTATGTACGCCACGGCCGTGGCGTTGTCCGAATGAATGCGAACGGACTTGCCTGCTAGGAGAGACTGCCAGCGGAGGAGGGCAAGGAAGATTGTCCTGATTTCTAGGAGATTGATGGGAAGAAGGGCTTCCTGGGCGTTCCAGCGGCCCTGCGCTGTGTGCCGGAGGAACACTGCTCCCCACCCGAGGAGACTTGCGTCAGTGGTGATGACCTGCCACCGAAAGGGAAGGAAGGACCTCCCTTGCAGGACTGAGGAAGACAGAGTCCACCAGGTCAGAGACTGCCTCACTTGGAGAGGCAGACGAACAGGACGGTCTAGGGTGGCAGAGGCCTTGTTCCAGGAGGACAAGAGGAAAAGTTGAAGAGGGCGAGAGTGAAACTGGCCGAAGGGCACAGCTTCCATAGAGGCGACCATCCTCCCCAGGACCCTCATGCAGGATCGGAGAGGAAGGGGAACTGGGAGCTTTAGGGATCTGACTCCCTTGCAGAGAGCTGAGAATTTGTCCTTCTCTCGGGTGGAACACCCGAGACAAATATGTGTCGAATTCCATGCCCAGGAAGGTCAGATGCTGAGAAGGAGTCAGGGAGGACTTCTCCTGGTTGATGATCCAGCCCAGACGAGTCAGGGTGTCCAAGGTGACTTGAAGACTCTGAGCACAGTCTCGGCGGGATGAGCCCTTGATCAACAAATCGTCCAGGTAAGGGATTATGAGAATCCCTCTGGAACGAAGAATGGCCATGACCGTCGCCATTACCTTCGTGAAGACCCTTGGAGCAGAGGCCAGACTGAAGGGAAGAGCCGTGAAATGGAAGTGATCGTCCTGGATCGCGAACCGCAGGAAACGCTGGTGCTGCAGACAAATGGGGATGTGCAGGTAAGCATCCTGAAAGTCCACGGGACAGAGGAACTCCCCGGCTCCATCGCAGCGATCACTGAGCGCAAGGACTCCATCCTGAAGTGACGGATCCGAACATGACGATTCAGCATTTTGAGGTCCAGGATTGGGCGGAGGAAACCGTCTTTTTTCAGGACTACGAAAAGATTTGAGTAGAAACCTGAAAATCGTTCATCTGGAGGAACGGGAACGATGACTTCGGCTGCCAGAAGGGAAGAGACGGCCTGGAGAAAACCCAGGACGTGGGACGGCTGCTTTGGAGGATGAGAGAGAAAGAAGTACCTTTCCGGGAGGGAGGAGAACTCGATCTTGTAACTGGAGGTAACGATCTCCCTGACCCAGGCATCGCCGACCACCGACAGCCAAGCGTCCTTGAAGGAAAGAAGTTTGCCTCCCACCCTGGAAAGTATTCCAGGTGGGGGTGACCCGTCACTTGGAACGAAACCTGTTAGAACGGGACCCGGAAGACTTAGAGGAACGGCCTTTCGGCTTCCAGTGAGGGGAGGATTTGAAAGAAGGCCTTCCCTGTCCTCGTGGAATAGAGGGAATAGAGGGGTGCTCCTGCTGAGAAGAGGATTCTGAGGCTGTGAAGGGACGAAAAGGCCTGAAGGACCGAAAACCCTTCCTGCTAAAGGAACGCTTAGGCCTGGTTGAGGGAGAGAGGTACTCTTCCCTCCAGTAGCGTCAGAAATCATCTGGTCCAGCCTATCCCCAAAGAGCCTAGAGCCCTGGAAGACTAGGTTTGTGAGAGATCTTTTGGAAGTAGAATCCGCGCTCCACGCCTTCAACCAAAGGATGCGGCAAATAGCCACGATGTTGCTGCTTGCTCTAGCGGCACAACCTGCCAAGTCCAAGGAAGCGGCCAGAGCGTATTTAGCGGCATGACCAATTTGGTCTGCTAACTCCGCCAGCTCGTCTGGGAGAGCTGAAGCCAGGATGCCCTTGCGAAGTATCTTAGACCAGGCAAAGATGGGACAAAGGGAAGCGCCGGCTGCCTCCAAAGCTGATTTGGCCAGGGACTCGTTCTGTCTGTCCGTAGTGTCTTTAAGAGATGCGCCATCCGACAAGGACAGGACCGTATTGGAAGAAAGATGAGAAACAGGTGGATCCACCTTGGGGGACTCTGTCCACTTGCTGAGCAGGTCAGGGTTAAAGGGATAGAGAACGTCTAAGTGCTTCCTTCCTGGGAAACGCTTTTCGGGATGTTCCCAGTGTTTAGACAGGGTAGTCAAACTCTTTGTGGTTTCGAAAGGTACGTGAGGGACGTTTAACCCGTTTAAATGAGACGGAGGGATTCTGGGCAGGAGATTCGTCCTCGTTCAGTTTAAGAGTTTGAGAGATAGCTGAGATGAGACTATCAACCATGACCAGCATCTTGGAGGTCTGGTCCGAATCCGAATCGGACTGGGAGTCTAAGTCCGACCAACGGTCCTCCTCCGAAGAGGGGAAACGGGAGGATGAAAGCAACTTGGACGCTGCAGAGGGGCCCGGGGAGCTGGACGAGGAGCCAGACAGAGTCCTTTTTCTAGAACCTCTCGCCGTACAGTCCCTTTGAAGGTCGAGGGCAGGTGCATGCGAATCGACTTGGGAGACGTTCGGAGCACCGGTGGCTGAGGGGAGCTGTGGAAGGCGCTCAATGACCTGGACCAGGGACTGGAATACCTTAGTTAGGTCTGCAACCAACTGACATGGCAGCGGCCGACTGAGACATGGCAACGGCCCACTCGGGGAAAGGGGGAGTGCCTTCATCCCGGGAGTCGGAGTGCTCCTGAGGGGCAGACATGGTGGAAGGACTGCAGGACGGGCAGAAAGGCGACGACTGGCCTGATGTCCACTTTTTCTTGCAACGTGCGCAGGCGTAGTGGGTCACAGTGGGCTTAGGGTAAGAGGCCCCTGTAGGGTTGGACATAGGTAGAGACTGTTGCGCTATAGCAATAGGCAACGGAGAAAATACTGCGGAGGAGCGTTAAGTAGGGCACGTGGAATACCACGGAATATGGGCAGAGCCTACCCGATTAGCGAACTGCAGCAGGTGAAGTTAGCTGTGTCCCCCAGGCTGAGAGTCCGTCCGGAGCAGGGCGACACGTGTTGCTGCTTCCCAAGATGGAGGCACGCAGAGATGTCTGACTGCGGTAGCTAATAGGCTGCTCGCCGCAGGAGGGAAGGCCGGAGGGGGGGGCGTGCCTACAAGGGGACGAACGGCGCCTGATTGGGTTAGAAAGGGCGCCAAGAGAACGCGCGCACTGAGGGGAGCGTTCCAGGAGAGTCGGCCGAGAAGCAGGTGAAAATGAAAGTAAAAATGAAAGGCTAACAAAACATCGCTCCCGCACCCGTAACTGGTGAGGCTGGAGAGCACAAGCGCAGGGAGAGGGGGGCGGAGGCCCCCCATCGGGGAAGCCCGGCGCAGTCTGGGAGAAGCCGCGCGCATAGGGCGCGAAATTGAATATCCCTGCGATGCTAGCGGGAGCTCTGCGGCTTCCTCTGAGCCGTGATGAAGTGTGTGGGGGGCCAGGTCGCACAGCTTTTTCTTACCTGAGTCGCCCAGCTTGCGGAAGGTGAGGATCGCTGAAGATGCATCCTTCTTCCCGCATCGTATCCTGGTCGGTGCAGAAGACGGCATTGACCCCTTGAGGGAAAGGGGAAGGTCACTGCCGGTGACCGCCGTCTTCCTCTCCGCCCTCTCCGAGACGATGGGTGAGGAGGGAAATGGCAAGGACCAGCCACCGGCATCAACCCTGGAGCACCTGTGAGGGTGACAGGGGATAGGGTCCTGCCTGCGGGCCTGAGTTGCGATGTGGGTGACACAACATTGCTCGCTCAGCCGCATGATGGGAAGGCAGGGTGAGAGATTACACCCTGATTCCCTAACGCTGTATCTGAAAAACAAAGGAAAAAGATTAATAAAACACAACAAAACCTGAAAAGGAAAAAGAGATTAGTTGCAGATCTGGGGAGATCCAGATCCGCCTCCTTCAGACACTAAGCACAAACTGAGGTACTTAGTGCCTGTCGGTGGGTGTATACTGCAGGGGAGGAGCTAATTTTCTCCTTTTTTGCATAGTGTCAGCCTCCTAGCAACAGCAGCATACACCCATGGTTACCTGTGTCCCCCAATGAAGCGATAAAGAAATATAAATGGTTCTTGGAAGAGGAGAAAAAACGGAAAATCATTGGGTAGTGAAGGGGTTAAGTTGGGAAGCGTGTACTTCTTCCTCTTGTATGACAACCAATCATAAGCAGAAAGCAACATAGAACTGAAGAAGGTCCAGTGGAGATGTCATCAAGGTCACAGGTCCTATGTTGCTGCCTGCTTATGATTGGTCAGCGGTATACAAGAGGCAGAAGTACACGCCCCCAGTGAAAACTATCTAACAGCACCCACTTAGGACTTAAAGTGGTATTCTCATGTCCGAAATCCTTTCCCAATATGCAGCAGGTGAAATAATAATGGCAAATACATCCAATTAGAAACATAGTGTACTTCTTCTGATTCACTATCTTGCTTACCCAAAGTGCAGGGCATTACAGTAGCTTATATATCCATGGTTACAACGACTAACACCTAGATAACTGTCACTATATGAGTTGTCATAACCATGGACACCTAAGCTACTGCAATGCTCTGCACATGGGGTAAGCGACATAGCAAATCGGAAGAACTATGCTACATTTAAAATTGGAGTTATTTGCTAATATATTGTTTGCTAATATTATTATGACACCTACTACATATTGGGATAGGATCTTGAAGCTGGGAAATGAGTTAGCTCAATAAGTGCCAAATATTTGATTGCCAATATCTCCACCACACAAAGGTGAAAAAAAAAAAAACAATTCTGATCATTAGGATGGGCAATCAATGTCAGATGTGGGATGTTCAACTTTTGGCACCCCTACCTATCAATAGAATGAAGGAGCTGCAGTGCTGCCTATCATTGTCTGCCAGGCCCAGCTCTGTACTTCAGAAGATGGATGCTCCTGTTATCACAGCTTAGTCTTATACACGTGACGCAGACCGGCAGTGAATTGAACCCCACTGATTTTAAGTTAATGACCTTTTCAAAAGTGAAGAGTAAGCAAAAAATGGGATCTTAAGAAAACATTTATTTTTCTCCATATGCTATCTCCAGAGAAAGCATCTTTGCTGAGTTTCAATGTCTCCACACTGTAACACAAGTGAGGCGGGAGTTACAGTATTGTCAAGGAAACTACTTTAGAGTGAGTTTCCTGGTGTTTGACAAGGTTCTTTTTTTGTTTGAAGTGGCTCTCGCATTCAGTGCACTGAAACGGCTTCTCGCCTGTGTGGATTCTGTAATGTGTCACAAGATTTGACTTATTTGTGAAACATCTCCCACATTCAGCACAAGAAAAAGGTTTTTCCCGGGTGTGCACCCTACGGTGCTTAGCGAGGTTTGAGCTGGCTGCAAAACATTTTCCGCATTCTGAACAGATTACAGGGTTCTTAATTCTATGAGATATCTGATGTTGGAAAAGTGCAGATTTCTCAGTAAAGCCCTCCCCGCATTCTGAACAAAGAAAAGATTTCTCATTTGTATGGATTTTCTGATGCCTGGCAAGATCTGACTTCAGCTTGAAACATTTACCACATTCAGAACATGGAAATGGCTTCTCATCGGTGTGGGTTCCCCAGTGTCGAATGAGACCCGATTTGTTGGTGAAAGATTTGTTGCACTGAGAACAAGGGAACATCTTCAGACCAGAGTGACTCATTTTATGGTGATGAAGAGTAGATTTGTGGGAAAACGTTCTTCCACATTCAGTACAAGAAAATGGACGTTCTCCGGTGTGCATTCTCTGATGTTCTGCAAGACTTGACTTTTTGGAGAAACCCTTACCGCACTCAGAACAGAAGAACGGCTTCTCCCCGGTGTGACTTCGCTGATGGTCAACAAGGTTTGATCTCTGTCGGAAATGTTTTCCACACTCTATACATGAAAATGGCTTTTCACCAGTGTGGATTCTCTGATGGCTAATAAAAGTTGACTTAAATGTAAAGCATTTACCACATTCGGAACATGAAAATGGTTTGCTGCCGGTGTGGTTGCGCTGATGCTCAATAACCCCCGATTTATAGGCAAAGCACTTTCCACAATCAGGGCACTTAAATGGTTTCACACCAGTATGCATTCTCTGATGTTCCACAAGAGCAGATTTATGATTAAAGGACTTCCCGCACTCCAAACAGGAGAATGGCTTCTCCCCAGTGTGGATTCTCTGATGCTGATTACGCGTTGACTTATGTGAAAAGCATTTTCCACAGTATGAACAAGAAAATGGCTTTTCCCCTGTATGTATTCGCTGATGTTCAGTCAGAGAAGATTTTACTGAGAAAGATTTCCCACAGTCAGAACAATAAAATGGTTTTACTCCTTCATGAGTTTTTTTATGTTCAGCAAGTGTCCACCTTCGTGTAAAACATTTCCCACATTGGGCACATGAGTACGGCTTCTCTCCTGTATGACTCTTCTGGTGATCGACAAGAGATGATTTATGAGAAAAAGGTTTCCCACAATCCAAACATGAAAATATTTTATCAACTTCCTGGGGTGAACAGTGTGCTTCAACATCTGGCTTGGCAGAAGAATATCCTCCTTGTTCAAAAGACACAAGATGTATATTTGGGACAATACAGTTTTTAGGTTGGCAATCTGCCACAATGGCTGTTTTTACTATTTTAGACCTCTGACGTAAATCTGAACATTCATCAGAGATGATCCTGCTGTTTCCATCTGTGGGATACAAGCAAGAATACATTAAACATTAATTGTGTGCATTTTATTATTTAATTAAATGTATTTAAGGCTGTTTTTCCTCTTGACCCTTTGGCCAACGTCCATGTTTCTCTCCCAATTGAGAACACAAGACACCTTTGGTGGCTAACAACTTTGATAAAAAAGATTAGGCATGTCGAAATTCACTATGCCCAATCCTTTTACTCTATGACGAACGTACATCTAATAGACATTAGATGGTCAATCTTTCCTGCAGAAGCAAGCAGCTTTGGCTTACTTTAGTGTAAGTATGGTTTAGTTTTTCATCTGTGTTATCATCTGTATGGCAGTTATTTTTATACATCAGCAGTGAATAAACTTTACAAGACCATTTACAGTTTCCTATGATAATAATGGCAATGTATCTGTAAAAATCAGATCCTTATGGGATACATGTTTTGTTTGTTTTTTGTGCATCCATGAACTTGAATAGGCAAGACCCATCCGAAATACAGGAGACTTTTTTTTTCATGCAGATATTCAGTCCAAGTAAAAATCTGTCATCTGAACAGCCCATATGAAAAGCATTGATTCTACTGCTGTCCGTGTGAGGTCAGTTTTTTTCCACAGACAGCAATCAGATCAAAAATATGATCACCTGAACATAGCCTTACAGAAGTCATCAACTAGTAGCATATGGGTGCTACGGCGATCACAGAGGTCACTCATATTATACTGTGCCAGAAATACTCAATGTTAGGCCGAAGTCACACTAGCGAGAAATACGGATGAGTGCAATGCAAGAAAAAAAATCGCATAGCACTCGGACCAATGATAATCTATGGGGCAGCTCCCATCAGCCGATTTTTTTCTCGGCCGTTTTATACGTGCGAGTGAAATCGCAGCACGCTGCGATTTGCATTGTATATCGGCCGAGACTCGCCAATGCAAGTCTATGGGTGCGTGAAAACATCGGATTACACACGGACCATCAGTGTGACTTGTGAGAAATACGCACCGGTGTCCTTTAGAAAAGCCAACAATTCATCCCCAGCTATACTGTAAAATCACACTGACAGGTTTAATAAAGAATGGAAAGAAAAAATATATACACACATATACACACATATATATATATATATTATATATATATTCAGTCATTGTGACACATATATATATAATAGCCGCTAATTCAATTGCCGGCTTCTGTAAACTCATTACAGAACCTGACATGAAATGACACATGGTTTACATACAGTAAACCATTTCATTTCATGTAGTTTGATATATGGTTTTCATTAACAATTACCTGAGTGTATGTGTGCAAAACTTCATACATGTAGGTGTTAATTAAATGTGTAAATTCGCTGAAAAAAAATGCGTGGGCTCCCGCAGTATTTTCTCCACCAGACAGGGAAAGCCAGTGACGAAGAACAGATAATAATAGCCTAGGGAGGGTGCATTTTTTTTGTGCCCCCCCTGGCTACTAACATCTGCCCCAGCCACCCCAGAAAAGGGCACTTAGCCCGTCTATTCCCATTGCCCTGAGGTTCAGGGTGATTGATGGGGTACCTCCCTTACGGCGAGGGGGTGAAGGGGGTGATAGGATTAAACTATTAAACAGAAGGAATTTCGTTGGATCTCTATTTTGGAGACGCTTCAGTCTAAGGGCTTAAATTTGGAGTATAATTTACACATCTGTACAAGGTAATATCGATACTGGCATCTTGATTATATGTACGTATTGGTTTTAGATATGTATGTATTTATGTATATATATTTTTTATTTTTAGGTGAGGGCGATCTGATGAATTTGGAGGTTGTGGGGATTCAACAGTTCCATATTGAGTTTGGTGTTATTTTGTTCCTTCTTTAAGTTGTTTTGTGCCTAAGTTTATTGTCTGTCTTTTGATGAGTTAATAAACACATGGGTTAATATACATTCTGGAATAGGTATACTTGTTTTTTTATTATTATTAAGTTTGTCTTTGTCATGACTAATAATAGTGTGATTATATGACCAAGAATAGGTAGTACTGTGGGATTAGTATGTTGTTGAACCCCTTCTTCTTAATTAGGTCCTTGAAGAGTTAAATTGATTTTCTAGGTTGTGACATGGTCGCTTAGAGACGGTGGAAATATCGTGAGACTACATGCAGCCGAGATTCTGACGTCTTCCCTGATTATGAGATGATGGGAGTCATTCACATGTGCGCAGGCGCTGGGTCAGTGACGCGGATAAGTCCCTTGATTAGTTAAACTGATTTTTCAGGTTGTGAAGTGGTCGCTTAGTGACGGTGGAAATAGAGCGAGACTACATGCAGCCGGGACACTGAGGTCCTCCTGGTTTACGATATGATCTGAGTGAGTCACATGTGCGCATGCGCTGGGTTAGTGACGCAGATAAGTCACATGATGTGACGACAGACACTACAGGAAGCTATCGATAGAAGACTTAGAGGTAGTGCCCACATGTGCTATTGTTTATATGTTAAAGGAGGCGGTCTGATGCGGATATACAGGATGGGAGACGACTGTATGGTTAGGGTGAGTTTTTGGCGCCAGTGTCATATATGGACCCTTATTGGCCCAGACATCTTTGTGAGTAAGAACGAAGTTGATTGGGGTTCGACTTGTTATGGGGCTGCACTAACTAGTCATCTATTGGTGAACACTATTTGATATATTGTTTACAGATGGGATCCGTTGTGAGAATTTATATATCTTATGGGCAATTCTGTTGTTATCTTCAATATATATATGTGATGTTATGTGATCGCTATTTTAAACTTGTATGTATTTTTTTTGTTGTATATTTTTTTTGCTGTGATGTGTTATGTATATCTATCTAACCAAGGGGCGGTACCTAGATGGTGATTGGCTTCTCCACACCATTTAAGGACGCCATATTGTTCACTGTATTATACTTGAGAAAGGCCATAATATGGCCAAAACGTTGTATTTCTTAATGGCAGATTAAAGGATTTTTGTTACATTTCCAACCGGACTGGATGCTGTTCTTATTTCTTATGTGCACTATTCAGTCATATCTTTAGCTGATATGACTAAAATGGGGTGACTGATTCCCTTTAAATGGTTAAAAAAAAACAAACACACACATTAATTAAAGATTATTTTAATGAAATAAATACACATAGTTTTTGACCATATTTTATTGTACTCGTAATCCTTCCAAATCCGGCTTACAGGAGATAAGTCGATTAGTGTGGGAAGCTTAATTGTTTCCCACACTATTCAGTTCACTACAGGTCAGCCGGGGACTCCGCAAAGCATCAGTGACGTCAGAGGGAGTCCCCGGCTGACCTGAAGTGAACTGAATAGCGTGGGAAACAATCAATTAAGCTTCCCACACTAATCAGCTCATCTCCTGTGAGCCAGGGAGATGAGCTGTTATGAATGTGTTAGAGATGGTTTCTGAGCAGAGGCTCCCTCTGGTGGTTACAGACAGTACTGAACCTTTCAGCGAGGAGTGGCAATCTGGGTTCACTGACTGGTCTGATATAAGGGAGGTTCCCTCCCATGATGGTTGCCGGTGATCAATTGTTCTTGTCTCAATTGTGGTTCCTGGTTCATTTGGAAGTTTGCTGGAGTCTTGCCTGCATCTCCTGCTTTCAGATGAGATATTTTTTGCTTTTCTTTTTGTGCTTGCTTTTTGCATTGTTTTCTGCACTTTTGTGGAGGTCAACCAGGTCCCCTCCTGGGGCCTGAGCTCCTCACAGTTTATCTGCAGCCACTGTTATTTGCTCATTTGCTTTTTCCTGTTTTTTCAGCGGCTGCGGCTTGGTTTTTGTTCACACTGAGATCTGATTTTAGTGGGTGGCAAGATCGTGTGATCTCAGTATTTTTGTAATCAGAATTGTTGGATTTTTGTAGGATTTTCTGGGTTGCAGAAAGTAATCTCTCCTGTCCTATCCTATTTAGTCAGCTTATGGCCCCAGCGTTTGCTCAGTCTATTTTCTGCCTATGTTTGTATTTTCATCTTGTCTAACCGCCATTATATGTTTGGGGGCTTCCTATTTTCTTTGGGGATCTGCTCCGGGGCAGATAGCTTTCATCTTTCTGCCTTTAGGTGTAGTTATCTCTCAGGCTGTGACGAGGCGTCTAGGATCAACGTAGGAACGCTCCACGGCTACCTCTAGTTGTGTCGTTAGTTTAGGAATCTGCAACCCATCAGTTACCAACATCTCAGGTGTTCGGCTGCCCTGCTGTTGTTCCTGTCCTCCTCAGCTACCGAAACATAACAATGAGCTCATTCTTTTGGGGGTTTACAAGCACGGCTGGCAGCATTAGCAGCGGTCCCTGCTGTAAACCTGTTAACCCTTTCAGATGGGTTGCAGCGTGGGACCTGACTGAGCGCCGGAGAGGTAAGAATATGGTTGCTTTATCATTTTATTTTTATTACAGGAGAACAAGGGATTCGGAAGGATTGTGAGTACAATAAAATATGGTCAAAAACTGTGTATTTATTTCATTAAAATAATTTTTAATTAATGTGTGTATATTTTTTTAACCATTTAATACAATAGGAATAATAATGGAGAGTTGTCTAATTGACAACTCTCCATTATTAACCCAGCTTAATGTCACCTTCCAATAGCAAGGTGGCCTTAACCCATTAGCCACCGCTACAGGACAATGGGAATATATGGGCTAAGTGCCAGAAAAGGCGCATCTAAAAATAGATGTGCCTTTTCTGGGGTGGCTGGGGTCAGATGTTAGTAGCCAGGGGGGGGCACAAAAAAATGCACCCTCCCTAGGCTATTATTATCTGCCCTCACTCACTGGTTTTCCCTGTCTGGTGGAGAAAATACCGCGGGAGCCCACGCTTTTTTTTTCAACGAATTTACACATTTAATTAACATCTACATGTATGAAATTTTGCATACATACACTCATGTAATTGTTAATGAAAACCATATATCAAACTACATGAAATGAAATGGTTTACTGTACGTAAACCATGTGTCATTTCATGTTGGGTTCTGTAATGATTTTACAGAAGCCGGCAATTGAATTAGCGGCTGTTATACTATGTAGAAGTGTATGAACTATAAATATATGTATATATATATATGTCACAAGTCACAATGACATGTATATATATATACAGTACAGACCAAAAGTTTGGACACACCTTCTCATTCAAAGATTTTCTGTATTTTCATGACTATGAAAATTGTAGAATCACACTGAAGGCATCAAAACTATGAATTAACACATAATTCATTAACTATGAATTAACACAATTAACCTCATACCCATTCACCCAGCCCCCACTCCTCCGGTCCCCCTACCTGGAGCACTATGGAACGCACGCTCTGTCTGCAATAAACTGTCATTTATCCACAACCTCTTCATCACCAATAAACTCTCCTTCCTTGACATCACCGAAACCTGGCTCACACCCTCTGACTCAGCCTCACCAGCTGCACTCTCATACAGTGGATTCCACCTATCTCACACACCCCGCCCCAGCAACAAATGTGGTGGAGGATGTGGTTTGCTCCTATCTGATACCTGCTCCTTTACCCCAATTCCACTACCCCCCTCCACTACTATTCCCTCATTTGAGGTGCATTCCGTCCGCATCTACTCCCCCCTCCAACCTCCAGCTGGCTGTCATCTACCGCCCCCCAGAACTTGCCATCTCCACCTTTCTCGATCACTTCACCACATGGCTGCTCTATTTCCTCTCTGTTGACATCCCCACTATCATCATGGGTGACTTCAACATCCCCATTGATGCTTCCATTCCAGCGGCCTCTAAACTTTTATCGCTCACTGCCTCCTTTGGCCTCACTCAATGGTCCTCTGCGGCCGCCACTCACAAAGATGGTCACACACTCGACCTTATCTTCACCAGCCTCTGTTCCCTTACTAATCTCACTAACTCACCCCTTCCCCTGTCTGACCACAACCTACTGACGTTCTCTTCCCTCTCCTCTTCTAGTGCACAACCCCCACTCCACAAACTCACTCACCCTCGCAGAAATCTCAAACACCTCAATTTACCAATGCTCCCTGAGTCCTTCCTCCCTCTTACAGACATATCTTCACTTCATGACACAGATTCTGCTGCCACCTTTTATAACACTACAATAACAGCAGCACTTGATTCGGCTGCCCCCTCACACATAGCAAAACTTGTACAATCAACAGGTAGCCCTGGCTGACCAGCCTCACCAAAGAACTGAGACGGGCTTCCAGGGTTGCTGAGCGGAGATGGAAAAAATCCCGCTCTGCTGAGCACCTAACTGCATACAAGCAGTCCCTCACCAGCTTCAAGTCCACGCTCACTGCTGCAAAGCAAACTTAATTCTCATCTCTCATATCCTCCCTGTCTCACAACCCTAAACAGCTCTTCAACACTTTCAATTCTCTACTCTGTCCCCCAGCACCTCCTCCTTCTCCTCTCTGCTGAAGACTTTGCCTCTTTCTTTAATCAGAAGATCGATATGATCAGAGAAAGCTTTGGCCCACAGCCCCCATTGCCCCTCTTAGCTGCTCAACCCTCTTCCTCCAAAACCAACTTCTCCACCTTGACAGAAGATCAGCTTTCCACCCTCCTATCAAGATCACACTTCACCACTTGCATGCTTGACCCGCTCCCATCCCACCTCATCCCTAGCCTCGCCACCGTCTTCACCCCTACTCTAGCACACCTCTTCAACCTCTCACTTACAAATGGTGTCTTCCCCTCATCCTTCAAACATGCCTCGATCACACCCATTCTCAAAAAGACCTCCCTTGACCCATCCTCTGTGTCTAGCTATCGCCCGATATCTCTTCTCCCTTATGCCTCAAAACTACTGGAACAGCATGTCCATCTTGAACTGTCCTCCCACCTCTCCTCCTGCTCCCTCTTTGACCGCTTACAATCAGGCTTCCGACTGCATCACTCAACTGAAACTGCCCTAACTAAAGTCACCAACGACCTACTAACCGCCAAGAGCAAGCGTCATTACTCTGTCCTCCTTCTCCTGGACCTGTCTTCTGCCTTCGACACTGTGGACCATTCCATCCTGTTACAGATTCTCTCATCTCTTGGCATCACAGGCTTGGCCCTATCCTGGATCTCATCATATCTAACAAACCGAACATTCAGTGTCTCCCTCTCCCACACAACCTCCTCACCTCGCCCCGTCTGTCGGTGTTCCCCAAGGCTCAGTTCTTGGACCCCTACTCTTCTCCATCTACACCCTCGGCCTGGGACAGCTCATAGAATCCCATGGTTTTCAGTATCATCTCTACGCCGACGACACGCAGATCTACCTATCTGGACCTGACCTCACCTCCTTACTGACCAAAATCCCACAATGTCTGTCTGCTATTTCTGCTTTCTTCTCTGCTCGCTTTCTAAAACTGAACATGGACAAAACAGAATTCATCATCTTTCCCCCATCTCACTCTACCCCCCCACCAGACCTGTCCATCAACGTCAATGGCTGCTCACTTTCCCCAGTCCCGCACGCTCGGTGCCTCGGAGTGATCCTCGACTCTGCCCTCTCTTTCAAGCCACATGTCCAAACCCTTGCCTCCTCCTGCCGTCTCAAACTCAAAAATATTTCCCGGATCCGTGCATTCCTTGACCATGAAATTACAAAAACACTAGTGCATGCCCTCATCATCTCCCGCCTCGACTACTGCAACCTCCTACTCTCTTGCCTTCCCTCTAGCACTCTGACACCACTCCAATCCATCCTGCACTCTGCTGCCCGACTAATACACCTGTCTCCCCGTTATTCCCCAGCCTCTCCTCTGTGCCAAGCCCTTCATTGGCTTCCTATCGTCCAGAGGCTCCAGTTCAAAACCCTAACCATGACCTACAAAGCTATCCACAATCTGTCTCCTCCATACATCTGTGACATGGTCTCCCGGTACATACCCACACGCAACCTTCGATCCTCTCAAGATCTCTCCTCTACTCCACTCTTATCTCTTCTTCCCACAACCGCATACAAAGCTTCTCCCGTGCCTCTCCCATACTCTGGAACTCTCTACCCCAACACATCAGACTCGCGCCTACCATGGAAACCTTCAAAAAGAACCTGAAGACCCACCTCTTCCGACAAGCCTACAACCTGCAGTGATCATCAGTCTACTGAACCACCGCACGACCAGCTCTACCCTCTCCTAGTGTATCCTCACCCATCCCTGTAGACTGTGAGCCCTTGCGGGCAGGGTCTTCTCTTCTTCTGTACTTGTGTGTGCCTTGTATTGCTCATGTTTACTGTACTTGTCTATATTTGCCCCTCTTCACATGTAAAGCGCCATGGAATAAATGGCGCTATAAAAATCAATAATAATAATAATAACACATGTGGAACAACTAAAAATATGTCTTATATTCTAGGTTCTTCAAAGTAGCCACCTTTTGTTTTGAATACTGCTTTGCACGCAGAAAAGGTGAATGGATGGACTCTACATGCCTGGTTCCCACCGTGAAGCATGGAGGAGGTGGTGTGATGGTGTGGGGGTGCTTTGCTGGTGACACTGTTGGGGATTATTCAAAATTGAAGCGGTGAGCGGTCCAGCTCACCCCAAACCATCTCGATTGGGTTCAGGTATGGTGACTGTGGAGGCCAGGTCATCTGGCGTAGCACCCCAACACTCTCGTTCTTTGTCAAATAGCCCTTACACAGTCTGGAGGTGTGCTTGGGGTCATTGTCCTGTTGAAAAATAAATGATGGTCCAACTAAACGCAAACCAGATGGAATAGCATGATGCTGCAAGATGCTGTGGTAGCCATTCTGGTTCACTATGCCTTCAATTTTGAATAAATCCCCAACATTGTCACCAGCAAAGCACCCCCACACCATCACACCTCCCCCTCCATGCTTCACGGTGGGAACCAGGCATGTAGAGTCCATCCGTTCACTTTTTCTGCACGCAAAGCAGTAATCAAAGCAAAAGGTGGCTACTTTGAAGAACCTAGAATATAAGACATATTTTCAGTTGTTTCACACTTTTTTGTAAAGTGTAATGTATAATTCCACATGTGTTAATTCATAGTTTTGATGTCTTCAGCGTGATTCTACAATTTTCACAGTCATGAAAATACAGAAAAATTGTTGAATGAGAAGGTGTGTCCAAACTTTTGGTCTGTACTGTATATGTATTCTATGTGTATATATCTATTCTTTCGTGATTTAAAAACTGTCATTTGGATACATTATATGTCGGTTTTGCAAGCTGGCGAGAAAATCTCGCCGTACGATGCCATACAGATGACACACGGATATTTTGATGCGAGGAAATCGCATCCTCGCATGGCACACAGATGACATACAGATCACTGTTCAGGGGATTTTCTGCGTATTACGGCCGTATAATATGGTCCGATTTTTATACGGTGTGTGTGACCCAGACCTTACATGAGGAAACTTAGGAAGGCAGGCTAGTAGGCATGCTACAAATGTCAACGTTATAGGACAGAATTTGGGAGAAAAGAAGTCCGGTAAAGGGACAGGGCAGAGAAGTTGATTAGTTACACCACCCACTTACCAGCCTCAAGAACTCCTCTGCACAAAACTATCTTGAATGTTGCTGATTGCACGCTAGTACAGGCAATAAATGGTTAAATATTACAGTAAGTTCCACAATTAGTTATTACTCACCTGTGTTGCTATCTCTAAGAGTATCCTCTGGATTGCACTGCTGATCATCACAGGTATGTGTCTCATCTTCTATAATCTCAGCTTTCACAACAATAGGAAAATCCTAAATATCCAAAAGTAATCATTTTACATTTTTAAAGGGAACCTGTCATATGAAAAATTGCTATTAATTGACACATATGGAGTTAATCTCTAGTTAAAGGGGTTATCCCACAAACAAAGTACATTTTAATCAATAGATCTTGAAATAATAATAAGTCCACAATTGGATGAGTATAAATAAAATGTTCCTGTGCTGAGATAATCTTATAAATGTGCCCCTGCTGTGTACTGTGTAATGGCTGTGTCTGACCGTACAGGGACATGGTCTGATCATACCACAGCTCCTGGGCAGGAGAGGAAGCAAAATAGAATACAGACAAGACAGCATGGGATTGTAAATAATTAATAATTAATTCTGTGAGGTAAAACATTGCTTAAAACAGGTAGTGAAATGTTTTACTTCACAGAATCAGTTGTGAGCCCCTGCTGTAATATCTGTATACCATTTTCGTCCTCCCCTGCCCAGGAGCTGTGGTATGAGCAGGCCATGTCCCTGTATGGTGAGACACAGCCATTACACAGTACACAGCAGGGACACATTTATAAGATTATCTCAGCACAGGAACACATCTAATTGTGGACTCATTATTATTCCTAGATCATTAGATAATGTTGGTGGAGAACCCCTTTAGCAGCATTCTAAAGCTGCTCGGTTGCTGCACAGAAAGCTCGACAACCGGGTGGAAATGATCTTGATTCCTCCAGGCAGCTTGGGCTTTCAGTTATAGAGAAGCGGTCAGTGCGGCTTCTGTCACTGCTCAGTACTTAGTGAGCGGCGGTGGCTGTAACCACACCCCTGCACTGAGTGACAGCGGCTCAGGACTGACGCACTATACAGCCAGCTGTCAGTCAGTGCCGGGCTGTGGTTACACCAGTCATTGTGCACTATAATAAAAGCCACGCTGGCCGCACCTCTTTGACTGAAAGCTTAAGGCTGCCTGAG
>JARQOD010000003.1:276877379-276916028 GCA_033576555.1 Oophaga sylvatica | reverse complement strand
AGAGTAGAAGTAAGTAGAGAGAGTAGTGAAAAGTAGAAGATAGTAGTAGAGTAGAGTAAGTAGTAGGTAGATAGAGGAAGTAGTAGAGAGATGAGAAGTAAGGTAGAGTAAGAGAGTAGAGAGAGAGAAGTTAAGTTAGTAGTAAAGTAGAGAGAGTAGAGTATGTAGAAGTAAGTAGTAAAGAAAGTAAGTAGTAGAAGAAGTAAGTAGTAGTATAAGAGTAGAGTAGAAAAAGAAGTAAAGTAGAGTAGTAGTAGTAGTGAGTAGGTAAGAGAGTGTAAGTAGTAGAGAGAGTAATAAGAGTAAGAAGAGTAAAGTAAGAGAGTAGTAGTAAGAGTAGTAAGTAGATAGAAGTAGTGAGTAAGAGAAGTAGAGTAAAGTAATGAAGAAGTAGTAATGTAAAAGTAGTAGTAGAAGTAAGTTAAGTAGTAGATAGTAAGTAGAAAGAGTAAGTAGTAGAGTAGTAAGTAAGTAAGAGTAGTAGTTAGTAGAAGTAAAGTAGTAAGAGAGAGTTGAGAAGTGTAGAGTTAGTAGAGAAGTAGTAAGTGAGAGAGAGAAGTTAAAGAGTAGTAGAGAGTAGTGTAGAGATTAAGAAGTAGGAGTAGTTTGTAGAGAGTAAGAGAGAAAGTAGTAGTAGTAGTAGTAGAGAGAGGTAGTAGTAAAGAAGTAGTAGTAGAGAGTAGTAGAAAGTAGTGAATAAGTAGTAGAGTAAGAAGTAAGTAGTAGTAGTAAGTAGAAAGTAGGTAGTAAGAGTAAAGTAGTAAGTAAAAGTTAGTAGATATAAGTAGTGTAGAGTAGTAAGAGAAGTAGAAGTAAGAGTAGTTATGAGTAAGTGAGAGAGTAGTAAGTAATCGTAGAAGTAAGGTAGAGAGTAAAGAGAGTAGTATGTAAAGAGAGTGTAGAGTAGTAGTAAAGAAGTAGAGTTAGAAGTAGTAAGGTAGAGAGAGAAGGTGTAGTAATTAGATTGAGAGGTAAGAGTTAGGTTTTGTGAGGAGTGAAGAAAGAGGTAGTAAGAGTAGTGAGAGTTAGGAGTAGAAGAGAGAGTTATGGAATGAGAAAAGGGTAAAGTAGAGAGTTAGGAGTAAAGTTGAGAATAGAAGTGGGGGGTGGAAAAATGTGAGTATGAGAGTATAGTAAAAAAGGTAGAAAGTGAAGAGAAGATGAAGTAGTAAGTGAGTTTGGAGATTGAGATAGAGAGATGTGGAAAGTAAGTAGTAGGAGAATAAGTAGAAGTAGAAAGTTGAAGTAAAGTAAAGGTAGTAAGGAAGTAGATGGGTAGTGTATGAGTAGAGAAGTGAGTAATAGTTAAGTAGTATAGAGGAGTAGTAGTAGGGAAGAAGTAGTAAGAAGAGAAAGTAGGTGGATAGTGTAATAGTAAAGTAAGTAGAAGTAAGGAAGTAGTAGGTGTATAGAGGTAGTAAGTAAGGAGAGAGTAAGAGTAGTGAAGGAAGAGAGAGTGTAAGAGAGGAAGTATGAGAGTAGAGAGTAGAGTAGAGAGATGTAATATGAAGTAGTAGTTGAGAGAAGTAGAGAGTAAGAGAGATAGAGTGTGAAGAAGTATGAGAGAGTTAGTTAAGAGTAGTAAAGAGAAGTAGGTAAGTAGAGGTGTAGAGAGTAGGTAGTAAGAGTAGTAGGAAGTAGAAGAGAGTAGTAGAGTTAGAGAGTAGTAAGAAGTAGTAGGTAGAGTAAGTAAAAGTAGAGAAGAAGTGTAGTATAGAGAGTAAGAGAGAAGTAGTAGAGATAAGTGAGTAATGAGTAGTAGTAGGAGTAGGATAGTAGAGAGTAGTAGTAGAGTAAGTAAGAGAGAAGTAGTAGAGTAGTTAGTAAAGTGGAGAAAAGTAAGAGTAGAGAGAGTAGAAGAGAGGAGAGAAGAGTAGTGAGAAAGAAGAGAGTAGTAGAGTAAGTGAATGAAGAGTAGGGTAATTAAGGAGTAAGTTATGAAGAGTAGTAGTAAGAGTAGAAAGTAGTAAGAGTAAGAGAAGTAGAAGTAAGAAGTAGTAGTAGTGTAGTAAAGTAGAAGTAGAAAAGTAGGTAGTAGAAGTATAGTAGTAGTAAGGAGGTAGTAGAGAAAAAGTAAGAAAGTAGTAGAAAGAGTAGTAGTAAGAAGAAGTAGAGATAGTTAAGTAAATAGTAGGTAGTAGTAGAAGAAAGTAGAGAGTAAAAGTAGTATAGAGAGTAGAGTAAGTAGAAGTAGTAGAGTAGTAATGAGAAGTAGAGTAAGAGTAAAAAAGTAGGTAAAAGAGTAGAAGTAAGTGTGAGTAAGTAGTAGAGTAATGTGTAGAGTTAGGAGAGTAGTAGTTAGTAGAAGTATAAGAAGTAGAGTTTATAGAGTAGTGAGTAAAAGTAAAGAGTGAAGAGAGTTAGAGAGAAAAGTTAGAGTAAAGAAAGAGAGTAGATTAGAGAGAGGTAGAAGAGAGTAAGAAAGTAATAGTATGTAGTAAAGTAGTAGTAGAGTAAATAGTAGTAGTAGTATGTAAGAATAAAAGTAGTAGGAAGTAGTAAAGATTGTAAATAGAGTATAGTAGAGTAGAAAGAGAGTAGTAAGTGAAATAGCATAGAGAGTAGAGTGATAATGTAAGTAGTAGTAGAGAGTAGGTAAGTAGTATAAAAGTAGTAGTATGAGTATAGTAAGTGTAGTTAGTAGTAGTAGTATAGAGTAGTAGTTAGTAAGAGTAGAGTAGTTAGTAGTAGTAGGTTAGAGTAAGTAAGTAGTAGTTAAGGTAAGAGTAGTTAGTAAGTAGAGTAGTAAGAAGTAGAGTAAGTAAGAAGTAGTAGTAGTGTAAAGTGAGTGAGAGTAGTAGTAGTAAAGTAAGAGTAGAAGTTAGAAGTAGAGTAAAGTAGTAGTAGTGTAGTAGTAAGAGTAGAAAGTAAGTAGAAGAGGTAGTAAGTAGTAGTGAGTATAGTAGAAAGTGTAGAGTAGTATAGAGTTAGTAGTATGTAGTAGTAGTTAGAGTTAGAGTAGTGTAGTAAAGTAGAGAGTAGTAGAAGAGTAGTAGTTGTAGTAGTAGAGTAGTAAGTGAGTAGTAAAGGTAGTAGAGTAGTGTTAGAGAGTAGTAGTAGAGATAGTAGTAGTAGTAGTTGTAGAGTAAGTAGAGAAGGTAGGTAGTGAGTTAAGAGTAGTAGAGTAGATGTAAGTAGAGTAAGTAATAGTAGAGGTAAGTAGTAGTATAGTAGTAGTAGTAGTAGTAGTAAGTAGTTAGTAGAGTGTATAGTAGTAGTAAAGTAAGTAGTAGAGAAGTTTAGTAGTAGTAAGTAGTAGTAGTAAGTAGTAGTGTAAGTAGTAGTAAGTAAGTAAGTAGAGAGTAGTTAGTAGTAAGTAGGAGTAGTAGTAAAGTGTTAGTAGTAAGTGTAGTTGTTAGTAAGTAAGTAGTAGTAGAGAGTAAGTAGTAAGTTAGAAGTTAGTAGTGAGTAGAGTAGTAGTAAGTAGAGTAGAAGTAGTAGTAGTAGTAGAGTAAGTGAAGTAGTAGAGTAGTAAGGTAGATGTAGTAGAGTTAGTAGTAGTAGTAAGTAGTAGAAGTAGAGTAGTAGTGAGTAGAAGAAGTAAGTGTAGGTAGTAAGGTAGTAAGTAGTAGTAGAGTTAGTAGTTAGAGTAGAGTAAGTAGTAGAGAGAGTTAGTATAGAGAAGTAAGTAAAGTTAGTAGTTATAGTAGTTGTAGAGTAGTAGAGTAGTAGTAGAGAAGTAGTAGAGGTAGTAGTAGTGAGTAAGTAAGTGAGTAGTATAGAGTAGAGAGTAGAGTAGAGAAGTAGAGAGAGTAGAGTAGTAGTAGTAGTTAGAGAAGTAGGAGAGAGGTAAAGTAGAGTTAGAGTAGTAAGTAAGTGTAGAAGTAAGTAGTAGAGTAGAGTGTAGTAGAGAAGTAGAGAGTGTAGAAGAGTAAGTAAGAAAGTAGAGTAGGAGTAGTAGTAGTAGTAGTAGTAGTAAGTAGAGGGTAAGTTAGTTAGTAGTAGTGTGTAAGTTAGAATGTAGTAAGAGAGAGTAAAGTTAGGTAGAGGTAAGTAGTAGTAAAAGTAGTAGTAGAGTAAGGTAGTAATAGAGAGAGAGTAGAGAGTAAGAGTAGTAGAGTAGTGTTGAGAGTTGTAGTAGAAGTGTAGTTAGTAAGTAGTAGAGTAGAGAGTAGAGAGTGTAGAAGTAAGAGAGAGAGTAGTAGAGTATAGAGTAGAGTAGGGTAGAGTGAGTAAGTAAGAGTAAGTGAAGTAAGAGTAAGTAGATAGAGTAGTAGAGTTGTAGTAGTGAGAGGTAGTAAGAGAAGAGTATGTTGTGATGTAGGAGTAGTAGTAGAGTTAAAGTAAGTAGAGTAGGATTAGTAGTAAGGTGAAGTAAAGTAAGTAGAAGAGAGAGTGAAGTAGTAGAGTAAGTAAGTAAGAGAGTAGTAGTAGTAAGTAGAGAAGAGTAGAGAGAGTGTAGAAGAAGAGTAAGAGTGTAGTGTGTAGTAGTAAGTAGTGAGTAAGAGTAGTAGTAGAAAAGTAGTAGAGAAGAGAGTTAGTAGAAGTAGAGAAGAAGAGAAGTAGTGTAGAGAAGAGGTAGTAAGTAGAGAGAGAGTAAAAAAGAGTGTTAGAAGTGAGAGAGTGAGGGTAGTAAGAGTGAGAGTAGAGTGTAGTAAGTAATAAGAGAGTAAAGAGTAGAGTGTAGAGGAAGAGTATAGAGTAAGTAGTGTAAGTAGAGTAAGTAAAAGAGAAGTAGTAAGAGTGTAGTATAGTAGAGAGATAGTAGTAAGTAAGAGAAGTAATATAAAGAAAGTAGGTAGAGGTAGTAGAGTATAAGTAGTAGTAGTTTAAGAGTTGTAGTAGTAGGAGTAGTTAGTAGTAGTAGAGAGAAGTAGAGTAGAGAGTAAGTGGTAGTAGAAAGAGAGATAGAGTTAGGAATGTAGAAGAGTTAGAGAGTAAAGTAAGGAGAGAGAGAGTAAGTTAGAGTAGTGTAATAAGAGAGTAGGAGAAGAGAGTGTAGAGTAGTAGAAGAATAGTAGGAGAAGTAATTGCTGTTAAGCTGATCACTCTTTATAACATTCTGGAGTATATGCAAATTGGCATTAGAAAAAGTGAAGCAGTAGACTTTGTAAAAATTAATATTTGTGTCATTCTCAAAACTTTTGGCCATGACTGTACATTTGAACAACCACAGCTTTTTTTTTTTTTTTTTTTTTATCTGAAGCTGTGTTTTATGCAGGAAAAATATTTTTTAGCATTGTTTTGGGTTAAATATGAAATAATTTTGTGATGCTGAAAATGTGATGTCTATATTTTAGAAAAATAATAATCCAAGAAACAAACATACATTATATATATTATATACAGGTGCTTCTCACAAAATTAGAATATCATCAAAAAGCTAATTTATTTCAGTTCTTCAATACAAAAGGTGAAACTCATATATTATATAGAGTCATTACAGAGTGATTTCTGTTAATGTTGATGATTATGGCTTACAGCCAATGAAAACCCAAAAGTCATTATCTCAGAAAATTAGAATACTTTATAACATCAGCATGAAGTGCTCTAAAATTCCCTGGTAGACGGCTGCGCTGACTTTGGTCTTGATAAAACACAGTGGACCTACACCAGCAAATGACATGGCTCCCCAAACCATCACTGATTGTGGAAACTTCACACTAGACTAGAAAAATGAGATCATATATCATTACTGTTGATATTAGATTTTATTTTTTATATGTTGTGTTTATTGGATATATTTTGTTCATTATTGTTGTTTTTTTCTGTTTTGTGTTTTTTTTTTTCTATAACAAGTCTGCACATTATGTCAGCAATTTTACACATGTTTATCTATAGGACCTGAATATATCAGATCAACTGACATGTAGTCGGGATCTGATTTGTCTGCACAACCTATAAAATCTAATATCTAGTTTGAATGTGGGATAGCTGTGATAAAGATCTTATTGAGATTGAAACATGTTGCTGTACCACCAGTGCATCTCCACACCATTATGAGAGTTTTTATGCCTTATGAATTTTAATCCATCTTCAATAAAGAATTGTTTTAAGGAGCTGGAACTCTACTCTTCACTTTGAATGTTAGAACCACCTACACCACTGTAGATAGGAATTCGACTTTCGAGATAGTGAGAGATACGCCTCATTGTTAATCTATCCAAGAGACAGTGAGTCATAGACTCAAAATTAGGAGAGTTCCTGAATAACTTGCATCCTATCACTCCAGTTTTTTATGTACTTCCCAAGGTGCACAAAAACCTCATGAGACCCCCTGGTCACCCAATAGTGGCATCCACAAATTGCATCTTTTCACCCCTGGCCATAACCTTAGAAAAAATGTTAACCCGCTTCTAGCCAACATACCATCTTACTTGGCACCCCCATACGCATATTTTTATGGCACTTTTTTTCAGATTTAGGTTTATACGCACCAATGTTCAAAGAATATCCCATTCATTGGAAGAGATACATCAACGACGTTTTCATGATTTGGAAAGGGGACGATGATTCATTGATAGTTTTTCATTATATAAATTCTTATGTACCAAATCTCACCTATTTACATTACACGACTGAGGAAATAAATTTCCTTGATACTTTGATTTCAGTAAAAGAGTCTTGGGATATAGACCTCTACAAAACCGACTTGACAAACAGTCTTTCAGCTGCAGATGGAAGGAAGAGAGCCACAGTCATAACTAGTGGGTAGGCGGAGCCCAGATAGGATTGACACCTCAGATTAAAAAGAGTGTTGACCGGCCCTCCAGCTCTGGCTCCTCCTCAGCTCTTCAGTTTATAATTTGAGGTCTCAGAGGACGGTCGCTGCTGGAAGCAGCTCCTCAGAAGATTTTATTATTTTTTATCGGACAAGAGACTTGGATCACCAAATGTGGTCTAGAGGTCTCAGGGGTCTCAGCGCTGCTGGACTCCCACCTCTCCCTTGGCGGATCTGTATTACCCTAATGGTGGTCCCTGCAGAACCCTGCCGGCCCGGGGGATGAGGATGGCTTCCCTGGCGGGGGCGCAAATCGTGCTACAGGGGTCAGTGCGTCCCCCGCCCTGGGGGGAAGCATGGGCATAGCGCCAGAAACCCCTGGGGGTCCCTGTGGCGCTTCGGCTGGTGAGTACCTCACATTTTTACCTCACATTTTTATTAATGTGTGTGTGAGTGTTTAAGCGACTGCTGCGGCAGCCGCTGTACAATACATGTCGGTGACTGTGTTTTTTGTCCGCAGGTGGATGCCTGCAGGACATAGGAGAGGAGTGCGCGCCTTTTAATTAGA
The DNA here is from genome assembly GCA_033576555.1 of Oophaga sylvatica. Lineage (NCBI taxonomy): Eukaryota > Metazoa > Chordata > Amphibia > Anura > Dendrobatidae > Oophaga > Oophaga sylvatica. Next base: position 276,908,799 of record JARQOD010000003.1, on the reverse strand, counting down.
ATTTTCGCGCCGCTCTGAGCGCGCGCTTTACTGCTGTCTCCATTTCCGGCTTCCCTCATGGAGCACACGGAGGCACAGCGCGGCTGCCATTAAAGAAGCAGGCTGAAAGCTTCTTCTGGCTCTTCTCCCTCCTCCCCTCCCGGCAAGATGTTACACTGTTACCAGCTGGGTGAGTCGCTTCTAGCTCGCTGGCAGAAGCTTAACCCCTTCACCCCCACAGCGCGGGCGCCTTCTGGGGCACTAATGAGTGACAGACTGCGCTGTCCTGCGGCTGTTATCGCATAAGGGGCTCGCACACTCTTTTCAATAATAATAAAGAGTTTGTGGGGAGTCTGCGATTTTAATACTGTCACTATACGTTCCCACTAACGATCCTGATAACGACGCATACTAATGCGATCGTTTGTGTGATCATTTTTTAATGTCGCTAGTAGCTGCCAATCTGGGCGATCTCATTAACATCGCATAAGCGGTTAGTGATCTCCTTAATACTTTGGCGGTCATTGCGATATACAAAACAGCGCAATTTTTAGCGATCTTGTGGAACTTTTTTTCTGTTAGTGTGGCATAGCTGTCCTGCAGCTGCTGCCTTATAAGAGGCACTTGGGGCTCGCACAACTTTTTCATTATCAAGTTGTGGGGAGTCTGCTACTTTAACCCCTTCTTAGGCGGTTAACTATTAATGCTGGGGTAGCTCTCTTTTAAGAGCTTTAACCCTTCAGCGATTGTTTTTCTTTAAGAAACACACTGTTCTAGTTACTGACAGGTTTAACCTGCCATATACTGTGCAAGGACATGTCAGATGCGGACTATCTGACACGCAGACCCCGACAGCGTCATGCGCAGCGGTCGGAGGTTCCAGTGGTGTCAAAATGGAGGCCCTCGCTAGTTTCTATGATGGCCTGTCTGACCTTCTAGGTTATGGAGTGTCAGCTAGATCCTCTCAAGGAAGCGACACAAATCGGTGCCTTCCTTCTCGCGTAGCGAAGATGTCCGTTTCGGACAAGGAGGATCGGCAGGGACACTCTGCCTCTCTCATGGACCGTACTGTTGGAGCCATGAGGGCGTTAGTTACCAGAGAGAGGTAACTAGACGTACTGGTAAGTCGGCCCGGATGTTTCAGGAGTCGCATAGGTCGTGACGGCTTTACAATCTGTATCCGTTTTCTACGGAGTTGATTGTTAATTGGATCTCCTGAAGTGAATGTCCCTTTATCCTGGTAAAGGAAGGCGAGTCTGCAGGACCTGCTGGACAGAAAAATGGAGATGGCAACAATATCCATCTGCGAGGCCGCGGGTCATGGATTCAGTATTAAGGATCTATGTGTACTTGTAAAGTTTCCCTGAGCCGTTTGGACCGTCTACTGACGGCGTGACAAGATGGATCCCCTCTATCGAGATAGATGGGCTTTTCAAGTTGAAGGATTCTGCATCACTGCTATCCAGGGCGCAATCCTAGGCAGTCACAGTCAGAAGAGCACTGTGGCTTAAGGTACTGCCACACTAAGCTATCCCGCTAGCGATCTCGTTAGCGTTGCATACTAATGAGATCGCTAGCGGGATTGTTTCTATATCGCTAAATGCTGCCGCATTTAGCGATATAGTTAACGACGCTATCGCCGTTAGCGATCTTCTTAACGACTTTAGCGGTACAAAAGTACCGCTAAATCGCTAAGAAAAGGTGCCACACAGCGATTAGATACTTACCCAGCGGGAGCGCCAGCGATGAAATAGGGTCCGGAACGATTCCAGCGACGAGCGAGATCACAGCAGGAAGCTCGTCGCTGGAAGCTGCCGCACTGAACAACATCGCTAACGGGATCGCTAAATAGTGACGTTTTTTAGCGATCCCGTTAGCGATATTGTTTAGTGTGGCATACCCTTTAGACAGTGAAACGCGGTTTCCAAGCAGGGTTTGTTATCTTTAGCTTACAAAGTGGTCAGCTATTTGAATCTGACCTCACAGAGCTGATTTCTGAGGCAAAAGAAACAGCTTTACCGCAGCGCAGAGCTGTGACTTCTGCGTCTGGCAGGACTAGTGCCGGTAGTTGTCGGCGGTCCTTTCGGTCCAGGGGATGATCCGGTCAACCCTCTGGGGGTTTGGGTCGTTCCTCTCTTTTTTTAAAAAAAAAAAAAAGGATTTCTCAGAAATTCCGCATACCCTGGAAACAGAACTTCAATTAAGACAGAAGCTGGCAAAAAACCCGCTAAAGCGGTCTGACGTCTGGGTCTCACTCGAGCGTCTCTCGAGTGGAGGGTCGTTTACTCCAATTCAAACCGACTTGGGTTTCCCGTGTGTCGGACGCCTGGGTAACACAGGTTGTGTTGGCAGGCTACTTCATAGAGTTTCTTTCTCGACCCCCGGACAGGTTTTGCCAATCTCGCATTCCGTCAGAGCCGAGCTATTTGCCGCTCTACTACGAGAGGTCGATTCCCTTCTGCAGAAGGGTGTGGTGATACCGGTTCCGCAGAGGACCGGGGAAGAGGATTCTTATTCCAACCTCTTTGTGGTCCCCAAAAAGGAGGACAAATTTCGCCCTATTTTGGATTTCAAAGATTGAATCGGCATGTTTACATCCCGAAAATTCCGCATGGAGTTGCTTCGCTCCGTTGTGGCAGCCCTGTCGCAGAACGTCTTTTTGGTCAATCGACATTCGCGACGTTTATTTGCATGTTCCCATCGGAAGGGCTCACCGGCGCTTCCTTCGTTTTGCCATAGGTCAGGACCATTGCCAGTTTGTGGCTCTGCCATTCGGCTTGGCCTCGGCGCCCAGAGTTTTTACAAAAATTCTAGCGCCCCTCATGGCAATTCTTCGAAGACAGGGGTTACGATTTCCCTACCTGGACGACCTTCTGATTGTGGCGTCCTCAAAGGAGGAGGCGGGGACGGCTCGCAATCTATCCCTTCAGCTCCTGGAGGATTTCGGGTGGCTGGTCAATTGGGAGAAGTCGTCTCTGGAAGTCAATCCTGTTTTTGGGAATGCATTTCGACACTGTACGGACGGTGGTGTCCCTTCCTCCAGACAAGTGGGCATGTCTCTTTCGACATGTACAGATTATGAGGTCTACGGCAGCAATGTCATTTCAGAAGTGTATGCGCCTTCTGGGTTTGACGTCCATGGAGGCACTTCCGTTTGCCCAATTTCATTCCAGGGCCCTCCAAAGGCTCATTCTGAGTCGTTGGGATCGATCGCAAGCTTCTCTGAATTGCAGCGTCATCATCTCTCACAGGGTGCGAGAATCCCTAGGATGGTGGTTACGTCCAGGAGCGTTATTCCTGGGGAAATCTTTCCTCCCTCCGAGGTGGTCGGTCATAACCACCGATGCCAGCCTGACGGGCTGGGGGGGGTGTCTGGAACAATCTTTGGATCCAGGGAGTATGGTCATCGGAAGAGTCTGTTCTACCGATCAACATCCTGGAGTTGAGGCAATTTTTCCTTTGCCTACAACACTGGACGGTCCCTTTAAGCGGTCTACCAGTCCGAGTGCAGACAGACAACGCGACGGCGTTGCGTATATCAACCACCAAGGCGGGACAAGGAGCTCCAGCCTCATGATGGAGGTGTCTCAGATCCTGCTATGGGCCGAGACCAAGGTTCCAGCCATCTCTGCGATCACATTCCAGGAGTCCAGAATACCACGGCGGACTTCCTCAGTCGCGAGAAGATGGATCCTGGAGAATGGAGTCTTCATCCGAAAATTTTTGCGCTGCTGTCCTTCCGTTGGGGAACTCCCCAAGTGGATTTGATGGCATCCAGGTTCAAATGCCAAACTACCGACCTTCATGTCCAGGTACAAGGACCCGAAGGCTGTGGCGGTGGTTGCTCTGGTGGCTCCGTGGGACTATTTCGAGCTAGTCCCAATTTGTTGGCTTTGCTACAGTACGGGCTGGACAAAAGGTTTGGCAGTTAGCACTCTGAAAGGTCAGGTTTCTGCCCTGTCTTTGCTATTTCGGAAGGCTATCGCCTCGCGTAGGGACGTACGTTCCTTTTTTCGCGGAGTAACCCGTCAGTTTCCACTGCGGAAGGCGCCTGTGTCTCCTTGGCGGCTCAACCTTGTCTTGGAGGCTCTTCAGCATATACCTTTTGAGCCTATGGGTTCTGCTAGCCTTTCTTTAATTTCTTGGAAGGTTACCTTCTTAGTGGCGGTAACCTCTTTAAGAAGGGTTTCTGAGTTGGCAGCTTTTTCCTGCTCGCCTCCTTTCCTGGAGTTTTACCCGGATCGAGTAGTGCTTCGCACACGGGGCGATTTTCTACCTAAGGTGGTGTCGCAATTTCATGTTAACCAGGATATTGTGTTGCCCTCGCTTTGCCCGGGCCCAGGGAATGCAAAGGAACGGAACTTGCTCAAATTGGATTTAGTGCGGGTCTTGAAGTTCTATTTTGTCTATTACTCAAGGTTTTCGAAAGTCAGATTCCCTGTTTGTGATTACAGCAGGTCGTAGGCGTGATCAACGAGTTTTCAAGGACTCTATAGCTCGTTGGATTCGGTCGGCCATTTTGTAGGCTTACCGTCTTAATGGCGAACCTTGCCCGATTAAGATTCGAGCTCGCTCCACGAGGGCTGTGACTTCATCGTGGGCCTTTCATCAAGGGCTTCGGCAGCTCAGCTCTGCCGAGCGGTGACCTGGCGTTTCGTCCACACATTTACAAAGTTTTATAAGGTGGACGTCAGTGCTTCCGCTGATGCGGCCTTAGGACGTAGGGTCCTGCAGGCAGCGGTAATTTAAAGTTTTTAGTTAATTTGTATTTGGCGCCTGTGGCGCATTTATCTAGGTTGTTGGGTTTCTGCCTATTTGTTTTTTTCCCACCCTAATTTTTGGACTGCTTTGGGACGTCCCACTAGTAATGACTGTGGCTCTCTTCCTTCCATCTGCAGCTGAAAGACGGATTTTGGTAAGAACTTACCTGTAAAATCCTTTTCAGCGAAGGAAGGAGGAGAGACACAGCTCCCTCCCATGGCAGAAGTGTGTTGTTGTATTTACAGATGCAGAGTGACCCTTCTCTGATAGCGATTATCTGGACTGAGGTCGACGCGCTACGGCTCTGTTCCAGCATTGCCAGCTTATCGCAGTAGTCAGGTTCAGTGAGTAGTACCTGTAACTGTGATTTGTTTGCCGAATGCATGCATAACCTGTACTCTTATGTTTTTTCTCTGAAGTCCTTCAGAAGGGGTTATGTTGCTTCGCTGGTGATATTGTTCTTCCTTAAGCTTGGGTACGACTGAAGAGCTGAGTAGGAGGAGCCCGAGCTGGAGGGGTCGGTCAACACTCTTTTTAATCTGAGGTGTCAATCCTATCTGGGCTCCGCCTACCCACTAGTAATGACTGTGTCTCTCTTCCTTCCTTCGCTGAAAAGGATTTTACAGGTAAGTTCTTACCAAAATCCGTCTTTTGCACTTCTCAAGTTGCCACCCTCAACATGTGAAGAGATCTTTACTCAAGTCTCAGTTCCACTGAATTCAACGTATAGTGACTGATGATCAAAAGAAGACAAAACGTTTGGAGAAAATGTGTAATGTGTAAAAAATTTACACAATGTGGCTATCCCCGTAATATACTTAAGACCATTCAAATTGGGATAACACTCGTATCCAGAAACCAACAAAGAATACGCTTTGTCAATACATATTTCTATATGCAGGTTATAAAAGCCTGCATCAAAGAACACTGGTCACCACTGGGGAAAGCATACCCCACTATTCTGAATTTAATAACTTTCCCCTCATATGCCACAAAAAAACACCTAATCTGAAGAATGTTTTATTAAGAGCAGATATAAGTTCTAACAAACCACTAAGCTTCAGAGAACTCTTCACACAAAACGGTGAACGTTCGCCTAGTTACACTGCCATCAGTGTTTCAATATCACAAAAGGTGACACTTCCACGCTCCCAAGGTCAAGTAAACATTTCCCCATTAAGGGCTTCTCTAATTGTGATTCATTACACGTTATTTAAAAATACTAGTAAAAGGCAGAGATGCTCACCTGCCCAGGCCTCCAAACAAATGCACTATCAGGATGCAGTGGACCCATGTAGTTAAGATGGTGGCAACACAGGTGTCTGTTCACATGGGATGCATTTGGATAACGCTGGGCAGCCCGCCTGATCTAATAGAAGGGCATCACTAATAGCCTGTTAACCTGGATGCTGTGCATTTCCATTGTGTGAACAGCGCCACATACAAGTCTTTTTTGTGCAGTAATATGCCAAGCAACCACCCCCTCCATTGTGATTGGTAGGCTGAGAGTGGTTGCCTCATCGGTATTTCTGCACCAGTGTTGCCGCCATCTTAACTACATAGGTCCACTGCATCCTGATAGTACATTTGTTTGGAGTCCTGGGCAGGTAAGCATCTCTGCCTTTTGCTAGCATTTTTTTGAATTTTTGGGGATCTCAATCCTCTTTTTGTGCTATATTTGTTTAGTGTTAGGACTTGTAAGCGTGGGGACCCTTGACGTGGCTTACAAGCTTGCGTATTTTGGCCAAAATATTAACTAATACCTCACATATTTTATGTGTTTTTTGCACTTTATTTTTCAAGGTGCAGCTGGGCCCATTTGGTCTTGTAAACTGTGGTGTCTGTTCACATGGGATGCATTTGGATAGCGCTGGGCAGCCCGCCTGATCTAATAGAAGGGCGTCACTAATAGGCTGTTAACATGGATGCTGTGCATTGCCATAGTGTGAACAGCGCCACATACAAGTCTTTTTTGTGCAGTAATATGCCAAACAACCACCCCCTCCATTGTGATTGGTAGGCTGAGAGTGGTTGCCTCATCAGTATTTTTGCACCTGTGTTGCCTCCACCTTAACTACATGGGTCCACTGCATCCTGATGCATTTGTTTGGAGGACTGGGCAGGTAAGCATCTCTGCCTTTTGCTAGTATTTTTTTAATTTTTGGAGTATCTCTAAATCAAATCCTCTTTTTGTGCTATATTTGTTACACGTTATTTACCTCATTATATGTCCCTGCGGTCTTGGATACATTGGTGAGACCACCCAACATATCCGAGACCACATCTCTCAACACAAATCGATAATCTGATGCAAACGATTGATGCTACCTATCCCAGCACACTTTTTGCCTCCGCAGCACACACTGTGGCCCACCTGAAATATCAGGTATTTGACAGTGTGACAATCCCAAGAAGGGATGGCGATAGGGTTAAGATATTGAAAGGAAGGGAAGCATATTGGATATTTACCTTACAAAACACTGGAACCTAGGGGCTTGAATAGAGAATACGAGGTCTTCTATTAAGTGATGATCCTGCAAGCTTTACCAACTTATTATTATTCTCAGTTTTGTGACATATTGGAATGTAAGTGATGTTCATCTCCCCATCACATGACTACCCCTTCAGTCACATGAAGCACCCGCAAGTGACGAGACCGCCAGGAAGGTTGAAAAATGAGCACAAACCTTCCACCACACACACGCCACTGCTTCGGACAGCAAGCACACCGTATACGCCATCAACTCGGTCGCCCCCATCATGCATAACAGAGTGCGACGAAGCAATAGACAACCCTGGCACAATAACTCCACTAAAAAGCTTCGGTAAGCATCCAGAATTGCTGAACAGCGCTGGAGGAAAATGCATTCACAAGACGACTTCACTGCACTCAAACAAGCAACACTTGCATTCAAATCAGCTCTCACCTCTGTTAAACAGGCCTACTTTACATCCCTTGTATCTTCCTTATCCCACAACCCCAAACAATTGTTCAATACTTTTAACTCCCTCCTCCGCCTACCACTGCCTCCTCCTACCTCCCTCATCTCTGATGAAGACTTCGCCATGCATTTCAAAAACAAGATAGACCAAACACGGCAAGTCTTTATTAGTCAACCACCACAACCCCTTTGTATACCTGACCAATGCCCAAACCCCATAACCTCCTTATCCAACATCACAGAAGGGGAGCTTGCTCATCTCTCCAAATCACACCTCACCACTTGTGCACTCGACCCCATCCCACCTCCTCCCCAACCTCGCCACCACTCTTATCCCATCACCAACCCACCTCTTCAACCTATCACTAACTTCCGATACCTTCCTTTCTGCTTTCAAACATGCCACAGTCACGCCTATCCTCAAAAAGCCAACCCTTGACCCAACCGCTATGTCTAGCTATCACCCAATATCGCTGATCCCATTCGCTTCCAAACTCCTGGAGCAGCACGTCCACGCTGAACTTTCCTCCCATCTCTCATCTAACCTGCTCTTTGACAATCTACAATCTGGTTTCAGCCCCATCACTCCACTGAGACAGCCCTGACCAAAATTACTAACGACCTACTTACAGCCAAAGCGAACGGACAAAACTCTATACTCCTCCTAGACCTGTCCTCTGCTTTCGACACAGTTGACCACTGCCTCCTACTACAGATCCTCTCTTCCTTTGGCATCAAAGACCTCGCCCTATCCTGGATCAAATCATACCTTTCCAACCGCACATTCAGCGTCTCCTACTCCCACACTACTTCCTCATCCCATCCTCTCTCTGTTGGAGTCCCCCAAGGCTCGGTTCTAGGACCCCTACTCTTCTCAATCTATACACTTGGCCTGGGGCATCTCATAAAGTCCCACGGATTCCAGTACCACCTTTATGCCGATGATACTCAGATCTACCTCTCTGGCCCAGATGTTATCTCTCTGCTCTCCAAAATCCCAGAGTGTCTATCAGCCATATCCTCTTTCTTCTCTTCCTGCTTCCTCAAACTGAATGTGAACAAATCTGAACTGATCATCTTTCCCTCATCTCACAGATCTTCCTTACCTGACCTATCTATAACAACTGACAACATCACTCCCCCGTTCTGGAGGTCCACTGCCTTGGCGTAACCCTTGACTCTGCTCTATCCTTCAAACCGCACATCCAAGATCTCTCCACATCCTGCCGCCTCCAGCTCAAAAATATTTCCAGAATCCGTCCCTTCCTCAACCCTCACTCTACTAAAATGCTTGTGCACGCCGTCATCATCTCCCTTCTCGACTACTGCAACATCCTTTTCTGTGGCCTCCCTGGTAACACCTTCGCACCTCTCCAGTCCATCCTAGAGTTGAGCGATACTTTCCGATATCCAAAAGTATCGGAATCGGAATGGTATCGCCGATACCATTAAAATATCGGCGATACCCGATACCGGAAATCCAATGTAAGTCTATGGGAACAAAATATCGTAACTAAAAAAACCCCATTCTTTCCTTGTAAACACTAAATATACACACATAGAATACATATATATATATATATATATATACATGTCATTGTGACATATATTATATACATATATTTATAGTTTATACACTTCTACATAGTAAAATAGCCTCTGATTCAATTGCCGGGTAAAGTCTGCTTCTGTGAAAAGACAGAAGCACCTGACATGAAATGACACTTGGTTTACATAGAGTTAACCATGTCTTTTCATGTAGTTTGATATCTGATTTGCACAAACAATTACATGAGTGGCTGTGTGCAAAATTTCACACCTGTAGGGGTTAATTAAAGGTGTAAATTCGTTGTAAAAAAAACGGACTTTTTGCTACGAATTTACACCTTTAATTAACCCTACAGGTGTGAAATTTTGCACACTTACACTCATGTAATTGTTTGTGCAAATCAGATATCAAACTACATGAAAAGACATGGTTAACTCTATGTAAACCAAGTGTCATTTCATGTCGGGTTCTGCATTTTCACAAAAGCCGGCAATTGAATTAGCGGCTATTATACTATGTAGAAGTGTATGAACTATAAATATATAATATATATGTGTCACAAACTCAATGACATGTATATATATATATATATATGAGGTGTAAAATTGCTGAAAAAAAATGCGTGGGCTCCCGCCCTATTTTCGCAACCAGACAGACAAAGCCAGTGAGTGGGGGCAGATAATAATAGCCCAGAGAGGGACCATTATTTTTGGCCCCCCCCCCGGCTACTAACATCTGCCCCCAGACACCCCAGAAAGGGCAAATCTCTAATTAGATTTGCCCTTTCTGGCACTTTGCCCGTCTATTCCCATTGCCCTGTAGCGGTGGCGAATGGGTTAATAAGGGGTTAAAATGACCTTGCAATTGAAAGGTCACTTTAAGCCAGGTTAATAATTGAGAGCTGTCAATTAGACAACTGTCAATTATTAATCCTATTGTATGAAAGAATAATCAAACACACACACTTTAATAAAAAAGAAGTTTAATGAAATAATCACACAGTTTTTGACCATATTTTATTTACCTGCTAAAACCATTTCCTGTAATAAAAATAAAATAATAAAGCAAAATTATTCTTACCAATCCGATGCACAGTCAGGTCCCACGGTGTAATCCTTCAGAAAGGGTTAATGTTTACTGCAGGGACCGCAGCTAATGCTGCAGCCTCACAGTAAACCCCCAAATGAATGAGCTCCTCTCCTGGCTGACAGGAGAGGAAGTGGAAAGCTTAATTGATTGCTTTCCACTTTCACTTCAGGTCAGCCAGGGACACAATCAGTGATGTCAGAGGGAACTGATTAACAAAAATAGGGGTTCCCTTCGAAAAAAAAAATGGCGTGGGGTCCCCCCTATTTTTGTTAACCAGCCAGATGAAGCAGACCGCTGAGGCCTGGATTTTCAGGCTGTTAAGGAGCCAAGATCCATGGACCTTGCCAGCCTGATAATACCAGGCCACAGCAGTCTGCTTAGCTTGGCTGGTTAACAAAAATAGGTGATCCCCTCGAAAAAAAAAACGGCATAGGGGCCCCCCTATTTTTGTTAACCAGCCAAGTAAAATGCAGACTGCTGTGGCCTGGTATTAAAAGACTGTCAAGGCCCATGGATTTTGGCCCTCAACAGCCTGATAATACCAGGCTACAGCAGCCCCACATTTGGCGCATCAAAAGATGTGCCAATTGTGGCACTTTACCCGGCTCTTCCCACTTGCCCTGTAGCGGTGGCAAGCGGGGTAATAAGGGGTTAGTGTCACCGTTGATTGCATGGTGACAATAAGCCCGGTTAATAATGGAGAGGCGTCAATAAGACACCGATCCATTATTAATCCCAAAGTTTTTAAATGTGTAAAAAAAAAAGACACAGCAAGAAAAAAGTCTTTTAATGAAATAAAAGAGACAACACAGTTTTCATTTTTTTTATTACTCTCTCATTCCTGCGACGCCATCGATCTCCTGTAAAAAAATAAAAAAAACAAACCAACAGTATACCACCTGTCCGACGCAGTCCATAGTAACGACTGTCCCACGACGATCCAGCTCTGCTACATCGCAATGACAGGCAGAGCCTGTCATCGCAACGCAGCACAGCTGATTACCTGCTTCCCCGGCGGTGACGTCATCGGACTGACTGCTTTACGGCCGGGATTACCCAGCAGTCACTGCAGTTATCGCGAGAAACTGCATGTGACCGCCGGGGAGAAGAGGATGGCGGCCATTAAGCAGTCCGGGATGTGACCGCCGGAGATCTTCTGCCGGGTAAGTGCCGCTGACTCCTGACAGACCCGACCGACGGACACTGACAGTGACAGTGACAGTGACAATTCCGATTCCGGTATCCGATATGACGAAAATATCGGTACTCGGAATCGGAATTCCGATACAGCCAATATCGGCCGATACCCGATATTTGCAGTATCGGAATGCTCAACCCTAGTCCATCCTTAACTTTGCTGCCTGACTAATTCATCTCTCTCCTCGCTACTCCTCCCCTCTGCAAATCTCTCCACTGGCTCCCACTCCCTCAGCGTATCCAATTCAAATTACTAATACTGACCTACAAGGCCATCTATAACCTGTCTCCTCCATATATCTCGACTCTGAACTAATCTCCCGATATCTTCCCTCACGTAATCTCCGATCCTCCCAAGACCTACTTCTCTCCTCCACACTTATTCGCTCCTCACCTAACCGCCTCCAAGACTTCTCCCGAATAGCCCCCATCCTCTGGAATTCTTTGCCCCAACACGTCCGACTATCAACCACACTCGGATCCTTTAGACGGAACCTGAAAACCCACCTCTTCAGTAAAGCTTACAGCCTGCAATGATCCCCGCTGCCTCCTCACCACTACTGGAGCTACCGCCTCACCATCACTGGAGCTGCTGCAACCCCCCAACCTACTGTCTCCTTCCCCACCATCCTGTAGAATGTAAGCCCACAAGGGCAGGGTCCTCTCTCCCCTGGTCTGTCATTGTTAGTTTGTTTACCGTAAGTGATATCTGTAATCTGTATGTAACCCCTTCTCATGTACAGCACCATGGAATCAATGGCGCTACATAAATAAATAATATTAATAATACGCCAAAGCACCCTGACATGTAAACCCTTATTCTAACACTATGTTCATCCTTTATACTATTGAATTCTCCTGTGTTAACATTCAGAGTTTGCATTAGACACCTTCATGGACCATCATAATATGCTTCATAATATCTCCCTGTGATACCCTTAACCACTTTCCTCTCCTGGGGACTTGTGGGATTCCCTGCATTATAGTAACTGTGATATATATAAATAAAATGTTTTATATATTCTTATCTCCAAGCTCTCAGCTAGTTAGATTGAGATTACCTTGATAAATTATCTTAATGTAATGTTTTTGTTTTTTTTTTACATTTCTTTTGATGCTATGTATTACCTGTAAAGTTGATTCACACCAGCATTGAGATGCACATCACATAACTAGCTTAACTGATGAATTGTGTAATTCTCTAGTAGTGATGAACATTTTATTTATGACATTGTTCACATGATCAAATTATGCTTACTTATTTTTGTTTATTCCTATTTTATTGTCCCATGTATAGATAATCCTTGAAACAGTCCTATGTGCTGAAACGTTGGAAATAATTTTCTATTTTTTTCATTCGTCGGCTGTAAATTAAAAGTACTTTGACAATTCTACTACACACGAAGTGTCATATTTTGAGTGCTGAAGGTGACTTCTGAGAATTTATGATTAAACAAGTTATTAAATAATCACTGATCCAGATATTCCGGATTTCCCACCAGGCCTATCTGCAAATAGATTTCTCGGTTCAAACAAATCCCATCCGATATTCTTTTATCTCGCCCTATAATAAATACATTTTGGGCAAAGGTGGTATATTGATGGAAAACCCTCCCTATACCCCAATGTTCTGTAGTCATGCATAGATTTACAGTTATTTTGTACCCCCTGTAATATTTGTATTGTATTTTTTTGTACTTTCTAAGCACAAAAATTAAAAACTTAAATTTGAAAAAAAAAAAACTGATAGGCAAATCTGTATTGATCAGTGGACATTTAATGCCACAAACCGCGTAATGTAAATGGACCACAAGACTAAAAGCCTAGTGTTGCAAGTCTTAGGCCCTGTGCACACTTTGCGTTTTTAGATGCATTTCCGCTGTGTTTTTCAACGTGCGGAAATGCATCCAACCCGCAGCACAGTGCACATGCAATGTACTCCAATAGGAACCGCATGTCTGCTGTGCACATGCTGCGGAAAAAAACGCGCGGTTTCGCCGCGCTTTATTTTCCGCAGCATGTCAATTCTTTGTGCGGAACTGCAGCGGTTCGGCGCCCATTGACTTGCATTGAGTCGGCACTTCTGCAGCAAAACCGCAGGTCTAAAAAAGATCTGCGGTTTTGCTGCGGGTGAAACCGCTGCAGTTCGGGAGGAGGGAAGTGTGTGGGCCGAGTGTGGGCGTGTATAGTGTGCGGCGCTATGTGTGTGGGCGGTGATTGTATGCCGGTGTCTGCGGGATCGGTGTGCGGGCCTGTGTGCGTGATCGGTGTGCGGGCTGTGTGCGTGATCTGTGTATGCAGGCATCGTCGGATGGGACTACAAGTCCCATCCGGCTATGCCTGCTACAGTGACAGTGACTGACACGTTAGCCAATGATGGGACAGTAGTAGTCCCATCATCCGGCTAATGTGCTGAATGTAAAAAAAAAAAAAAAACATACATGACATACAGAACATATAACATACACATGACATACAAGACATAATATTGAGCACATACTCACCTATTCCCGGACACCATCCATCTGTACCGCTCTGCCGCCGGGAGAGAATGACGTCACTACAGTTCATTCTCTCACGGCAATGCTGGGTGAGAAAATTCCCACGCAGCATTGCCATAAAGTGAGACTCTGAGCTCAGGTAACCTCAGTGATGCACTGCAGGGGCCATTGTCTCCTGTCAGTGCATCACTAGGAGGCCCTACAGAGCAGTGGCATCACCTGATGTCACCGTTCTATAGGGGAGACCGTCGTGGGACCCTCGTTATTAATTGGACTGCGTCGGACAGGGAGTATACGGTTGTTTTATTTTTTTACGTTTTTTTACAGGAGATCGAAGGGCGTCGCTTGGATCTGAGCGTGTAATAAAGATATGAAAACCGTGTTGTGTTTTATTTAATTAAAATACTTTATTCTTATGCGTGTGTTGTTTTTTTAACCCTTTATTCTTATAAGATTAATAATGGATAGGCGTCTTATTGACGCCTCTCTATTATTAACCAGGCTTAATATCACCTTACAATAGCAAAGTGATATTAACCCCTTATTACCCCATATCCCACCGCTACAGGGGAGTGGGAAGAGGGGCTAAGTGCCGGAATTGGCGCATCGTACAGATGCGTCAACTCTGGGGCGCTGGGTGCTGGTATTTTTAGCCAGGGGGGGCGCCAATATCCATGGCCCCTTCCTAGGCTATGAATATCAGCCCGCAGCTGTCTGCGTAGCCTTTCTGGCTATAAATTATAGGGGGACACCACGTCATTTTTTTTGGGGGGTCCCCCTATTTTAATAGCCAGTAAAGGCTAGCTGCGGGCTGATATTCATAGCCTGGGAAGAGCCATGGTATTAACCCCTTCCCAAGCTAGAAATATTGGCCCCGGCTGTCGGCTTTCCCCCTCTGACGCAGAAAATTGCGCGGGAGCCCACGCCATTTTTTTTCCTATTTTTTTTTTATTAACTATTGCGTTAAGATTTTGTGTGTGTGTGCGCGTGTGTGTCTTTAACTATTTATGTACCATTTTATCTATCTACCTATATATCTTTCTGTCTATATATCTATCTTTCTATATACTTCAAAAACAGGCAGCACTCCATAGAATAGTAGTAATTGTGGATTTTATTAAACCCATCTGTAAATATGTTAAAAGGCTTGTTATGCAATTTGTCTATAAATACCCACACTTGTGTCCCTGACATTGCTGGAGGAAGGCTCAGTTGAGCCGAAACGTTGCCCAGAGATGTGGGTTTAATAAATATCCACAATTACTACTATTCTATGGAGTGCTGCCTGTTTTTGAAGTATTGAAGTTGGCAAGTATTGGATCACTGCTGAGAGGGATTTGCACCCAAACCTATATTACTATGCTGCTCCGTTTTTTCTAAAAATATCTTTCTATATATATATTTCTAACTATCTATTATCCATCTATGTATTTTCTATTCATCTAACTACTGGTATCTATTATCTATCTATAGCCGGCGTCACACTTGCGAGTGTGATGCGAGTAAGTCGCTCGACTTTCTCGCATCAACACCCGGCACGGCCGCCCGCTCTCGGACCCGAGTGTGCGGCTGCATAGAAATACATGCAGCCGCACACTCGGGTCCGAGAGCGGGCGGCCGTGCCGGGTGTTGATGCGAGAAAGTCGTGCCTCTTACTCACATCACACTCGCAAGTGTGACGCCGGCCTATCTCTATCTGTGTGTGTGTAATGGAGTGTGGGTGGGAACAAATGTAAAAGAGGAGTTGGACAAGAAATGACATCACAAATCTTTTTTTTTTTGTTAAACAACATATCTTTATTTAGCTGTCAAAACCGCATAGAAAACCGCATGAGAAAAAGCATGAAAAACCGCGTCAAAACCGCGCCAAAAACCGCGTCAAAACCGCGTCTGCGGTTTCTGCCAAGAGGTGCGGTTTCGGCGCGGAAAAATCCACAGGTAAATCTGCAATGTGTGCACAGGCCCTTAGATCTGCTGTAGTCACAGTTCAAATTGCAGAAACTTTAATGGGATGTATTTAAGGGAGTGTCAGGTCATAAGGTCATCATAAATAAGAGATTCCCACACTTGTGTGTCTCTTTGAACCAGGCTAATTTGGACGAACCTCGAAAAAATGTTGATATTAAAATATAACTTTTAATGAAATATTGTATTTTTCAGACTATAAGACGCAGCGGTCCATAAGATGCACCTAGGTTTGAGGAGGAAATTAGGAGAAAAAAATTGAAGCAAAAAATGTGGTCAATTCTGTACTTAATATCCCTTATCCTGGTAATATGGTCCCCTCATCCCCATTCTGATACACATGGCCCCCTCATCCCTACCCTGGTATGCATTGCCTCCCTCACACCTATCCTGGCATGCATGCCTCCTCATCCCTAGCCTAGTATGCATGCCCCCCTTATACCTATCCTGGTATGCATGTTCCCCTCATCACTATCCTGGTAGGAATGGTCCCCCCTCATCCCAGCTTGGAAGGAATGATCGCCCTCATCCCTATCCTGGTATGTAGGACCCCATCTCGTCCTTGTAGCCATGGCCCCATCCCTATCCTGGTATGCAGGACCCATCCTTAATCTGGTATAATTGCCACCCATCCCGGGCCTGGTATGCAAGGCCCCACCCCCATTCTGGTATGCATGTGTAAAGGGACGGCCGCGGGGCCAATGCACTGGAAGCTGTGTGCTGTATTACCTCTGTAGTGTCTATTGAGAAGGGATGTTCTCCTCCCGTGAGGGAGCATAAGAGCAATTAGAGACAGAGTCCAAAATCACGTCAACAGTTCTGCTTTATTTTCCTCTAGACACAGCACATCCAAGACACCATAAGCATCTCTTACACGATACCAGCAATACATTCTTCACAAGGCTGCTTCTTCTCCACTGCCACACCAGAATGGACCAATAAGTATTGACGGGACGAGGAGCCCGGTGAAACCGGCACTTCAACTGCCCATGGAGACACTTCAATCCAGCATAAGAAAGACACGTTTACTAGGTCGTCCACCCCTTCTCTGGTTATCCTGCCCGGATACTTCTGATGGCCCACTCGCTGCTACGCTCTGCTCGACCTCTTCTGCTGAGCGTTACCACAGTGGTTCTTCCACTGGACTACTGCTGTGTAAACCCACTCTCTCTGGGTTCACACCATCACGTGAATCCTACACCGGCTTCTTCAGGGGTTGCTGGTGCCCTTTTCTTCCTACCCTATGCTTAGGGCCCAAGAATGTGGATGTCCTCAGAGTAGCAAGGTCCATCCCTGACTGATCTCTGCCACAAGAACTTCCTGACAGATTCCCGCTTGGAGGCAATCTTTCCCTAGCAACAAGTCCCTAACAGAATGGATGTGCTGACTGCCCCCATCTAATGGTCAAACACTAATACTGCACTGACGTCTTTTATAACTTCCTAACTAGATCTCTAATGTGCCCCCATTAGTGATCCCTTGCAGATAACGGTTAACCCCCGACTATATACACTGTTATGTTCCGGTAGCTGAGGAGTGCAGGTAAAAAAGGCAATACACCAGAGCAGTTGGAATCTATGAGATTGCAGTACCCTGACTAACCACCGCAACTAGAGGCAGCCGTGGAGCGTTCCTACGTTGGTCCTAGACGCCTCGTCACAGCCTGAGAAACTAACTACACCTAAAGATAGAAATAGGAAAGCTATCTGCCCCGGAGCAGAACCCCAAAGATAATAGAAAGCCCCCAAACATGTAATGGCGGTTAGACAAGAGGAAATACTGACACAGAAAGAAAATAGTATGAGCAAACGCTGGGGCCCAAACTATCTAAATAGAAAAGGAAAGGAAGGTACTTACTGCAATCCCAGAAAACCCTGAAAAAACACCAACTCTACTAATTTCAAAATCACCTGAGATCACACGACCTCTACCACCTAAATTAGTTCTCTGGTGTAACAAAAACAGCAGCCACTGAAAAAACTGGAAAAAGCAAAAATACAAAACACAGTGGCTGGACTAAACTGAGAGGGCAAAAGCCCCCGGAGGGGACCCAGAAGGCCCCCACAGAAGTGCAGGACAAAATGCAAAAATATAGCAAAAACACAAAATAAGAATTGTCTTATCTGATAGCAGGAGATGCAGACACGACACAGCAGGCTACAAGGGAAACTGGAAAGAAGGATTCAGACCAGAACAATTGATCACCGGCAACCCTGATGGAAAATGATTCCCTTAAATAAGACCAATCAGTAACACCTGATTCCCAATCCTCACTAGTACCGCTTGTAACCACCAGAGGGAGCCTCTGCTCAGAACTCATCTCAAACCCATTCACAACAGTACCCCCCCCTTGAGGAGGGGTCACCGAACCCTCATTTGAGCAACCAGGTCGGTCAGGATGAGTTCTATGATACGCACGGATAAGTCTCCTAGCATGGATGTCCGAAGCAAACACCCAAGAATTATCTTCCTGACCATAACCTCTCCATTTAACCAAATACTGGAGTCTTCGTCTAGAAAAACGAGAATCCAATATTTTCTCAACCACATACTCCAGATTGCCCTCAACCAAAACAGGGTCAGGAGGCACAGCAGCAGGAACCACTGGCTCAACAAACCTCTTCAACAAGGACTTGTGGAACACGTTATGGATCTTAAATGTCCCTGGAAGAAGCAAACGAAAAGAAACAGGATTAATAATCTCCATGATCTTATAAGGTCCAATGAACCTAGGCTTAAATTTAGGAGATGCTACTCTCATAGGAATATTCTTTGAGGACAACCAGACCAAGTCCCCCACTTTAAACCGAGGACCATCAGTCCTATGCCGGTTAGCAAACCGCTGGGCCTTCTCCTGAGAGAGGGACAACCTCTCCACTACCTGGTCCCAAATCTGCTGCATACGCTCAACAACAGAGTCAACACCTGGACAGACAGAAGCCTCCGTCTGTCCTGAAGAAAATCGAGGGTGAAACCCAGAATTACAGAAAAACGGAGACATCAAAGTGGCAGAGCTAGCCCTATTATTAAGAGCAAACTCAGCCAAAGGCAAAAAAGAGACCCAGTCATCCTGATCAGCAGACACAAAGCATCTTAGATAAGTCTCCAATGTCTGGTTTGTTCTCTCAGTTTGACCATTGGTCTGAGGATGAAATGCCGAGGAGAAAGACAATTGAACACCCAGTTTAGAACAAAAAGTCCTCCAAAATCTGGAAACAAACTGGACTCCTCTGTCAGACACAATGTTCTCAGGAATGCCGTGTAAACGAACCACGTGCTGAAGGAACAACGGCACCAATTCAGAGGAGGAAGGCAACTTAGGTAATGGCACAAGATGTATCATTTTGGAAAACCTATCACAAATTACCCAGATGGTGGTCATTCTCTGAGAAACAGGAAGATCGGAAATGAAATCCATAGAGATATGGGTCCATGGTCTCTTGGGCACAGGCAATGGCATCAACAAACCACTAGAGCGAGAGCAAGGCTTGGAGCGAGAGCAAGTCCCGCAGGACTGCACAAATTCCCTGACATCGCGAGACAAGGTAGGCCACCAAAAGGACCGACTAACCAAGTCTCTGGTACCAAAAATTCCGGGATGCCCAGCCAATGCGGAACAATGAATCTCAGACATCACACTCTTTTTCCATTGGTCCGGGACAAACAATTTTCCAACAGGGCAGCGCTCGGGCCTATCCTCCTGACACCCCTCCAGAGCAAGTCTCAAATTAGGCGAGATGGCGGAAAGAACTACACCCTCCTTCAAAATAACAGAGGGATCAGATAGCTCAGGAGAGTCCGCAAGGAAACTCCTCGAGAGGGCATCCGCCTTAACATTCTTAGTGCCAGGAAGAAAGGAAACCACAAAATTAAAACGTGTGAAAAACAAGGCCCACCTGGCCTGTCTAGGATTGAGTCGCTTGGCAGATTCCAGATAGACCAGATTCTTATGGTCCGTAAGGACCACCACCTGATGTTTGGCTCCCTCCAGCCAATGTCTCCACTCTTCAAAAGCCCACTTCATGGCCAATAACTCCCGATTACCCACGTCATAATTACGTTCAGTAGGAAAAATTTTCGAGAGAAAAAGGCACAAGGGTTACTTTTAGAGGTCTCTGGATCTTTTTGGGACAAAACGGCACCTGCCCCAATTTCAGAGGCATCAACCTCCACCTGAAATGGCAGAGAAACATCAGGCTGCCGTAGAACAGGAGCAGAAGTGAATCTCTGCTTAAGTTCCTGAAACGCAGAGACTGCCTCAGGAGGCCAATTCACCACATCAGAACCCTTTCTGGTCAAATCAGTTAATGGTTTAACAATAACAGAGAAATTACCAATAAATTTACGATAAAAATTGGCAAAACCCAAAAATCTCTGAAGAGCCTTTAATGAAGTAGGTTGGACCCAATCACAGATGGCCTGAACCTTGACCGGGTCCATTTCAATAACAGATGGGGACAAAATGAATCCCAGAAATGAGATCTTCTGTACGCCAAAAAGACACTTTGATCCCTTCACATACAGAGCATTCTCTCTCAAAATCTGGAATACAGTTCGAACATGTTTCACATGAGAGTCCCAGTCATTAGAAAAAATCAAGATATCATCCAAATAAACAATCAGAAACTTGTCCACAAAATCCCTGAAAATGTCATTCATGAAGGACTGGAAGACGGAAGGAGCATTAGTGAGCCCAAAGGGCATCACAAGGTACTCAAAATGCCCTTCAGGGGTGTTAAATGCCGTCTTCCATTCATCCCCGTGCTTAATGCGAATAAGGTTATACGCCCCCCTGAGGTCAAGCTTGGTAAACCAAGTAGCGTTTTTCACCCTGGAAAACAGGTCAGAAATCAAGGGTAACGGTATTGATATTTCACAGTAATATTGTTCAAGAGACGATAATCAATACACGGCCTTAATGAACCATCTTTTTTGGCCACAAAGAAAAAACCGGCACCTAAGGGTGAAGAGGATGGTCTGATATGACCCTTCTCCAATGATTCCTTGATATAAGACCGCATAGCGTCATGTTCAGGCACAGACAAGTT
This sequence comes from Oophaga sylvatica, assembly GCA_033576555.1. Classification (NCBI taxonomy): domain Eukaryota; kingdom Metazoa; phylum Chordata; class Amphibia; order Anura; family Dendrobatidae; genus Oophaga; species Oophaga sylvatica. Next base: position 276,887,768 of record JARQOD010000003.1, on the reverse strand, counting down.
AAAAAAGGCGACCCTTAGGGAATTTACTACCTGGCACTAATTCAATAGCGCAGTCATAGCTCCTATGGGGAGGTAAGGATGCAGATTTACTTTCGCTAAACACATCAGAAAAATCAAACAAAAAGTCAGGAACATCCTCAGCCTGGGGGGAGGCAGAAAAAACAGGAGTGTTGGTATTAACACATTGGCAGCCCCAACTGGTTACAGACACAGATTTCCAATCCAAAACAGGATTATGAGACTGTAACCAAGGGAAACCCAGCACGATAATGTCATGCAGATTATATAGAACCAAAAATTTGCAGCACTCCTGGTGATCAGGTTCAACCCTCATTATCACCTGAGTAGAAAACTGGGGTTTATTCTCAGCCAAAGGGGTAGAATCGATCCCCAGTAGGGGAATAGACTTCTGTAGGGGTATCAAGGGAAATCCACAACGTTTAGCAAAATCATAATCCATCAGGTTAATAGCTGCTCCAGAATCAACGAAAGCCTGAGCAGAAAATGAGGACAGAGAGCATATCAGAGTGACAGTTAATAAAAACTTAGTCTGAACACTACCCAAGACAACTGAGCGTGCAAAACGTCTTCCCCGCTTAGGGCAGACTGAAATAGCATGAGAGGCATCACCACAGTAGAAACATAACCCATTGCGCTTTCGAAACTCATGACGCTGTGCCCCAGACACCACTCCATCACACTGCATGGGCTCAGCAGCTGGCTCACAAGGCAACACCACTCCACGCATACTTCTCCGCTCACGCAAACGTCTGTCAATTTGAATCGCTAATGACATAGAATCATTGAGACCAGAGGGGACAGGGAATCCCACCATAACATCCTTTACATTATCCGACAGACCCTTCCGGAAAAGGGCCGCCAAAGCGTCGTCATTCCATTTGGTCAGGACTGCCCACCTACGGAATCTCTGACAGTATAACTCAGCGTCATCAAGCCCCTGATTTAATGCCAACAAGGCTTTTTCAGCTTGATCAGTGACATTAGGCTCATCGTACAATAACCCCAAAGCCTGAAAAAATGCATCAACATCACTCAAAACAGGATCCCCAGGTGTGAGGGAAAAAGCCCAATCCTGAGGATCGCCGCGCAGGAGAGAGATGACAATTTGAACCTGCTGCGCTGCGTTTCCTGAGGACTTAGATTTTAAGGCAAGAAACAATTTACAATTATTTTTGAAATTCTGAAACTTAGCTCGATCCCCTGAAAACAAATCTGGCATGGGGATCCTAGGTTCCACAGTGGTTCTTCCACTGGACTACTGCTGTGTAAACCCACTCTCTCTGGGTTCACACCATCACGGTGAATCCTACACCGGCTTCTTCAGGGGTTGCTGTGCCCTTTTCTTCCTACCCTATGCTTAGGGCCAAGAATGTGGATGTCCTCAGATACAAGGTCCATCCCTGACTGATCTCTGCCACAAGAACTTCTGACAGATTCCCGCTTGGAGGCAATCTTTCCCTAGCAACAAGTCCCTAACAGAATGGATGTGCTGACTGCCCCCATCTAATGGTCAAACACTAATACTGCACTGACGTCTTTTATAACTTCCTAACTAGATCTCTAATGTGCCCCCATTAGTGATCCCTTGCAGATAACGTTAACCCCCGACTATATACACTGTTATGTTCCGGTAGCTGAGGAGTGCAGGTAAAAAAGGCAATACACCAGAGCAGTTGGAATCTATGAGATTGCAGTACCCTGACTAACCACCGCAACTAGAGGCAGCCGTGGAGCGTTCCTACGTTGGTCCTAGACGCCTCGTCACAGCCTGAGAAACTAACTACACCTAAAGATAGAAATAGGAAAGCTATCTGCCCCGGAGCAGAACCCCAAAGATAATAGAAAGCCCCCAAACATGTAATGGCGGTTAGACAAGAGGAAATACTGACACAGAAAGAAAATAGTATGAGCAAACGCTGGGGCCCAAACTATCTAAATAGAAAAGGAAAGGAAGGGTACTTACTGCAATCCCAGAAAACCCTGAAAAAACACCAACTCTACTAATTTCAAAATCACCTGAGATCACACGACCTCTACCACCTAAATTAGTTCTCTGGTGTAACAAAAACAGCAGCCACTGAAAAAACTGGAAAAAGCAAAAATACAAAACACAGTGGCTGGACTAAACTGAGAGGGCAAAAGCCCCCGGAGGGGACCCAGAAGGCCCCCACAGAAGTGCAGGACAAAATGCAAAAATATAGCAAAAACACAAAATAAGAAATTGTCTTATCTGATAGCAGGAGATGCAGACACGACACAGCAGGCTACAAGGGAAACTGGAAAGAAGGATTCAGACCAGAACAATTGATCACCGGCAACCCTGATGGGAAAATGATTCCCTTAAATAAGACCAATCAGTAACACCTGATTCCCAATCCTCACTAGTACCGCTTGTAACCACCAGAGGGAGCCTCTGCTCAGAACTCATCTCAAACCCATTCACAACAATACACTATACTTCCAGTGCCCTCCTCTGATGACCCCTAGGAAACACTGACTACCTGTCACTAAACCCCCACATATATACCTACATAGCAATATACAAACACATATGTATTTACATCAACACAATTAAAGGGGATGAAACCTTAAAGGGTTAATACCCTACACCTCCTTACACATGACCCCACCCCCATCCTGGTATCTACGGCCCACATCAGAAAACATTAAAAAAAAACAAAAAAAAATTACACTTAGCTTCACGGCATTCCCTCAAAGCAGCAACTGCTTTATGCTTGTAAGCAGCGCATGGCAGGAACGTCATGCGCTGCTTGCAAGCCAAAGGGCAGCTGTTGGAATACTCAATGCTCTGCATGCTGGAACTGTGTGCGCACAAAGCAGTGAGTATTCATTGCTGTCTAGCGAGCACAATGTCAGCCGGAAACTTCCTGCTGCTGCCGGCGGTCATGTGTGCCTCTACTTAAGAGAAATGAATATTCATGGAATGGGGTGAATATTCATTTCTCTTAAGTATCGGCACACGTGACCGCCGGCAGCAGCAGGAAGGCTCCGGCTGACACTGTGCTCGCTAGAGAGCAATGAACACTCACTGCTTTGCGCGCACACAGTCCCGGCGTGCAGAGCATTGAGTATTCCGGCAGCTACCCTTCGACTTGCAAGCAGCGAATGACGTCCCTGCCATGCGCTGCTTACAAGCATTAAGCAGCTTCTGGCATCGGAGCAGAACGCTGCGAGGGAGCGCCCGGAAGGTAAGTGTAATGGTTTGTTTTTTAATGTTTTCTGATGGGGGCCATGCATACCAGGACCGGTATGGTGGCCCATCATACCAGGATACCATTGAAGAGAAATGAATATTCATTGCCTTCCACACCCATAGGCGTGGAATGCAGTGAATATTCATTTCTCTTTAGCAGCAGGCACAGGAGTTAGCTGCAGCAGCTGGCTCCTGCCTCTGTGACCCGCTGTTCCGCCAAAACCACTCCCCCAACTCCCTACCTCCTCATCACAGCCGGTTACATCAGGACTATAAGACGCACCCCCCCTTTTGGAGGAAAAAGTGTGTCTTATAGTCCGAAAAATACGGTACCGTTAAAAGGGACAAACAACAAATACAACAACAAACACCATACTAAAAGTGCACACGGCATGTACCCTATGGGTAGTCCCTGACCTGAACACCTGCCTACCTTCGGAGGTTGGCACTTTGTAAGAAACTGTACGAGAAAGGCGCCCCAGCTCGTCGGCTGCTGGCCCTGAAGTGCCCTATAGATAAGTAGTGGCTAATATACACTCATACCATCAGGGGTGGGTAGACAGTACTGTAGGACAGCCGTAGAAAAGAAGGGGATGATAAATGGGAAAGCAGGTGTTTTAGAAAGTCAATGGGAAGGTGACTCACCATGCATTGTTTTAATAGTATATATACAATAAAGAATGTGATAAGTGACCTCTCTGTACTGTACCGGAGCTGAAATCCTGCCTGCACAGCAGAGGTTGGCACCCTACTTGCCAAATTGAACCTCCCTATTTACGTGTCAAATTGTACCTCCCCTATTTATTTATTCCTGTTTTTTTTCTGATTCATGAGCATGGTTATCTTCCTGTCAAGTCCATTGAATACAGATTTGTAGTTGGAGGATGCTAATCAGGCTTTTTGCATGTCTAAAGGGTATGCCACACTAAACAATATCGCTAACGGGATCGCTAAAAAACGTCACTATTTAGCGATCCCGTTAGCGATGTTGTTCAGTGCGGCAGCTTCCAGCGACGAGCTTCCTGCTGTGATCTCGCTCGTCGCTGGAATCGCTCCGGACCCTATTTCATCGCTGGCGCTCCCGCTGGGTAAGTATCTAATCGCTGTGTGGCACCTTTTCTTAGCGATTTAGCGGTACTTTTGTACCGCTAAAGTCGTTAAGAAGATCGCTAACGGCGATAGCGTCGTTAACTATATCGCTAAATGTGGCTGCATTCAGCGATATAGAAACAATCCCGCTAGCGATCTCATTAGTATGCAACGCTAACGAGATCGCTAGCGGGATAGCTTAGTGTGGCAGTACCTTAATCCATCCAGTATTGATGGTGGTTTTCAGTCCCTTAAAGCACTGTTTAATGATCTGTACACTGGATACAAAGAGCATATTAAATTATGGTGGGAGATCAGAGCATTAGAAAATTACATTAAGAACACGATTGTCCCTAGGGGCCTTAGAATCAATCTTAATCCCTCCCCAAGGACTGCTTCTCCAGAACTTCCAACCAAGTAGCTGAAGGAATCAGTTGAATCCTACTTAAGGTTAATGCAACTATTATTGGAGGAAGAGAAAAAGTTATTTGAAAAATCATCAAATCAACTCAATAAATTTCTTGAGAACATTCTCAAACATAAGGCCAACCCAGACTTCAATAGATGGGAAGGTCTGTTACAGAATTCGGTGGAGAAATATCAGTCCCTTATTAAACAAATCCAGGTCCAGAAGGATTTAAAGTTCTTTGAGGACAATCAGGCCTACAATTTTCAGAAGCCAAATATATCTGACATCTCCTTATCGGATATTGAGACTTCTGACACAGAATGCTCCAATACAGGTTTCTCACATAGGGGAAACGATACTGAAAGGGATGGAGAGGCAGAGGAAGTTTTACACAGAGGAGATCATTCAGGGGCGGACAGTCCTATCAACGCATGAGGGATCCCCCTCTGGTACTACATCATTGTACTCTACCTACGGTAATTTTTTTAAAAAAGAATGCCAACACAGGCTACTACCTGAGACCGAAGGCCAAATTATTAATCTTTCCCATGTCCTCACAAGTGAAGAATATGGAGTTCTGAAAAAGGGCCTGAACTTTGTTCCCACTAATCCCTTTGATTGTTTCCATTGGACTAAGGATGTCAATTTGTTCTGCAGGAAACTTAAATGGAAAAAATTATTTTCACGCCATAAGGAACAATGTTTACAACTGGATTTAAATGAGAATGAACTGGAGGGATATAGAGCCCTTGTCGGCCTAGTGGAGGAAAATGTGAGGGCTGGGGCCATTCACTGACCTCAGGAATAAAAGTACCAAAATAACACTGCAAGGGAAACCAACAGCGTGCATATTTTCCTGAAGCTAGTGGAAAGGGACCTTCGAAAAATTCCCTCTATGCCATTTATCCCAGACTCCAATTTGTCACGAGGGAAGGAACAGGCCCTGTATGACTTCTCTAAGAACGACAGACTGATCATGAAGTCATCTGACAAGGGCGGGAATCTTGTTATTATGGAAGAGGCAAATCATCTGGAAATGTGCTATGCGATTTTGCGAGATAGGGACACATATATGAGATTCTAAAATCTGACCCCACAGAAAGGTATAAAGATCTACTTAAGAGTATCTTAGATGGGGCAAGAGAGGGTGCACTGATATCTAAGAACAAGTACAGCTTCTTGTTGCCAACGCATCCACTGTTGGCAACATTCTATACAATGCCAAAAGTGCACAAGGAGTTAAATCCTTTAAAAGGATGCCCCATAGTATCAAGAACTGATTCCCTGACAGAATTGTGGTGTATCTGTTGACAGGATTCTCTGTACCTTTGTTCTTGCCCTCCTCTCTTACATCAAAGACACCTCTGACCTCCTTACTAAACTTGAAGGCATCCATGTCATTTGGGTACCTTCTTGGCCTCTACAGATGTCGAATCCTTTTATAGCAACATCCCACATGAGCATAGCCTCCAAGGGATTAGACATTTCCTTAGGTCTAGATCAGTCAAATGTGAGAATCATAACTAGTTTGTCTTGGATCTTTTCAAGTTCACACTCACAACTTTTTCATTTTCGACAGGAAGTACTTTCAACAGCTCAGGGGCACTGTGATGGGGAGTCCCTGTGCCCCATTGTATGCCAATCTGTTCCTGGGCTGGTGGGAGGAAACCATTGTCTTCACCGATGAACCTAGATGGTGGCATCCCCACATTGGGGTTTGGCATAGGTTCATCGATGACATTTTTGTCATTTGGCATGGTACTAGGGCTGATTTTGTTAAGTTCATCAAAGATCGTAATGTGAACATCATAGACTTACCTCTTAAATAGGTATTGACTCTACCTTTCCGAGATGTCCTAATCCGTAAAAACACTGATGGCACTCTGGATACCCAAATTTATCGCAAACCCACCAGTACTAATAGTCTACTCAGTCCCCAAATCTGATTTTGACAGTCGTGCCGTATTCAAACACTATTTGTGGCGAATGTTTGTCTTATGATCGGTTCCGAACATATTCGATAATTTCTACTCCCATTGACTCTAATGACGTTCGGCTGTGTTCAACGAATATTGCAAAAAACAATATTCGATTCTGATCGTATTCAGAACCGAATCCGAACAAATTCGCTCATCTCTAGTTATGAGTAGTAGGCTCCATGATAAGCGATACCCGAGGCATGCAGTCAAGACAGCATTTTCACATGCTCTATCTTGTGACAGAGGCAAATTGCTTTAGACCTGCAAGAAACCCATCCAGACTCCGAGCACATTGACACTTTTGATTGCCAGAACATGTCTTGAAAGTCTTAAACAAACATTGTGACATTTTGACCGCGGACCCCGATCTGAAGGGTGTGGCGGAGCCTTCGCCTATAGTCACGTTTAGAAAGGGCATTCTATCAGGGACAACCAGGTACAGAGTTTCTTCAAGAGACCAATTCCAGAGGATACATGGCTGGATCGGAAGATCTGTGGGTTTTTCAAGTGTGGTGATTGTGTGAACTGCAAATGGATGAATTCTTGCAAGTCCGTCTTTAGCTGCTCCTCTGGCAAAAGATTCTACCAGCGTGATTTCTCTAACTATAAAAGTACAGGTGTAATTTGTTCAGCAACATGCACATGTCCTATGGATTATATAGGCAAGACTGGTAGGAAGGTCAGGAGGATGGACAAGCACATTGGGGACATCAGACAAACTTGATAAATGTAATGGCAACTGTACGCCAAAGTGGAGATATGTTCACACATTTACACATGCAGAGTATAATATAGCATGACATGCTAGCACTACTGCTGATTGACTACTACACCTCTATAAGTGATCCACAAAACGCTGATGTAATGGAATTCACTAATATAAACTTAAAGGGAATGTGTCATCAGAGAATTCATTGTAAAATCAGGCTTTTTTTTGGGGGGGAGAAGGGATTTTTTTTATTCCATATCACAATACTAGTACCGCACAGGTCGAGTCCCCCCCCTTTGATGTGGGCTCCGGCAGTGAGCCCACATCTTTCCTGGTATATGTCAGCTGTTTTGAACAGTTGACATGTGCTGCCCGGAACAGCTGCGGGTGGAATCACGATCCACCCGCGGCTATTAACCTGTTAAATGCCTCTGTCAAACTCTGACAGCAGCATTTAACACGCAATTCTGACAATCACACCGAAATCCGCCCATTGGTTACCCCCATCACGTGATCGCGAGTCACCGATAGGTTGGCATGACAACCAGATGTGTCCCGGCGACCTCTATGGTTTCAATGCGGGATTGCTATGAGAGCCGCCTGGTAGTCGGCGCTCATAGCAAGTCGGCAATTCTGCTACGTACAGGCGATCTGATCATCGCCTTTATGTACCAGAGCCGATCGGGTGGGTTATGGCAGCTTCTAGTCTCCCATGGAAACTTTTGAAGCATGCCAAAAGTAAAAAAAAAAATGTTTTTAAAAATATAAAAAAAATAAGTTTAAATCACTCCCCTTTCGCCCCATTCAAAATAAAACAAGAAAAAAAATCAGACATACACATATTTGGTATCGACGCGTTCAGAATCGCCCGATCTATGAATATAAAAAAAGAATTAACCCAATCGCTAAATAGCGTAACGAGAAAAAAAAGTTAAAATGCCATAATTTTTTTTTTGGTCACCACAATATTGCATTAAAATACAGGGTGGCCATTTACATGGATACACCTACATAAAATGGGAATGATTGGTGATATCAACTTCCTGTTTGTGGCACATTAGTATATGGGAGGGGCAAAACTTTTCAAGATGGGTGGTGACCATGATGGCCATTTTAAAGTCGGCCATTTTGGATCCAACTTTATTTTTTTCAATGGGAAGAGGGTCATGTGACACATCAATCTTATTGAGAATTTCACAAGAAAAACAATGGTGTGCTTGGTTTTAACGTAACTTTATTATTTCATGAGTTATTTACAAGTTTATGACCACTTATAAAATGTGTTCAAAGTGCTGCCTATTGTGTTGGATTGTCAATGCAACCCTCTTCTCCACTCTTGACACACTGATAGCAACACCACAGATGAAATGCTAGCACAGGCTTCCAGTATCCGTTGTTTCAGATGCTGCACATCTCGTATCTTCACAGCTTAGACACTTGCCTTCGGATGACCCCAAAAATAAAAGTCTAATGAGGTCAGATCGGGAGACCTTGGTGGCCATTCAGCTGACCCACGATGACCAATCCACTTTCCAGGAAACTGTTCAAGTAGGAATGCTCGGACCTGACACCCATAATGTGGTGGTGCACCATCTTGCTGGAAAAACTCAGGGAACATGCCATCTTCAGTTTCCTGAAAAGTGGATTGGTCATCGTGGGCCAGTTGAATGGCCACCAAGGTCTCCCGATCTGACCCTATTAGACTTTAATCTTTGGGGTCATCTGAAGGCAATTGTCTATGCTGTGAAGATACGAGATGTGCAGCATCTGAAACAACGGATACTGGAAGTCTGTGCTAGCATTTCTTCTGCGGTGTTGCTATCAGTGTGTCAAGAGTGGGAGAAGAGGGTTGCATTGATAATCCAACAGAATGGGCAGCACTTTGAACACATTTTATAAGTGGTCATAAACTTGTAAATAACTCATGAAATAATACAGTTACGTTAAAACCAAGCACACCATTGTTTTTCTTGTGAAATTCTCAATAAGATTGATGTGTCACATGACCCTCTTCCCATTGAAAAAAATAAAGTTGGATCCAAAATGGCCGACTTTAAAATGGCCATCATGGTCACTACCCATCTTGAAAAGTTTTGCCCCTCCCATATACTAATGTGCCACAAACAGGAAGTTGATATCACCAACCATTCCCAATTTATTTAGGTGTATCCATATAAATGGCCCACCCTGTACAATAACGGGCGATCAAAAGATTGTATCTGCACCAAAAAGGTATCATTAAAAACGACAGCTCGGTACGCAAAAAATAAGCCTCCACCCAACCCGAGAACACGAAAAATGGAGAAGCTACAGGTCTTGGAAAATGGCGCAATTTTTTTTCACCACTTAAATAAAAAAGAACCTAGACATTTTGGTGTCTATGAACTTGTAATGACCTGCAGAATCATAATGGCAGGTCAGTTTTAGCATTTGGTGAACATGGTAAAAAAGAAAAGTTGTAGAATTGCACTTTTTTTGCAATTTTACTGCACTTGGAATTTTTTCCCGTTTTTGAGAATACAATATGGTAAAACAAATGATGGTGTCGTTCAAAAGTACAACTTGTCCCGCAAAATAACAAGCCCTCATATGGCCAAATTAAAAAAGTTATGGTTCTGTGTTGTGAATGGGTTTGAGATGAGTTCTGAGCAGAGGCTCCCTCTGGTGGTTACAAGCGGTACTAGTGAGGATGGGAATCAGGTGTTAAGGGTATGCCACACTAAACAACATCGCTAACGGGATCGCTAAAAAACGTCACTATTTAGCGATCCCGTTAGCGATGTTGTTGTGTGCGGCAGCTGCCAGCGACGAGCTTCCTGCTGTGATCTCGCTCGTCGCTGGAATCGTTCCGGACCCTATTTTATCGCCGGCGCTCCCGCTGGGTAAGTATAATCGCTAAGTGTAGCACCTTTTCTTAGCGATTTAGCGGTACTTTTGTACCGCTAAAGTCGTTAAGGGATCGCTAACC
>JARQOD010000003.1:276828424-276869671 GCA_033576555.1 Oophaga sylvatica | reverse complement strand
AAATAAAACCCCCTTTATCACCCCCTTAGTTAGGCACATATAATAAAATAAAGAAAATATATTTATTTTCATTTTTCCATTAGGGTTAGGGTTACAATTAGGGTTAGGGTTAGGATTAGGGTTACAATTAGGGTTGGGATTAGGGTTAGAATTAGGGTTATGACAAATGGTGCTCCCTCCCTTCCGATGCCTGCCGTTCGCCCAAACAGTGGTTTACCCCAACACATGGGGTATCAGCGTACTCAGGACAAATTGCACACCAATTTTGGGGTTCTAATTTCTCTTGTTAACCTTGGGAAAATAAAAAATAGCTGGCTAAAAAAATCATTTTTGAGGAAAAAAATGATTTTTTATTTTCACGGCTCTACGTTATAAACTTCTGTGAAGCACTTGGAGGTTCAAAGTGCTCACCACACATCTAGATAAGTTCCTTAAGGGGACTAGTTTCCAAAATGGGGTCACTTGTTGGGGGTTTCCACTGTTTAGGCACATCAGGGGCTCTCCAAACGCGACATGGCGTCCAGCCAATTCTGTGTTGAAAAAGTCAAATGGCGCTCCTTCCCTTGCGACCTCTGCCATGCGCCCAAAAAGTGGTTTACCCCCACAGATGGGGTACCGGCGTATTCAGGAGAAATTGGACAACTTTTGTGGTTCATTTTCTCTGTTAACACTTGTGAAAATAAAAAAAATTGGTTCTGAAGTAAATTTTTTCCAAAAAAAGTTAATGTTAAATTTTTCCTTCCACATTGCTTCAGTTCCTGTGAAGCAAGTAAAGGGTTAATAAACTTCTTGAATGTGGTTTTGAGCACCTTGAGAGGTGCAGTTTTTAGAATGGTGTCACTTTTGGGTATTTTCTATCATATAGACCCCTCAAAGTGACTTCCAATGTGATGTGGTCCCTAAAAAAAATGGTGTTTTAAAACTGAGAAATCGCTGGTCAACTTTTAACCCTTATAACTTCGTAACAAAAAAAATTTTGTTTCCAAAATTGTGCTGATGTAAAGTAGACATGTGGGAAATGTCATTTATTAAGAAATTTGTGTGACATAGCTCTCTGATTTAAAGGCATAAAAATTTAAAGTTTGAAAATTGCTAAATTTTCAAAATTTTCACCATATTTCCGTTTTTTTCATAAATAACCGCAAGTCATATAAAAAAAAATTACCACTAACGTGAAGTACAATACGTCACGAAAAAACAAACTCAGAGACTCGTGAGGGATGCAGAGCTATTGGCAAATAGAGCTCTGTCTCTCCAGTGTCTCGCCGTATGGCTAAGCAGTACCGTTATACAGGAGGCATCCTGGAGTGCAGAATTTTCTATAATACTTTGCGGACTCCATATACAAAGCCCCTAAGTGCTAGAAGAGCAGAATCTCCCCCCTCAAGTGTTATGATGATCTTGACAACATGGAAGATTTCCAAAAAAAAGAAGCAGTGGATGCTACTGAGTGAAAATTGCAAACTGCCGTTGTAGTGACCAGTAAATTATGTCCAGCTCATGCACCTGTAAATTAGGCAGGCTCTCATCACTACAGAAATGCCAAATATGTGGATGCTAAATGTGGATTAGGCACACTGTGGGGCTCAGGAGAGAGGGTGCATTTGGATTTGGGAGCACAGAATTTGATAAATTTCTTTTGGGGGGACATGGGCTATTTAGCTTTTCCAGAGCCTTTGTGCTACCAGTAAAGTGGAAGCCTCCTATATTTCTGCTAACAGATGACAGACCTGAGCGGGGACTTGCTTTGTTTTGTAGATTGATTTGAAGCTTTTATTGGGAACATTTTACATAACAATTTGAAACACATTTATCTGGCACTCTATGCAGAGCAGTTAATATCGGGGTTTCCCTTTAAATTTTCGAGTGACGTAATTCAGATGAATCCCCGAGGGAGGCACTCACTACAATTAGGCAACAGAGTTAATCTGGACTCCGTCTGGCGTCTGTTCAGCGGTGTCCTTTTTTTTTCCAGAGGTGCAGAAAAATGTGGACAACGGCACTTTTATGCACTCCTAATGGAAAGATAGACATCGCTAGATCACAGATCCTATGGCGTCCACAGTGCCTCCATCTGCATCATTATAGGTAATCTTCCGCCAAGAGTTCAGTCTGAATCACGTATTTCAGAGATTTACATGGAAACCCTGGTGTAAGTGCTCAACGCAAAGCGCAGGATAAATGTGCGCCAAGCCTTACTACAAACTTTGTAAGGCAGAATGAAAAAATCAACAGCAGGTGAAGAATTAGTTTTATTTATTTTTTAGGCAGTTCTTTGTGACGTATAAGTGATTAGACGACTTTATTCTTCGGGTCGGTGCGACTACAGCGATATCAGATTTATATCAGGTTTTTATATTTGGCTGCTGTCACATTCTAAAAGACGCTTTTTTTGTTTTCAAAAATTAGTTTTTTTGCATCACCATATTTTGAGAGTTACAATTTTTCCATATTTCTGCTGACAAAGTCATGTGAGGGCTTGTTTTTTGTGGCGCAAGTTGATGTTTTCATTAGTGCCATTTTTGGGCTCATGACAATTTTTTGATCGCTTTCTATTCTGATTTTTGGGAGGCAGAACAAAAACAAAACTAACAATACAGGAATTGTTTTCTGGGCTTTTTAATGCTGTTCTGTGTGCGGTAAAATTGATAAATCAGCTTTATTCTTCGGGTCAGTACAGTTACAGTGAAAAAGGAGATTTTTGTGTACTCACCATAAAATCCTTTTCTCCGAGACGCTCATTGGGGACACACAGACCGTGGGGTGTTATGCTGCTGCCACTAGGAGGACACTAAGCAATACAAGCACAAAAGATTAACTCCTCCTCCTGCAGTATACACCCTCTGTTGGCTCAATCCTGAACCAGTTCGGTGCCAAAGCAGTAGGAGCTCATAACAGAGTGCAATATGCCAACAATTCAAATGAACAACGAGGCTCCAAGTTAAACCAGGGTGGGAGCTGTGTCCCCCAATGAGCGTCTCGGAGAAAAGGATTTTACGGTGAGTACACAAAAATCTCCTTTTCTCCTTCACCTCATTGGGGGACACACAGACCGTGGGACGTCCCAAAGCAGTCCCTGAACGTCAAGCATATAACGCTTAACCAGTCAACAGACAACTTACAGATGCGCAACAGCTGATTGCAGAATCTGTCTGCCAAGAGCCGCATCTGAAGAAACTTGAGCATGAATTTGGTAATACTTGACAAAAGTATGAAGACTGGACCAAGTCGCAGCCTTGCACACTTGCTGTGCCGAAGCCTGGTGCCGAATGGCCCAGGAGGCCCCCACAGAACGAGTGGAGTGTGCCTTAATCCCAGCCGGGATAGGCTGACCTTTAACACGGTACGCCTCTTGGATCGCCGAGCGAATCCATCTGGCTAACGTGGCCTTGGAAGCAGGAAGACCCTGTCTGCGTCCTTCCGGAAGCACAAACAGAGCGTCCGATTTCCGGAAAGGTGCCGTTCTCGAAATGTACCTTCGGAGAGCCCTCACCAAGTCTAAAGTGTGAAGGGCTTTTTCAGTACGGTGAATTGGCGCTGGACAGAATGAAGGCAAAACTATCTCCTCATTGATATGAAAAGCCGAAACGACTTTTGGCGTGAAAGACGGAGAAGTCCTAAGGACTACCTTGTCCTGGTGAAAAATGAGGAAAGGAGGTTTACAAGATAAGGCTGCCAATTCCGATACTCGTCTGATAGAGGTAATCGCCACTAGGAAGACCACCTTCCAGGAAAGAAGCGATAAAGACACTTCCGGCAAAGGTTCGAAGGGGGAGTCCTGTAAGGCACTGAGGACCAAATTAAGATCCCAAGGCTCCAAAGGCCTCTTGTAAGGTGGAACAAGATGAGACACTCCCTGAATAAAAGTCTTGACCTGAGACTTAGATGCGATCCGTCTTTGGAAAAGGACGGACAAGGCAGAAATCTGGCCCTTGAGGGAAGAAAGGGCTAACCCCGAATCCATTCCTGCTTGAAGAAATTCCAGAATGGAAGGGATAGAGAAAACCAAAGGGGAACGACCTTTGTTCTCACACCAGGAAAAGAATGTCTTCCAGACACGATGATAAATGCGGGCGGAAGCCGGCTTCCTGGCATTGACCATTGTAGAGATGACTTTGTGAGAAAACCCAGCCTGAGTTAAGATCCAGGCTTCAAAGGCCATACCGTCAAATTCAGCGCTTTTGAATTGTGATGGTAAATCGGACTCTGTGAGAGGAGGTCTGGCCGATCTGGCAATCTCCAGGGAACGTCTGCAAGCAGACGCACTAGTTCCGCATATCACGGACGGCGAGGCCATTCCGGAGCGACCAGAATGAGAGGAACGCCTTCTGCCTTGATCTTCCGAATCACCCTGGGGATTAACGGAAGAGGAGGAAAAAAGTAAGGAAGGCGAAATTGACTCCAAGGGAGGACTAGCGCATCCGAGCCGACGGCTAGTGGATCGCGAGAGCGACTTATGAAGGTCTGAACCTTGGCATTCAGTCTGGATGCCATGAGGTCTACGTCCGGCATGTCCCACAGCTGGCAAATAAGACCGAATCCTGATGGGACGACCGGCCAGGAGATGATGGAAGTGCACGAGAGCTAACTTGATAGCTCTAATCTATAAGATGTTGATTGGGAGACGGGACTCTGGTAGAGACCAGCGGCCCTGAGTCGGGTGATGAAGAAACACAGCTCCCCATCCGAGGAGACTGGCATCGGTGGTCACCACCAGCCAATGGACAGTCAGGAAAGATTTTCAGTGATTCAGTGATGAAGCATTCATCCACCATCTTAAGGAGCTTCTGACTGTGGGAGACAGACATAAGCGGCGACCTAGAGATGCTGGGTTCCTGTCCCAGACTGATATCAACTCCTGTTGAAGAGGGCGGAGATGAAACTGGGTGAAAGGTACTGCTTCGATGGAAGCTACCATTTTCCCGAGGACCTGCATGGCGCTCCTCAGAGAATGAGGGCGGTTTAGCGACAGCAGGAGCACTCCCCGCTTCAGAGAGATAATCTTCTCTGGAGGGAGAGATACCAATCCTTGGGAGGTATCCTTGGACTTGGGGAAGCGAGACTGAAAGAAACGTCTTGGAGGAAGGGACAAGAATTCGATTTTGTAACCTGAGTGTACTAGATCGAGAACCCACTGGTCTTGAACTACTGACCCCCAGACTTTGTGAAACAAGAGTAGGCGGCCGCCTACCTTTTTTGGGTCTCCCATCCCCAGCAAGGAGTCATTGTGATGACAACTTGTGAGAGGAGGAGCTCCTATTTCCTGCTTGAGAAGATCTGTTTCTCCAGGGCTGAGAGGATCTGGACGATGGTTGCGAGTCCCTATCTCTACGAGATGACCGGGATGCTCGAGCAGAGGACGAAGCAGGGGACCAATTAAAGGAGCTACGAAATGGCCGGAAACGACCTTGGTATTGAGGCCGAAAGGGTCTATTGATTCTGCGCTGTGGAAGAAATTTGCTTTTGCCACCAGTAGCGTCAGAAATAATCTGATCAAGGCGATCTCCAAAAAGACGCCCTGAATGATAAGGCAATGAAGTTAAAGTCTTCTTTGAAGCAGCGTCTGCACGCCACTCACGGAGCCAAAGGGACCTCCGAATGGCGATAGCATTGGCGGCCGTGATAGCAGCGCAATTAGCTGCATCCAGAGACGCATGAACCATGTAGTCACCTGCCCGAGTAATCTGATAGGCCAGATTACGTGCCTCGGGGGAAAGAGGGATATCACTAGTCATTTTGACTAGGCCCTCAACCCAAGCCACCATAGCTCTTGCCACCCAGGTGGCTGCAAAGGAGGGAGATAGAGATGCTCCAGCCGCCTCAAAAATTGATTTGGCGAGGTTGTCAATCTGTTTATCTGAAGGGTTCCTAATGGATGAACTATCAGAAACAGAGAGTAGGGTTTTTGAAGATAGACGAGATACTGGAGGATCTACAACAGGAGATTCCGTCCACTCTTTCGCCACGGTTGCTGAAAAAGGGTATCGAGCTTTCAGAGACTTCAGTCCTGAAAAACGTCTGTCCGGACGCTCCCTGTGTCCCTGAACAATATCAGTAAATTCAGGGTGGTTACTAAACATCTTGTGAACACGTTTTGCCCTTTTGAAGGAGATAGGATGATTCGGCTGAGACCCAGGTTCTTCTTCTAGTTTGAGGATTGTATTAATTGCCTCAATTAAAGAGTCTAACGACTCCTGAAATTCTGGTGAGTTGGGATCATCACCAATGTCCGACTCGTATTCCGAATCATGGTCACTGATGTTTCTGGGAGAAGGTGAACGAGAACCTGAACTCACAGATGCTGAACCACTAGATGGATTGGGAGATGTATTATGGCGGCGTTTTTTGGACAACCGCTTAGCGGGCGCCGTGAGACGGCCCCTGTCAGATGAGACATCTCTGAAGGCTAACGGACCCTTTTCTGGAAAAGGGGCGCTCTGGCTAGGAGCAGATCCAGGAAAGGTATCCAAGGCTCTAGTCAGAGAGTTTATGGAGTGTGCCAGATATTCGGGCCACCCTGAAGAACCTGCCTCAATGGGATCAGGAATAGGTAGTGACTCCTGCTCGGTAATAGGGGGCTCCTGAGCAGAGGAAGCCATGGGCTCCTGGGCACATGATGCACAGAATTGGGAACTATGCATTGATGGCAGGGGAGCGTTGCATGAAGTGCAAGTGGCATATACTACGGAGTAGCTCTTGTCAGCCTTTTTAATTCCCTTTGATTGTGACATATTTCCTCCCAGAGAACCTTCTGCAGAAGAAGGGTTAAGCGCTGTGTAGACCTAGTCGCAGCGTGCACTTACCCAGGGCCTCTGTGTGTGCACCAGGGAAGTGAGAGGATGGCGATGCAGCGCTGTCCCAGGAGAATATGGCGCCCGAGATCTTAGAAGCGCCTCTCGTGTGAGACGAGAGGCGCCAGAAGCTGTGGGAGGAGAGGGGGAGGAAAACAGGGGAAATCCCCTGTTAACTGGTGACAGCCAATAGCGTGCGGTGTGGGCGGAGCCACACAGACCGCCCTCTCCACTCGAGGCCTATCCCGGCCCGAAGCCGGGGAGTAAATTTTAAAGTTGCGGCCTACCCTGGGCCGAAGCCGGGGACTAAATTTGAGGCCGTGGCCGCGGCGCAATCAGAATGCAGCGGCGCGATTGTGTGCTGCGGTGGCGCAACACCATGCGGGCGCAGTGCGCATAAAAGCGGTCGGTGACCGGTATTTGCCCCTCGTATACTCACTGCGGGGAGAGCCCGAAGATGGAGGAGGGAGAACTCCACAGCACTACAGCGACTATGGCTGTACATCCTCTATCCACCAACCCCTTTTAATAGGGGGGTGGAGAGGGCTTTTACATGCCTCCAGACCGCCACCGCTTCCAGGAGAGGTGGAGGGGGTAACCATCCAAGGTGCCACGCAAATCATCATCATCCTCAAGTAAGGGTATCTCATGGGGAGAGCGGCCTGTTATAAGGATCTGTCGCCCCATGGTAGCGTGGCAGGAGGGGTACGTGGAGGCGACACTCGCACGATGCCGCCTGTTGTTGGTTTTTGGGAAATCGTGACTTTTCGTACAAGTCCCGTCGCCCATCCGTGCGTGAAGAAAGTAAAAATAATAAAAAGTTTAAAAATCAGAAAAAAAAATCAGAAAAAAGTGGGGTCTGAGAGCAGACCCTAGTGCCTCCTACAGACACTAAGCAAGAACTGGTTCAGAATTGAGCCAACAGAGGGTGTATACTGCAGGAGGAGTTAATCTTTTGTGCTTGTATTGCTTAGTGTCCTCCTAGTGGCAGCAGCATAACACTCCACGGTCTGTGTGTCCCCAATGAGGCGAAGGAGAAAAACATTTATATTTTTTATGTTTTGGCGCTTTTACACAATAAAAACTATTTTAGAAAAAAAATATTTTTGCATCACTTTATTCTGAGAGCTATAACTTTATTTTTCGGCTGATGGAGATGCAGCTTGTTTTTTTGCAGGACAAGATGACGGTTTCAGCGGTACCATTTTTATTTACATTTGTCTTTTTGATCGCATTTTATTCCATTCTTTGTTCGGCAGTATGATGATAAAGCATCGTTTTTTGTTTTTTTTTACGGTGTTCACTAAAGGGGTTAACTAGTGGGACAGTTGTATACGTCGGTTCATTCCAGATGTGGCAATACTAGCTATGTGTACTTTTATTGTTTATATAATTTTTTTTCATAATATTTATTTATGGGTACAATCTAATTTTTTTTATTATTATTTTGTTATATTTTTTGCTTTTTATATTTTTACACCTTTTTTCCACTTTCTTATTCCCGCTATGGGACTTTCACTTTCTGCAGTATGATCGCAGTTATAAGGTATAGTATATATAATGCAAGGGCATTGCTATACCTTATAACCTGTCAGTGCTGTAGACACAAGTTAGTTAGATCATGCACTGCGCCTGATCTAACTAACTTGCTAGTGCCTGGTGACCTGGATGCCGTCATGATGACATCGGGTCACCATGGCAGCGATCGGGACCCCACGATGATGTCGCGGGTTCTCCAATCCAAGGACAGAGCTCTGCCTGCTCTCTAAATGCTGCGGTCTCACCGATCGCAGCATTTAGGGGGTTTAAAGTGCCAGAAGCGGTGCGGGCATCGCTCCTGGCACTGAGAGCCAGGTGTCAGCTGTCAGAATCAGCTGACATCTGGCAGCTATCACCCGCGCACAGCTCCCTGTGTGAGGGCAATCGACATGACGTACATATACTGTATGAGTATACGAGTATACTAATGTTCCACATGATGAGAGCTTGGAGGGGAAGGAGCGCTATGTGACTTTTCGAGCACAGATTTGGCAGGAATAGGCTGGGGACGTCATGTCGCATTTGAAAAGCCCTCAAGGTGCCAAAAAAGAGAAACCCCTACATGTGATCCCATTTTAGAAACTATACTTCATGAGGAATTCTTTGAAAGGGTAATGAGAATTTTAAACCCACACATGATTTATAAAAATGTGTAACATTGGGCTGTGGAAATGAAAAAATAAATTTTTTTCAACTAACATGTTGTTTTAGCCCTAAGTTTTTAATTTTCAAAAGGGCTATTAGGAGAAATTGTGTAACAAATTATGTGGTCTATTTGCTCTGGAGTATGCCAATGCCCCAAATGTTGTCAGAAACTACTTTTCAGGCACAGTGTAAAGTTCAAAATCATATGTATGTAATGCATGTGGTTTTTGTTTTTGCAGATCTGCAACAAAAAATTGTCGGTCACGTGTGACCATATTCAAACATGTTAAAGTGTGAAAAAAATATTTTACACTCTCTTTACTTAGGCTGGGTTAATGGCAATGCGCTGATGCCATCCGTTACATAGAGGCTGGGTTCACATTGCGCTAATGGCAATGCGCTGATGGCATCCGTTACATAGCGGCACTAACGCTATGTAACGGATGAGTTAGCGCACCCATAGACTGCCATTATGTAGCGCATCGCTAACGCATGTCATAATCGGTGTGCGTTAGCGATGTGCCGTCATTCTGTGACGGACCCTCAGACGTGGTCTGCAGCGTTCGGGGGTCCGTCACCGCTAGCACAGATGGAGCATCTGCGCTAGCGCGAACGCAATCTTTAAAAGGCACTTGCGTTAGCGCAGTCCGTTTAACTAGCCTGACACTGCTCACATGGAAGGCCCCAAGGTAGGCTATAATGACAAATTACAGCTCAAATGTACTATCACCTGTAGAAACCTCTGTCTCCATCTTACACGGCTGGTCACCCACTGTGTAGTCCTCATCATCTTCTTCAATATCAATTATAACAATATTCAAATTTTCATCCTAAATAGAAAATTTGGAAAAAAGTTAAATAGCAAGTAAACTTTTAAATATCACTAATATCCAGCTTAGTTTATTAATTACATACATGGACATAAATAAACATTACTGATATCAAGAACCTCAATTTGGGATTGGCTGGTGCAAAAAATTAGAAATTGCTTGTTCAGAAATTGGGGCCCCTAGTGAATTATGTTCTAGGAGTATCTGAAGTGAGGCTTAAGCTTGTAGAATAAATACATTGGAGAGATGGACATTTATATAACCAGTAGTACAGTACCTCATTCTGTTTTTTGAAGGCTCTCTGATTAACTGTATAAGATGCTGGATTTGTAGGACTGGGGCATCTTTCGGGTGCGACACTGGATACCTCTGTACGAAACAGACACTACATCGTAAGCAAACATTAAACACATAAAATACTACACAAAAAATCTGAAGAAAAAAAGAAAAATAAATAACTTTAATTTTTAGGATCCATTTCTGGCTCCAAAACTTAGCCTTTTAGACTATTGTTTCTTAACATTGTCAACCATTAGGCAATTAAAATGCTTTTTGAGGCTAAGTGCACACGTTAAGGATTTTTTGCGTTTTTTTCCACGGCAAAAACGCTTAAAAAACGCATGCAGTAAGCATCCTATTATTCAAAATCGCAGTAAAAACACGCTAAAAAAAGCGGTAAAACGCGATAAAAACGCATGCGGATTTCCTGGGAAAAAGTCAGTTTTTTCTCAGGAAATTTCTGCAAAGATTCCTGAACGTGTGCACATAGTCTGAGAGAAGATGTCCAAAATGTTTGCAGTCACCCATTTCAGGCTGTAACTGATCTTAGGCTGCATGCATTAGGACAGGTTTCTTGAAGACAAGCTCAAAGAAGATGGTCAATATGGTCACCTACACTCAATTCAGGCTCCTTATCTTCCTAAGCATCACACATTACAGTAGGTTGCCTGAAAACAAGCTCTGAGATATCCAAAATGGTCACAGTCACCTAATTCAAGCACCAACTTGACCCAGGCTAAATGCATTAGGACAGATTGCCTGAAGAAAAGCTGCTCGTACAAATGTCTGCTATGTTAGAGCAAGTTCCTGGTCAGGCTGAGGGGCAGCATAGTAAATATGTAGAAATGATTTGATTACTCAGCCTGACAAGTTAACAGAGGGCACAGAGCAGGGCCAAAGCTGGTGAAAAAAACAGTTTTGCTTAGTCAGCCTGGCAAGTTTCTTTTTCCTCCTCTACCTTTTCCCCTGCCTTGTGCTCATATGTAAAATCGTTAGGTTGAAAGAGCAGATCAATTTACTTATTTATGAAGCTAATCCTCCACCTAGCAGGAACTTGGTCTAGCTAAGCTTAGATGCATCTCTAGAGCAGCTTTTCTTCAGACAACCCATCTAAATGCACGCAGCCTGAAAACTACATATTGATGACTATGAATGTCATAGCATTGTATTAGAAAATAGAACATGTACATGAGATCTCCAGAATAGAATATTATCATGAATCAAACACCTCTCTAACAAAAGCACAGAGAATGTCTCCTCGATCCTCTACCTATGGAAGAAGTTTTTCAGGCGCCGGGAAAGGTCAGAGAGGTCCGGCGCCTGCGCACTGTAGTACTCTGCTCTGCCCTCAGCAGCAGCAGCGACGGGACGGAAAGAAGAGGCCGGCTTCGCTACAAGATGGGAGGCCCCGGACTGGACTGCGATGCCCATCGGACCCGACCGGACGGCGGAACGCCCCTGGGTGAGTATAATATAACTCGTTTTTCTTCACTTTCAGGTGACATCGGGGGCTTATCTACAGCATTACAGAATGCTCTAGATAAGCCCCTGATGGTAGTGGCCCTATCTCATAGGGCAAAAATGGAGTGACAGATTCCCTTTAAAGCAGCAAAACCACGAAGGAACGCATATGGAAACATGGGGTAAAGAAATATGTGGATATAAACTGCATTTATGACAAACCTTCGATTCCTCAAAGCATTACTCTTTTACTTTGAGGACATCGTTACACGCTCTTGGCATTCTCTCAAGCAGTTTCATCAGGTAATCACCTGGAATGACTTCCAATAAACACGAATGCCTTGTCAAAAGTTGATCTGTAGAATCAACGGCCTTCAAGTGTGTTTTGTTTTGCAGAGACAGTGTTGGTACATAGCTCCATTCAGTGTAGAGCCCTATTCCACAACTTTTCATAGCAACAATATGTCAAGAACCTTCCAGCAATTAAAGAGAAAAAACGGCACATGATGAAATTTGCTCTCCCGAGGACTGCCCTAGGAAAAGAAAACCAAGGAGTGTTACTTTTGCTATAAGAGAACACTTGGGCCCTGAGTCATGTTTTCGCCTGTTTTTAATCTAGTTTTTGGTATGTGACCAAGATGGAAAGGAATGGAGTGCTGTGTCTGAAAAAATGTCCTACAAAATCACCTGATTTCAATCAACTTGACATGGTTTGGGATGAGTATGACCACAAAATAAAGGCACTTAATGACCATCAAAACGTCTTTTAACTGACCTGAGATAAAGAGAATAACATCCCCATACAGGTGACAATCCAGCAGCTGTCGGCTGTACACTATAGCTGACAACTTGCAGCATCAGCCATGATCAGTGTTGGCACCGTTCATATCTGTTTAACCCTTTAGATGCTGCTGTCAGTAAGGACTACATCATATAAATGTTTAATAGAGCGTGTCTTCTCCCTCTTTATCCCTATCTGCACCCTGAGATCATGATTGTGTAGTCCTGATGTTTGCCATGGCAATTCATGAGCAAATAGCGGCCTTAATCCCCCGTCTCACATAGCGATCTCTCTAGCGAGATCGCTGCTGAGTCACTAGTTTTGTGACACAGCAGCGAGCTCACCAGCGATATCGCTGTGTGTGACATTCAGCGACGATCAGCCCCCCTGCAGGGTATCGCTGATCGTCGCTGAAAGGCCAGGACATTTTTTTGATCGCTGGTCTCCCGCTGACAGGCACGCATCACTGCGTGTGACAGGCGGGAGACCAGCGATCCACTGGTAACCAAGGTACACAGCGGGTTTCCAGGCGCGGGGCTGTGCCTGGAAACCCGCTGTGTACCTTGGATACCAGCACCCTGAAGCAGGGAGCTGGTAACCAAGGTACACAGCGGGTTTCCAGGCACCGCGCAGCGCCTGGAAACCCGATGTGTACCTTGGTTACCAGCTCCCTGCATCAGGGCGCTGGTATCCAAGGTACACTGCGGGTAACTAAGCGATGTTACCCGCAGTGTCGCTGTGCTGATCGCTGCCTGTTTGGCAGCTCAGCAGCGATAATGTAGCGATACACCAGCGATCCTGATCGTTGTCGGGATTGCTGGTGCATCGCTATGTGAGACCCAGCCTTTAGAGTTTCCCGGCTACACTGACCTTTTCAAAAATCAGGGACATTTAGGTGGTAACAATCAACTTTTTCATTCCTATCATACCACTTTGTATTAATTCCTGAAAAGCACCTGAAGGGTTAATAAACTACCTGACAGCAGTTTTCAGTATGTCAGGAGGTGTTCTTTTAAAATGGTATCACTTTTGGGGTTTTTCCAATATATAGGACCCCTAAAGTCACTTCAAACCTGGATAGGTCCCTAAAAAAAATAATTTTGTAAATTTCCATGAAAAAATGAAAAATTACTGCTACATTTTTAAACCTCCTAAACTACTAACAAAATAAAATAACATTTTACAAATGGTGCTGATGTAAAGCAGATATATGGGAAATGTTATTTATTAAGGTTTTTCTATGGTATGACTATCTGAATTAAAGGGATAATCATTTAAAGTTTGAATATTGCTATTTTTTTTTACATTTTTGTCAA
The DNA here is from genome assembly GCA_033576555.1 of Oophaga sylvatica. Classification (NCBI taxonomy): domain Eukaryota; kingdom Metazoa; phylum Chordata; class Amphibia; order Anura; family Dendrobatidae; genus Oophaga; species Oophaga sylvatica. The sequence continues at coordinate 276,856,029 of JARQOD010000003.1, read as the reverse complement.
ATTTCTGATATTTTTTAAATAAACACAAAACATCTAAATTTAACATTATCATAAAGTATAATGTGTCACGAAAAAACAATCTAAAAATCACTGGAATTTGTTGAAGCGTTCCAGAGTTATTACCACATATAGTTACACTGGTCAGATTTTTAAAATTTGGCTGTCATTAAGGGGTTAAAAGGGACTTGAAAGAATGCCAAAAGGGGTGTCAATCTAACATCAAAGGAATCCAAGGCTTGACACATACAATGGTTTGTGTGGCATAGTTCTTTAATCCTTGTTTCTATATGTGCTCGTTGTAGTTTTTCTGTCTTCCTTCACTCTGAAGCTATAATATGCACATTCCAATAAGTACCGTAAACAAAAAAACATGACATTAAAAGATGTGTCTACATGTTTGTCTGTTACTATATATACGGTAAGTAACAGGTCAAGTACAGTTGTAAGAAGCAGGCTCAGGAGCTCCATATCAGATCAGTGGGGGTCCTACAGCTCTATACAATATGTGGTGGATTTTCTCAGGTGATGCAGCTCAGCTCCCATTGATGTTAAAGGGAGCTTAAAAGGAAATATCCATCAGAGGCCACTACATGGTGTGCAAACCTGCACTGTTCTCTAATTCATTTCTGTACACCAAGAACCTTTGTAAACTGCTGATCAGTGTGGGTCCAACACCTCTGACCATCAATATCAAAGTCCTGAAAAACTCCTTTAAGCACTTGTCTGCAATTTTAATCCAGAATATCCAGACTTTTTAGAATTCTCTAGTCCAGTAGTCAAGTTGTCTGTGGTCAGATAATAAGTTTGCCTAAGGAGCAAACAACTCTTCTCGGTAATACAACTGTTCAATGCAGGGGAGATTTTTAATATACTGCCCCCTAACATTATGAATCCTGTTTTTATGATTAGGGTTACCTTGATTGTGGATTTTATTTTCGGTTTAGTATATACCAGGAACATGGAGAAGACTCGTTGGGATAAATAAGATGGAGTGACCCATTAAGATCCATAATAAATAGCACGGTTTGTATCTATACAGGAATATGTTTCTTTTTTTTCCGCTCTATTAAATGGCTTGATAGAGGCCGCTTGTGGCTGAAACATTGCACTTTTTAAATTGTTGTACGCTGTAACCGATAAAGAAATCAATTGAGTTTGTGCACAAAAGAGAAGAAAAGAAATGGAGCACTCACTCGGTCCTTTATGTTCAATTTCTTTAATCCATATTAGAATGGTATCCACATTTCAATAAAACGCTATATGCGGTGTGCAGGTGGCAGGGGAGTGAGCAGGTGAACAAGTCTGACGGACTACGGCCGTTTCGTGCTGGCCCCGTAGAAACACATGAACAACGCAAAACGGCCGTAGTCCGTCAGGCTTGTTCACCTGCTCACACCCCTGCCACCTGCACACCGCATATAGAGTTTTATTGAAATGTGGATACCATTCTAATATGGATTAAAGAAATTGAACACAAAGGACCGGGTGAGAGCTCCATTTCTTTTCTTCTCGTTTGTGCACAATATGAACACTTTATCTGTATGCACCACCTTGAAGAGGTCCTGAATATTGAAGTGTGAGGAGTAAATTGTATTTAACAAAGCACAGTTACCAGCTGACAGCATTGATGTCTAATTTTCTAACATTATTTAAATCAATTGAGTTTGACATCTGGTGCATTGGATATTTAGACTTTCTTTATAGATATTTATACTTTCCATTATATGGCAATATATTGGAGAGTTGCCTGAAGACAGTACGGACCCAAGAGGAGTGGTGCGTGGGATTCTATTTCGTGAAGAACAACTCAATGGCTGGTACTCACCTGGGGTGAGATCTATAACAGTTTCACTGTCCTGAGGTTTACTCATAGCATATGTCCTTTTTCTTTTCACTTGAGGGCCAACTTCAACTTGCCACATCTTTACATCTTCATCCTATATGATGAATTAAAATAAAAGTTATTAGGTAGAACCCTCACTTTTTAGGTCTTTATAAAGTATGCATAACAGGCCACTATGCATAAAACACTGTTCTGTGTTGTACTGACTTCATGTCCCTCCTATATACAATCAGTAATAAAGATAGAGGTAACACTGGAACCTGGAAACTGTCACCTTTGTGTGACTGGCATAATGAAAGTGGCGAATTTCCACAACTATTGGATGTAAAAAAAAAAACAACAAACAAAACACTATTTTCTTCCGCTGAGCTCATTGTTTGTAAATTCTGAAAAGTTAAAAGGGATGTCCAGAATGGTTGATTTCTTCCAAAAATAGAGGGTTCATGACGTGTGGTGGTGTTCGCTATGACACAAATCTTACTCCAGTCCCCAACTGGAGTAAGAATTGTAGCGAGGCATCTCTTATCAGTCAGGAGCGTCTGACACCAGCATGCATCCTCATCAAGACAGGCAAGAAAATCAACGTTTTGATGAATCTGAGCCATTGTGTGTAGTATTATAGTTTAGCCCATTTACCTTAATAAAGATAACCTGCAATACCAGACAACTTATGGACACTGTTTCGGCACTATTTCTGGAATAAAGCAGCCATTTATACCTCATCCTCTGCCTTAAGAACAGATTAGCTGTCTCTACAATATAACAGATTGTGCACCTAAACCGGAGCCACACTTGGTTTTTTAGGGACGCGGGCCCTTTAAAAGTGCAGGAGGCAGAGGCACGCGTGCAGGCATTCCCGACCCGCCATGAACAGGGCCGGCGTCACCGCCAGGTGAATCCAGGTGCTGGCGGTGACGCACACTATGGACTATGGGGTCCGTGACTTGGGGGATCCCGATGCCAGTGCTGACACGGGCCCCCTCTAATACTCACCTCTCCTCGTTCCCGGCAGCGGTTGTCTTCAGCGACCTCTGACTCTGCAACGTCTCAGGGAAGAGGGCACGATGACATCATCAATGCGCGCTCAGCCTCTCTGTCCTGAGCACTGCAGAGTCGAGAGAGACGCTGAGTATACTGGACCTGCGCTGGAACGGGAGACGTGAGTACTTTTTTATGTATGCAGCATTACATGGGGCCCATGATGTACTGCATGGAGGTACATTACATGGGGCCCATGGTATACTGTATAGAGCAGGGGTGGGCAATTAATTTTGCCAGGGGGCCGCATGAGAAATTGGGATGGTTTTAGAGGGCCGGACTAATATAATTAACTCCGTTCTACCCAATACTGTATATATACATATATATATATATATATAATTATATATACTGTATACTGTATATATACATACCTGCCCATTATCATCATCTTCTCCCCATCATCATCATGCCTCCCCATTATCAGCAATGCCTGCCCATCATCATCTTCTCCCCATCATCAATGCCTGCCCATTATCATCAATGCCTGCCCATTATCATCATCTTCTCCCCATCATCATCAATGCCTCCCCATTATCAGCAATGCCTGCCCATCATCATCTTCTCCCCATCATCAATGCCTGCCCATTATCATCAATACCTGCCCATTATCATCATCATCATCTTTCCCCATCATCAATGCCTGCCAATTATCATCAATACCTGCCCATTATCATCATCTTCTCCCCATCATCATCAATGCCTGCCCATCATCATCATCATCTTCTCCCCATCATCAATGCCTGCCCATTATCATCAATACTTGCCCATTATCATCATCTTCTCCCCATCATCATCAATGCCTCCCCATTATCAGCAATGCCTGCCCATCATCATCTTCTCCCCATCATCATCAATGCCTGCCCATCATCATCATCATCATCATCTTCTCCCCATCATCAATGCCTGCCCATTATCATCAATACTTGCCCATTATCATCATCTTCTCCCCATCATCATCAATGCCTCCCCATTATCAGCAATGCCTGCCCATCATCATCTTCTCCCCATCATCATCAATGCCTGCCCATCATCATCATCATCTTCTCCCCATCATCAATGCCTGCCCATTATCATCAATACCTGCCCATTATCATCATCTTCTCCCCATCATCAATGCCTCCCCATTATCAGCAATGCCTGCCCATCATCACACACAGACAGCACATAAGCACTCTCTCACATACACACACACACACACACACACACACACAAAGCACCGCACTACATAGACACAGACACACACAGAGACACGTCTTACCTGTCCAGCGTCCCCGCTCTCTGCCACAGCCGGCCGCTGAATGATGACGTCATTCAGCGGCCGGCTGTGAGAGGAAGCGCCGGTGGAGCCCGGAGCTGCAGCAGCGGAGGCACGGGAGAGGTAAGTATTGTGCCAGCTGATGCCGGGGCCCTGAGACTGCCGGAGCGCCTCCGCGGGCCGGTCACTGACAGCCGGCGGGCCGATGCGGCCCGCGGGCCGCCCCTTGCCCGGGTCTGGTATAGAGGAACATTACATGGGGCCAATGGTATACTGTATAGAGGAGCATTACATGAGGCCCATAATGTACTGCATGGAGGAACATTACAGTGGGGAAAATAAGTATTGATACACTGCTGGTTTTTCAAGTTTTCCCACCTACTAATAATGGAGAGATCTGTAATTTTTATCGTAGGTACACTTCACCTGTGAGAGACGGAATCTAAAAATAAAAAGCAGAAAATCACATTGTATGATTTTTACATAATTAAACTGCATTTCATTGCATGAAATAAGTATTTGATCACCTACCAATCTGCCATAATTCTGGCTCTCACAGATCTATTCGTTTTTCTTTACGAAGCCACCTACTCGGCACTCATTACCTGTATTAATTGCACCTGTTTGAACTCATTACCTGCGTAAAAGACACCTGTCCACACACTGTCACACCCCAACCTCTCCACCATGGCCAAGACCAAAGACCTATCTAAGGACACCAGGGACAAAATTGTAGACCTGCACAAGACTGGTGTGGTCTACAGGACTGTAGGCAAGCAGCTTGGTGAGAAGGCAACAACTATTGGCACAACTATTAGAAAATGGAAGAAACACAAAATGACTATCAATCTTCTTCGGTCTGAGCCTCTATGCAAGCTCTTGCCTTGTGGGGTAAGGATGATTCTGAGAAAGGTCAGAAATCAGCCCAGAACTACACAGGAGGACCTGGTTAATGACCTGAAGAGAGCTAGAACCACAGTCTCAACCATTATCGTTAGGAACACATTACGCCATCATGGATTAAAAATTCTGCAAGGCTTGCAAGGTCCCCCTGCTCAGGCCAGTACATGTCCAGGCCCATTTGAAGTTTGTCAAAGGCCATGTGGTTATATGACACAAAATAGATTTTTTTTTTGGTATCAATTCCACTCGACATGTTCGGAGGAAGGAGAAGGATGAGTACAAGCCCAAGAACACAGTCCCAACCATGAAGCATGGTGGGGGAAATATCATACTTTGGGGTTGCTTTTCTGCAAAGGGAACAGGAAAACGGCATTGTATTGAAATGAGGATGGATGGGGTCACGTATTGTGAGATTTTGGCCATTAACTTCCTTCCGTCAGTAAGAGCATTGAAGATGGTTCGTGGCTGGGTCTTCCAGCATGACAATGACCAGAAACACACAGCCAGGGCAATAAAGGAGTGGCTCTGTAAGAAGCATTTTAAGGAGTGGCCTTGCTAGTCTCCAGACCTGAACCCAATTGAAAATCTTTGGAGGGAGCTGAAATTCAATGTTGCCCAGTGACAGCCCCGAAACCTGAAAGATCTGGAGAAGATCTGTATGGAGGAGTGAGCCAAAATCCCGGCTGCAGTGTGTGCAAACTTGGTCAAAGAACTACAGGAAAAGTCTGACCTCTGTAATTGCAAACAAAGGTTTCTGTATCAAATATTAAGTTATGTTTTTCTATTGTATCAAAGACTTATTTCACGCAATAAAATGCAAATTAATTATGTAGAAATCATACAATGTGATTTTCTGTATTTTTTTTTTATTAAGATTCTGCCTCTCACAGTTGAAATGTACCTATTATACAAATTACAGACCTCTCCAATTTTTGTAGTTGGAAAAAAACGTGCAAAATAGGCAGTGTATCAAATACTTATTTTTCCCACTGTAGTTAGTAAACTAAGCAGTGGTCGTTACCTTGGTCCTTAGTTCTGTTATTGTATCTGTGCGGCATGCTTGGATTCCTTACTGGCTCTATAGCTTAAAATGTGTTCTCTAGACAAATTTGTGTATTCCCTCTCTAGTTGCAGATTGATGAATCACGATAGTGTGCTATGCACACACTGTCACGATTCCTCTTTGTTTCCAATGTAGTGACCACACTATACATTCTGCATAAATGCGGTCACGCGCTAGAGTCAGTCACCTTTCTAGGTAGCACAGGTAAGCACACCGATACACTGAGAGAAGCGGCTGAGAATCTAGTCAGCATATGATAATAGTTAACCCATCAATACACCTGCTTTATCCTTTTAAAACATTGTAACCTCTACTTCCTTTAAGACGCATGCAGAGGAAAACACAATAAGGATGAGCTGCTGCTCATGGACCACTGCTGTGTGCTTGCCCAAGGCCAAAAATTTCATGTTATCACCTTATCGCATCCTTGCAAAATGAAGGGAGTAATAGGAGAAATTGAGTGGGATGACAGAGGAAGCCATCTTCTTCTGTCTAACTGTTAGAGTGCCTTGGCCCCTATTTTGTGCGGTATCTAAGGGATTAAAAGTTTAATATCTGCGCTAGCATCAATTCTAGATGTAACAGCGCGAGTCTGGTTGTGCCTTGAGATTGCTATAAATGTATTCTCCATAGGGAGAAATAATTAGGGTAACTTGACTTGTTGGAAATTGAAGTTTAAAAATACCTTGTTGCGTTTCTTGTTGCAGGCTTGATTAGGCTCCCTATTACAATCTTGAATCATACTTTGGTTTTCTTCTTTACGTTCCTGTGGATTGGAACATCTCTCTTCTGTATTTCTCTTGGACTCATCTGTTTAAAATAAATGCAGTGTCTAAATACATAGTTCAGATGTGGTGATCAGATAATGAGGGTATCTTGATGACCTTTAAAATTTCTCTCTTTTACCCAGTGATTTGAGGCGCTGATAAGCTTCCGTTAAAACGTCCTTGTACAGATCCTTGTGTCCGTCTAAATACTCCCACTCCTCCATGGAGAAATAGACAGTGACATCCTGACATCTTACAGGAACCTAAAACATACATACAGATACATCCTCGTCCAGACACCTTCCTTGGTGTAACTGTAAAATGTCCTTATATTCCCAGCAGCACTCACCTCTCCAGTCAGCAGATGTATGATCTTGTGAGTTAGTTCTAAGATCTTCTTATCATTGTTTCTCTCACGTATTGAGGTGGAGGAAGTCAATGTTATAGGGTTTTGTGCCCTACCCAACTTTCCTAAGACCGAAACATGGCTGCTGAGTGGTACATCATCAACAGATGTCTTCAATGGGCCATAATCCTAAAAATTATTAATAAAAGGGAAGGACAATAAGAAACATTTTTAGCCTACTCTGGAAACACACATTACTTTCTTGTGACAAAGACCCCAACATTTCTAACCTCTCCAGTCAGCAGATAGAGGATCTGCAAGGTCAGACTTAATATTTGCTCAGTCTGCTCATTGTCCATTCTGGAGACCAAGCTTTTGGCCTGCAGCTGGGACCCAGGTGTTCAGAGCCCTGAATGAGAAAAAAAAGTTATTTTATTGGAACCAACCAATAACATTACCGGCATAAAATGATCAGAACTTAACCTGCTTATATGGTAAAAGACAGAATTCTGTTGGTAAAGATAGATGCAAGAAGAACCCCTATTTCTTTTAGATGAGATGTCATGAAGATGAAAGAAAGTGCAGCAGCCTGGTATAGGCAGATAAAGTGACGCTCTTTGCCAGCAGAGGACGTCCATTCCATGGGTAAAAAATCCAGACAGTAAGGTCTGCTTGGACCACAGAGGTAGACATGGGGAGGGTGCCTCGACTATTAATGAAAGGGGCTACACTGTTGTGCCTAGAAATGATGGCACTGCTGTGAGGGAAGAGGCCCTGTTTGACTATTGAGAGGGCAAATGAGGACCTTCTATGTATAATGGAGACACAATATTACTGGCCTACACTAGGTGAAAATCAGCTGTGACTATAGATGATCCCATACAATTCTGGCCACCAGGCATAGCTCACTGCAAGTTGCCAGTACAGCAATCATTACAGACTCATATAATATGATTTTGCACTATGTGACTTATTTTGTTATCCAAGAGCATCTCAGATTAATTAAGCATAGATAAGCTACATCAGGGGAAAGAATAAAGCCCTGGGAATCTGCGGCACAATGCGTGAGATGCAGGACACTAGGTAAACTCACTGTACCTTCATCAGTTATGTGACAATTTTATGTCAGACTAGATGGTAGCTTTAATCTTCAGACAGAAAAAGGTTTTAACCATAGTTAAATAAATACAGCATGAAAAGAAAATTTTCTCAATATATCAAAATCACTATGGAGGAAAAAAACTACTGTAATACTTTATTAACATGATCGAAATGTACTAATATTTATGAAACTGCAATAATCAATGTAATTAAAAAAGGGTGTAATGGGATTTTTAAAGAAAGGTGCAGTTAATAGGGTTTCCCAGAAATCGTGAGAACAAATCTCTGCAGAGTCCGATCTGAATATAATGCAGGTGAGAATGAGCACCTCTGCTACATTTATTGTCTACTAGATGGTGGCCCGATTCTAACGCATCGGGTATTCTAGAATATGTATGTAGTTTATTTATGAAGATTTAAGAATAATGCAATGAATACACAGGATTTTCCGGGTAAAATATATACATTATCATTAAATGTTATTGGTCATAGAACTTAATACAACTGAACGAAATTATTAAACAGATCATCAAAATATGAGGCTGCTGGGGTGTATATAGAAGCTGCTAGGGTGTATATAGAGGCTGCTGCTGCTGGGGTGTATATAGAGGCTTCAGAGGTGTATATAGAGGCTGCTGCGGTGTATATAGAGGCTGCTGCTGGGGTGTATATAGAGGCTGCTGCAGCTGGGGTGTATATAGAGGCTTCTGGGGTGTATATAGAGGCTGCTGGGGTGTATATAGAAGCTGCTAGGTGGTATATAGAGGTTGCTGCTGGGGTGTATATAGAGGCTTCAGGGTGTATATAGAGGCTGCTGGGGTGTATATAGAGGCTGCTGCTGGGGTGTATATAGAGGCTTCTGGGTGTATATAGAGGCTGCTGGGGTGTATATAAAGGCTGCTGGGGAGCATATAGCGGCTGCTGAGCTGTATATAGAGGCTTCTGGGGTGTATATAGAGGCTGCTGCGGTGTATATAGAGGCTGCTGGGGTGTATATAGAGGCTGCTTGGGTGTATATAGAGGCTGCTGCTGGGGTGTATGTGAAGGCTGCTGCTGCTGGGGTATATGTGGAGGCTGCCGCTGCTGGGGTATATGTGGAGGCTGCCGCTGCTGGGGTATATGGGGAGGCTGCTGCTGGGGTGTATATAGAGGCTGCTGCTGGGGTGTTATATAGAGGCTGCTGCTAAGGTGTATATAGAGGCTGCTGCTGCTGGGGTGTATATAGAGGCTGCTGCAGGGGTGTACGTGAAGGCTGCTGCTGCTGCTGGGGCATACGTGGAGGCTGCTGCTGGGGTATATGGGGAGGCTGACGGTGCTGTGGTATATGTGGAGGCTGCTGCTGCTGGGGCATATGTGGAGGCTGCTGCTGCTGGGGTATATAAAGGCTGCTGCTGGTGGGGTGTACGTAGAGGCTGCTGCTGGTGGGGTGTACGTGGAGGCCGCCGGTGGGGGAACTTCCGGCTGCGTTGCCGCTGACCTCGATGCGGCAGGAGATAACCTGCGGCAGATCTCAAGTCCTTTTCACATTGCTGTGCATATGTTCATTCTTTTTGGCATTTATTTAGTGCTTTTTCACAGGGTTCCAGGTGAAATTTGCGTGAAAAAGATGTTGTGCACACATACCCTTGAGATATAGAAAAAGTCAAAGGGTTATTTTCAGCTTGATAAATAGGTATTGTTGGAAAGTGCTTGTAAATACAATCAATTTTGTAATAGAAAGAGTATTAAAATTTTCAACCGTTCTTGAGATGTTAACACTTCTTTTGTTCACTGCTCATTGCCTTGTAGATCCACTACCGCTGCTAGACAGCAGAACATGTGCAGTACTTACAAGCTCTTTTCTATTGAGCTTATAAGCGCTGTTTCGAAGCTGGTCAGGATCGCTGGAGCACAACATTACCTGCTAATACCTGACCGGTTTCCATGCACTGTTTATTAGATGGACAGAAGCGGTGGTCTGTTTCCTAGGCAACAAGCTTTGACCCCTTTCCCACCTTAAGGGTATGCCACACTAAACGAGATCGCAAACGGGATCACTAAAACGTCACTATTTTGCGATCTCGTTAGCGACTTAGCTGTGTGTGGCATGTAGCAACTATGTGGCCCCTGCTGTGATCTCGTTGATCGTTCACTAGAGTTCTGGACCGTTTTTTGATCGTTGGCGTCCCGCTGGTGAGCCTATATCGCTGTGTTTGGCACCTTTTGCGAACGACCTCGTTTGTGACGCATATGGGTTTAGCGTCACGCAATGGATCGCAATATCTGTAAGTTCTCTTTTGCATCACAGAGAGGATCGCAGCAGTTGCAAACAGGCTAGCAGGACGCAGAGAGCAGGAGCGATGCTGGAAATTCCTATGAATCAGAAGCGCTCAGTACATGCTAATGACATCTTAACGACCGCCAAAGTCGTTAAAGAGATCGCTGACCGCTGATGAGTCGTTTATGAGATCTCCTGTTTGGCAGCTACTAGCGACCTAAAAGAGATCTCACAAACGATCTCTTTAGCTTGCGTCGTTATTGAGATCGCTAACGAGATCACTAAGTGTGGCAGTACCTTTAGACGTATAGTTACATCTAAGGTGGGTTCCCCGTTTGCTGCAGGATCTGGAGATGAGCCCGCAACTTTTCCAGCATGTGTCAGCTGATTTGAACAGCTGACATGTGCCCTTAATAGCCACGGGTGAATTGCGATCCAGCCACGGCTGTTAACATGTTAAATGCAGTTGTCAATCTCTGACAGTGGCATTTAACCAGCTCCCGCCGAATGCGCGGCACTAATCCCGCCCATCAGTACCCGTGTCACATGACCGCGGGTTGCCGATGGGTTGGCATGACAACCCAAGGTGTGCAGCAGACCCTTGTGGTTGTCATTGCCAGATTGTTATGAGCGCCGCCCAGCGGTCGGTGCTCATATCAAGTGAGCAATTTAACTACATAGAGCAGGGCTTCAGCCCTGCTCTGTGTAGCACAAGCGATCGGATGACCTCAGCCTCTAGTCTCCCATGACTATTGAAGCAAGTAAAAGAAAAAAGTTTTTAAAAATATTTAAATATAGAAAAGTTCAAATCACCCCCCATTCAAATTAAAATAAAGTAAAAAAAACAGAGATTTTTGTGAGTACTCACCGTAAAATCCTTTTCTCCGAGCCACTCATTGGGGACACAGGACCATGGGTGTTATGCTGCTGCCACTAGGAGAACACTTAGCAAATACACAAAAAAAGTTAACTCCTCCTTCTGCAGTATACACCCTCTGCTGGCTCTGTTCTGAACCAGTTCGGTGCCAAAGCAGTAGGAGCTCATAAACATAATTGCAATATGCCAAAACCAAGAATAACTACAAGCCAAATGGCCAAACAGGGTGGGTGCTGTGTCCCCCAATGAGTGGCTCGGAGAAAAGGATTTTACGGTGAATACGCACAAAAATCCCTGTTTCTCCATCGCCTCATTGGGGACACAGGACCATGGGACGTCCTAAAGCAGTCCCTGGGTGGGAGGCGTCACAACGTGTGAAACCTCACGCACCCAATGCCTTAAAGACTAGTTGACTAGAAGGCAGACTTACAGATGCGAAACTGCCGACTGCAGAATCTGTCTGCCAAGGGCCGCATTTGAAGAGGCTAAAGCATAAATGTTGTAATGCTTAGCAAACATGTGAAGACTGGACCAAGTCGCAGCCCTGCACACTTGCTGGACAGAGGCCTGGTGCCGAATGGCCCAGGAAGCCCCCACTGATCGAGTGGAGTGAGCCTTAATCCCCGCCGGGATAGGCTGACCTTTGCCACGGTAAGCTTCTTGGATCGCTGAACGAATCCATCTGGCAAGCGTGCTCTTAGAAGCAGGCAGGCCTTTCCTGGGTCCCTCCGGAAGCACAAACAGGGTATCCGATTTGCGGAAAGGCGCTGTTCTGGAGATGTACCTCCTAAGGGCCCTGACTAGGTCCAAAGTGTGAAGAGCTTTCTCAGTACGATGGACCGGGGCTGGACAGAATGAAGGCAGAACTATGTTTTCATTCAGATGAAAAGACGGAGACGTCCTGAGCACCACATTGTCTTGGTGGAAAATCAAGAAAGGAGGTTTGCAAGACAAAGCTGCCAGTTCCGAGACCCGTCTGATGGACGTTATTGCCACAAGAAAGGCAACTTTCCACGAAAGGAGAGAGAGAGAGAAACCTCAAGCATGGGCTCGAAGGGGGTTCTCTTGTAAGGCACTGAGGACCAAGTTAAGATCCCAAGGGCATCTTGTATGGAGGGACAAGATGGGACACGCCTTGGATGAATGTCTTAACCTGCGGCTTGAAAACTATCAGTCGTTGGAAGAGGACGGATAGAGCCGAAATTTGACCTTTGAGAGAGGCCAGCGCTAGGCCAGAGTCTAAGCCTGCCTGAAGGAATTCCAAAATGGAAACGGTGGAAAACACCAAAGGAGACCGACCGCTATCTTTACACCATGAGAAGAAAGTCTTCCAAACACGATGATAAAGACGCATGGAAACAGGTATCCTAGCGTTGATCATGGTAGAGACCACTCATTATGAGAAATCGGCCTGGGCTAGGATCCAGGATTCAATGGCCAGGCCGTTAAACTTAGGACTCTCGAGTTCTGGTGGTAAATGGGTCCCTGGGAGAGGAGGTCTGGACGATTCGGTAACCGCCAAGGGACGTCGGTGACTAGATGTACTAGCTCCGCATACCACGCTCGGCGTGGCCAATCCGGAGCAACGAGGATTACTGGGATGCCCTCTGCCTTGATTTTTCTGATGACCCGAGGGATCAGCGGAAGTGGAGGAAAGATGTAGGGAAGACATAATTGGCTCCATTGCAGTACTAGCGCATCGGAGCCGATGGCTAATGGGTCGCGAGACCTGGCTGCGAACGCTGGAACCTTGGCGTTTGCTCTGGAGGCCATGAGATCGATGTCCGGAGTGCCCCAACGCTGACAAACCTGAAGAAAGACTTCCGGATGAAGAGACCACTCTCCGGAAGCTATGCCCTGGCGACTGAGAAAGTCCGCCGCCCAATTTTCTACTCCCGGAATGTGAACTGCCGAGATGAGCGAGTGGTTCGTCTCGGCCCATTGCAGAATGTGCGTCACTTCGAGCATCGCTCTTCTGATTCGTGTACCTCCCTGGAGATTGATGTACGCCACGCCTGTGGCGTTGTCTGATTGGATCCAAATGGGACAACCTGCCAAGAGGTGATGGAAACCGTGAAGAGCTAGCCAAATCGCATGGATCTCGAGGACATTGATTGGAAGGTTGGCTTTCTGAGTGGACCAACGTCCCTGAGCCGTGTGGTGAGGAAATATCGCTCCCCATCCGAGGAGACTGGCGTGGTGGTCACTACTAGCCAGTGTACCGGAAGGAAGGACCTTCCCTGATCCAGTGACGACTTTACCGCCCACCACTTGAGGGAGTGTCTGATCCTGGTTGTCAGACAAAAGAGGAGATCCAGGGAGGCTGGATCTGTGTCCCAGGCTGAAATCAGCGCCTGCTGGAGGGGACGGAGGTGAAATTGGGCAAACGGCACTGCCTAGATGGATGCTACCATTTTCCCCAAGACCTGAATGGCAAACCGCAGGGAGTGAGACCTGGCAAGAATTAGCAGTTGAACTCCCCGGGACAGGGAGGATATCTTCTCTGGAGGGAGAAATACCAACCCTCGGTAAGTGTCCAGGATCATCCCCAAAAAGGAAATTCGCTGGTATGGGACTGGGAGGACTTTTCTAGGTTCACTAGCCATCCTAGGCGAGATAGAGTGTCGATGGCAATAGTGACACTCTCTGCACAAGTTCGATAGGACGGGCCCTTGACGAGAAGATCATCCAAGTAGGGTAGGATTACCACACCCCAAGAGTGTAGGATGGACATGACAGCCGCCATGACCTTTGTGAACACTCTGGGGGAGGTGGCGAGACCGAAGCGCAGAGCTGTAAATTGAAAATGTTCTTCTCCGATCGCAAAGCGTAGAAAACGCTGGTGACTTGGGAAGATCGGTATGTGGAGGTATGCGTCTTCAATGTTGATGAATGCAAGATATTCTTCTTTCTCCAGAGAGGCATGACTGAACGGAGGGATTCCATTCTGAAGTGGCGTACTCTGATGAATGTGTTCAACAGTTTTAGATCTAGGATGGGGCGCAAGGTTCCGTCCTTTTTTGGGACCACAAACAGGTTTGGGTAGAAACCCTTGAACCTTTCCGTGGGAGGAACTGCGACAATGACTGCACTTTTGCGGAGGGCATGTATGGCCTGATAGAAAGGGGCTGCTAGTGCCCTTGTCTTTGGGATACGAGACTGGAAGAAACGCGTTGGCGGAGGAAACTCGAATTCGATTTTGCATCCGAAGGACACGAGGTCCCTGACCCATTGGTCGTGGACGACCGCAAGCCAGACCTGAGAGAACAAGAGTAGACGTCCACCTACCCTGTCCGTGTCCTCCGGACACGGCAGGGAGTCATTGAGAGAACTTGCGGGAAGGAGTGGTCTTAGGTCTGGACCGGGGAGATCTGTTTCTCCAGGAGTTAGATGGTTTGAATGAAGGATGAGAACTCCTGTCCCTGTGTGGGGGACGGGCCGAACCCGCCGAGGCGGGTGAGGACCAGTTAGCGGAGCCGCGAAAGGGTCGGGAGCGAACCTGAAATTGGTTCCGAAAAGGTAGAGTAGATCTACGTTGGGGAAGAAATTTACTCTTTCCCCCCGTGGCATCAGAGATAATCTGATCTAGTTTCTCTCCGAACAAGCGCCCGCTTTGAAATGGCAAGGAAGTCAAAGATTTCTTTGAAGCGGAGTCTGCTCGCCATTCCCAGAGCCAAAGGGCTCTTCTGATGGTAACTGCGTTTGCGGCTGCCTGTGCGGCGCAATTAACAGCATCAAGGGAGGCATGGACAACGTAATCACCGGCCCAGGCAATTTGGTAGGCAAGAGCGGATACATCGAGAGGTAGACTATTGTGTCGACTGATTCCAACTAGGGCCTCTGCCCAGGCTGCTATCGCTCTGGCTACCCAAGTGGTGGCAAAGGAAGGAAAAAGTGCT
Organism: Oophaga sylvatica; assembly: GCA_033576555.1. Classification (NCBI taxonomy): domain Eukaryota; kingdom Metazoa; phylum Chordata; class Amphibia; order Anura; family Dendrobatidae; genus Oophaga; species Oophaga sylvatica. Next base: position 276,840,677 of record JARQOD010000003.1, on the reverse strand, counting down.
GTTCCGGCAGCCTCGAAGACTGACCTCGCCAGGTTGTCAATCTGGCGATCAGTGGGATTTTTGATGGAAGATCTATCCGACAGAGAGAGGAGAGTTTTTGAAGCTAGTCTCGATATGGGTGGGTCCACGGCAGGGGACTCGGTCCACTCCTTGTTTAGAGAGGGTGCGAAGGGATATCGAGTCTCGAGCGGTTTTTGGCCTGTGAACCGCTTATCTGGGCGACTTCTATGTCTTTGCACAATACCCGTAAATTCGGGATGGTTGGCGAAAACCTTGTGAGGGCGTTTTGTCATTTTGAAGGACACTGGGTGGTCCAGATTGGACCCAGGTTCTTCCTCTACTTTGAGGGCCTGATTCACAGCCTCGATGAGAGAGTCTATAGATTCCTGGAACTCCGGGTCTGCGGCTTCATCTGACTCATATTCAAAGTCGTGCTCGCTGTGGGCCCCTGGTGAGGGGGAAAGAGACACAGAATTATATGATGCGTAGGCATCTGAGTTCCGTGGAGACACTTCACGGGTACGTTTCCTGGAGGATTGTGCGCTCTGTGACGCCCTCCGGCCCCTGTCTGAGGAAGACTCTTGTGTGGCTAGGGGGCCGTCTAGAGAAGGTACGGAGATGCCCTGGCTTGAGGAGGAATCACGAAAGGCTTTTAAGGCTTTAGTAAGAGAGTCCATGGACTGTGCCAAGGAATTAGCCCACTGAGGGGGGCTGGCATCACTGTGGTCGACAGTGGCAGGGGGCTCCTGAAGGCATGAGGCTTCGCAGACCGCACAAAGAGGTTTAGGGTGTCCCAGGCGCCGGTCCTAGCCACCGGTAAGGATGGGCGATCCCCCCCCAGGGACACGGACACTACATCAGACCCCGAAGAGGGGGAAAGATGCCCCCCCACTGCTGTACTCACTCTGCCATGGTACTCTTGGGATGTAGCAGAGTCGGGAGCGCTGCGAGGCCGCAGCAAAGGAGGATCTCATGCGATCCTTTCCTCCTCAATCCACCATCCCTTTGATAGGGAGGGGAGAGGGCTCTTTGTCTCCTGTCACCAGCCGCTATCACAGAGGTGGTACAGTGGGGTCCCATAGATGTCGCATCTGTGTTGCTGCCCGGGGACCGTAACGGCCTGAGAGGCCTGGCTCCGGAAGGGGGTACGTGGGGGCGACACCTCATGTTCCCGTCCGATGTCGGTGCGGGGAGATCGGACCCATTAAAGGATCCATCGCCCCTGATGAGAGCTCAGGCAGATGTAAAGGTTGCAGGAGTGGGTACGGGGAGGCAACACTCCGCGTTCCCGCCTGTTGATGATTTTGGGAGATCGGGACCTTAAAAAGCCACGTCGCCCGTCCAATGTACAAGGTAAAAATTAAAATAAAAAAGTTGGGGTCTGATGAGAAAAAAAGGTAAAAAAGATAGAAAAAAATACTAATAGAATTGGGGTCTGATGACAGACCCTAGTGCCTCCTACAGACACTAAGCAAGAACTGGTTCAGAACAGAGCCAGCAGAGGGTGTATACTGCAGAAGGAGGAGTTAACTTTTTTTGTGTATTTGCTTAGTGTCCTCCTAGTGGCAGCAGGAGCCATGGTCCTGTGTCCCCCAATGAGGCGATGGAGAAAAACACATATTTGGTATTGCCGCGTTCAGAATCACTCGATCTATCAATATATAAAAAGAATTAATCCGATCGGAAATTGAGTTAACAAGAAAAAAGTCAAAAAGACAGAATTACATTTTTTTTGTTCGCCGCAACATTGCATTAAAATGCAATAACGGGCGATTCACAAATCGTATCTGCACCAACAGGTGATCCACAGATTGTATCATTAAAAACGTCAGGTCGGCACGCAAAAAATAAGCCTTCACACAGCCCCTTATCATGAAAAATGGAGATGCTACGAGTATCGGAAAAGGGAGGTAGAGGCAGCCATTTGACAGGTCACCCAGGTAATATGCACTATCGGCACTTTTTGTGGCTTGGTTGATTTCTCATTCCAATTGTTTGCAATTCATGTTTATAATGTGGCACATGGTGATTTTGGTATAAGTTATAAAGATACCCTCAATTATTTGTTCTCATTTTTGCACTACTTGCAATTTACTTAAGTGGTGTATTCAGGTTTGGGATTCCATTGGTGGTCTGTTTTGTTTCATGTTCATAGTGATATAATATGCTATAGTTAATATATGGCTGCATTAGGATTAGTTCCATGACATATAACAGGGGTCGACAAAGTTGTTCAGAATCTAGGAGCCAGCCAAAAAATTTAGGAGCTCGAATTTTTTTTTCATTTCATCATCACATTGCCTCCCCATCATCATCATGGCCTCCCCATCATCATCAATGCCTGCCCATCATCATCATTGCCTCCTCATCAAATCATCGCCTCCCAATCATCATCATCGCCTCCCAATCATCATCATCGCCTCCCCATCATCATCATCGCCTCCCCATCATCATCAATGCCTCCCCATTATCATCAGTGCCTACCATTATCATCAATGTCTCCCCATCATCATTAATGCCTCCCCATCATCATGAATGCCTCCCCATTATCATCAATGCCTCCCCATTATCATTAATGCCTCCCCATCATCATGAATGCCTCCCCATCATCATCAATGCCTCCCCATCATCATCATCGCCTCCCCATCATCATCGCCTCGCCATCATCATCATCGCCTCCCCATCATCATCAACGCCTCCCCATCATCATCAACGCCTCCTCATTATCATCAATGCCTCCCCATCATCATCGCCTCCCATCATCATCGTCTCCCCATCATCATTAATGCCTCCCCATTATCATCAATGCCTCCCCATCATCATCATCGTCTCCCCATCATCAATGCCTCCCCATTATCATCAATGCCTCCCCATTATCATCAATGCCTCCCCATTATCATCAATGCCTCCCCATCATCATCAATGCCTCCCCATTATCATCAGTGCCTCCCCATTATCATCAATGCCTCCCCATCATCATCAATGCCTCCCCATTATCATCAGTGCCTCCCCATTATCATCAATGCCTCCCCATCATCATCAATGCCTCCCCATTATCATCAATGCCTCCCCATCATCATCATCACTGCCCTCCCCCACCACCATCACACAGACAGCACCGCAGCACACAAGCACTCTCTCACATACACACACAACGAACCGCACTACATACACACACACACTGATACACACACACACACTGATCTCACCTGTCCAGCGTCCGCGCGCTCTCTGCCACAGCCGGCCGCTGAAACATGACGTCATTCAGCGGCGCTGCTGTGAGAGGAAGCGCAGGCGCCCCCTGGAGCCCGAAGCTGCGGCAGCGGAGGCACGGGGAGCGGTGAGTATTATGCCAGCTGCTGCCGGGGCCCGAGCAAGGGGGGGCCAGTGGCGGCGCTGACACCGCTCTCCTCCGCTAACGGGCGCCCCAGTGCCCGACGGCGAGTGGGCCCCCCCGCCTGCTCAGGGCCCCGACAAACCCGGGAACCAGGCATGATTTTCTAGGCGCCACTGGCGACCTGGCGCCTGGGTTTGTCGAACCCTGACATATAAGTTTACAGCCTTTATGGTAATTTTTGGGTAGCATTAATTTGTATCATCCTGATACATGAGCTGACTGAGACTATTGGCGAAAATGTATCAATCATGACCACATAGCATTTCATTTATATAGGGTGATGCATGTACTTGTGGCTGCTGGTTCTTCGGTTTTGACTCAATGACACCGTTCTGTTATTTGTTATTTATGTAAGCTTCACATTGAGTATTAATAAAAATATTTTATATATCAATCATATATTCCTTGTATCCTTTGGATATTATTGTTTTTTGATGTTATGCGGAATGTGACTCTTGTCTGAGGTCTTTCTGGACTATAATGTTTAAAAGGGTATCGGAAAATGGCAACTTTTTTAAATGTTTTTTTCAAGAAACTTTGGAATTTTTTTTCACCACTTAAATAAAAAAAACCTAGATGTGTTTGGTGTCTATGAACTCGTAATGACCTGGAGAATCATAATGGCAGGTCAGTTTTAGCATTTAGTGAACATGGTAAAATAGCAAAACAAAAAACAATTGAGGAATTGCATTTTTTTTTGCAATTTCACCGCACTTGGAATATTTTCCCGTTTTCCTGTACACTATATACGGCAAAAACAATGGTGTCGTTCAAAAGTACAACTCGTCCTGCAAAAAAATAAGCTCTCACATGGCCATATTGATGGAAAAATAAAAAAGTTATGGCTCTGGGAAGAAGGGGAGCAAAAAAAAACGGAAATGCGAAAACCCAAGGTGATGAAGGGGTTAAAGTAGAGAGTTAATATTTGAAAATTGTAAAAATCAGTTATTTGCAAAAGTGTTTGAGACTATTTGTCTATGAAGTTGGAAATAACCCTTTAATTGAAATGTATTATGATAAGAAATTAATTGCATGAATTGTTATACCTGATCCTTGAAATCTGAGGCCAAATACAGTGCAGAGCATACATAAAATAGGTACAATATTATGATCAATAATAACATGTAGCTAAATCGAACATATGAAAAAAAACAAGATTACTAGTAACAGAAATATTAATTTAAATAATAAAAAAAATATTAAATCAATAAAAATGTAATACAAAAAAGTCCTGCGTGACAAATGGCAGAAAAAGTGTTAGGGTATGTGCCCACGTTGCGTTTTATGCGTTTCCGCCACGTTTTTCCGCGGCGGGAACGCTTATAAAAACGCTAACAAAACGCATCCCATGCACTCCTATAGGATTCCGCAGTTGCTGTGCCAATGTTGCGGATTTTTACACTGCGGAATCGCATAGCGGAAGAGTCCGCAGTATGTTCATTAATTTTGCGGAATCGTGGCGATACCGCCGCCATAGGATTGCATTGAAATGCTCACTTTACGCATGTGGCTATGCCCACCATGTGTAAAGTGAGCGCTTCATGTGCGGTTGGTACCCAGGGTGTGGAGAAGAGGAGACTCTCCTCCAGGCCCTGGGTGCCATATTCCTGTAAAAAATAGAATTAAAATAAAAATATGGATATACTCACCTCCTGGTGGCCCCCGATCTCCTTAGCGGCGCTCCCGGTCTTCAACGGCGCTGCCGGCAAATTCCGTTCCCAGGCGTGCTTAGTGAGAATGACCTTTGTGACGTTGCGGTCGAGTGGGAACGGAACTTGTTGGCAGCACCGTTGAGGACCGGGATCGCCGCTGAGGAGATCGGGAGCCGCCAGGAGGTGAGTATATCCATATTTTTTTTATTATTTTTAACATTCTATCTTTTACTATTGATTCTGCATAGGCAGCATCAATAGTAAAAAGTTGGTCACACTTGTCAAGCACTTTTCCAAGCGATGCTAAAAACGCTTGCATAACGGTTGCATTTTGGGGGAAAACCCATGCAAATTCCGCATGCGTTTTACCCGTGGCAGGGACAATTCTGCAGCATTTCTGCAATGTGGGCATATAGCCTTATAGAATTGATGTTCTGTAGGCACCTTACAAAATGATCAAAAAGTGGTATATATGCCAAATCGTACCAATTAAAACTACAGCTTGTCCTGTAAAAAAAAAAAAAAATTATGGGAAAGTAAAAAAAAGCTGAGAGTCTTATCATAGAATGGTAGAGTTGGAAGGGACCTCCTGGGTCATGGTGTCCAACCTCCTGCTCAATTCACTAAACCATTGCAGACACACATCTGTCCAACCTCTGTGTGAAGATTTCCATTGAAGGAGAACTCGCCATCTGTCATGGCAGCCTGTTCCACTCATTGATCACCCTCACTGTCAAAAAGTTATTTTCTAATATTCAATCTGTACCTTCTCCCTTAAATTAGAATTTTCACTGCTTCTCCTGTGATTGGGTGTATCCAGGACCCAAACTCGCATCTCCATGTTCGCAAGCTGCAGCTCCATATGAGCCACAGCCCATAATCTTAGAATATATATAAATATATATATATATTAGTACTTCCATAATCACCCTGTCACCCTTACATGTCCTCACTAATGCACGTACAAACAAGATCATTAATATGATGGATATTAAAGCAGAATTCTTACTCTTTTACATTCTTACACGCCCCCCCCAACAAAGCAAAAAAAAACATTATAAAAAAATCAACCTGCAAAAGCAAAGCCCCATATGTAGCAGTTAATGAAAAATGAAAATAAGTAGATAAAAAGTTGTCGCTTTTGAATGGCAAGGATGAGAAAAATGCAAAAATAGACAAATGGCATTAATAACAGAAATATAAATAGATATTTGCATGAGGGCATAGCTGATACCAGTGACTGGGCACAGCCCCCTCAGCTCCCAGCAGCTTTTCCCCATCATTATCTCTTCCACGTCACAGCTTCGTATAACAATGTCAGCCCGAGCAGCCCACCATTCCTACTACCAGAACCCGCAGCCTAAACACGAACACTGTGGACTCCCCCCAAAAGACATCACTTACTGTAAAATCCCTTTCTCCAGCCCCCAACTCCTCTCACCGGAACCGGAATTGGATTGCAGACGAATACTTCCTGATGTTGCGTTCCAGGGAATGCCTCACATGCCTGCTTTGCGTTCCAGCGCTCAGGGCTTACGTGCGGCGGGGAGCTCTGGCAGGAGGCGACGTTGGGGTCTTATGCCAGTGCTGTCTGCACCAGGGGGTCGCTCCTCACACGGGGAAGATGTGTTTGTGCGGTGCCTATACGAGGAGACACCCACAGGAATGGCGCCATGCTGAAGTTGGCTTCTTAGTCACGATTTTTCTTTATGGCCCCAGTTCCTCATTTCCTTTGCGCCTTTTTGTCTAGTTTTTGTGTTTTTGCGTTTTATTTGTTCTTGCACCCAATTCATTACGCCATTTGCTCCTTTTCGAAAGTCCATTTTCCAGGGAAGCTGGAGCTCACCGAGCCTGTGACTTCACCCACACTACATACACTTTTATTAGTCAGGGTTAGCCATTAATCTATTGGACGCTGCAAAAATAGTTCTGCCTGTGTAGAGCTGAAAGGCAAATGCAGTTCTAGGATAAGCCGGTGCCTCAGTAGATAATGGGTGTGAATAAGGCTTTACAGAACGCCATGTACGTGTAGTGACAGGCACAACCTGCAGCGTCACCGGCAACCCAGGGATCAGTGTTTCCACTGTACAGATGGTGATTGTCACTGGAAGTGTTATGGTGGACGAGCTGAACACTGGTGCCCAGGTGACATAAAACGTGATTCCAGAATCGTTGAAAACTTTTAATCATGCAGTTAACCCCTTAAGGACCAAGCCATTTTGTAGGTTAATGACCAGGCCTATTTTTACAATTCTGACCTCTGTCACTTTATGTGCTTATAACTGGAACGCTTCAACGGATCTTGGCGATTCTGAGATTTTCTCGTGACATATTGTACTTCATGTTAGTGGTAAAATTTCTTTGTTATACAGTACAGACCAAAAGTTTGGACACACCTCATTCAACGATTTTTCTGTATTTTCATGACTGAAAATTGTAGAATCACACTGAATGAAGTAACACATGTGGAATTATACATTACACTTTACAAAAAAGTGTGAAACAACTGAACATATGTCTTATATTCTAGGTTCTTCAAAGTAGCCACCTTTTGCTTTGATTACTGCTTTGCACGCAGAAAAGGTGAACGGATGGACTCTACATGCCTGGTTCCCACCGTGAAGCATGGAGGAGCTGGTGTGATGATGTGGGGGTGCTTTGCTGGTGACACTGGGGGATTTATTCAAAATTGAAGGTATAGTGAACCAGCATGGCTACCACAGCATCTTGCAGCAGCATGCTATTCCATCCGGTTTGCGTTTAGTTGGACCATCATTTATTTTTCAACAGGACAATGACCCCAAACACACCTCCAGGCGGTGTAAGGGCTATTTGACCAAGAAGGAGAGTGATGGGGTGCTACGCCAGATGACCTGGCCTCCACAGTCACCAGACCTGAACCCAATCGAGATGGTTTGGGGTGAGCTGGACCCCTCACCGCTTCAATTTTGAATAAATCTCCAACAGTGTCACCAGCAAAGCACCCCCAAACCATCACAACACCTCCTTCATGCTTCACATTGGGAACCAGGCATGTAGAGTCCATCCGTTCACCTTTTCTGCGTGCAAAGCAGTAATCAAAGCAAAAGGTGGCTACTTTGAAGAACCTAGAATATATGACATATTTTCAGTTGTTTCACACTTTTTTGTAAAGTGTAATGTATAATTCCACATGTGTTAATTCATAATTTTGATGCCTTCATTGTGATTCTACAATTTTCATAGTCATGAAAATACAGAAGAATCTTTGAATGAGAAGGTGTGTCCAAACTTTTGGTCTGTACTGTAACTTGCGTTTATTTATGAAAAAAACGGAAATATGGCCCAAATTTTGCAATTTTCAAATTTTAATTTTTATTCCCTTAAATCAGAGAGATATGTCACAAAATATAGTTAATAAATAACATTTCCCACATGTCTACTTTACATCAGCACAATTTTGGAACCAAATTTTTTTTTTTTTTAGGAAGTTATAAGTGTTAAAAGTTGATCAGCAATTTCTCATTTTTACAACAAAATTTACAAAACCATTTTTTTTTGGGACCACCTCACATTTGAAGTGACTTTGAGGGGTCAATATGACAGAAAATACCCAAAAGTGACACCATTCTAAAAACTACACCCCTCAAGGTGTTCAAAACCACATTCAAGAGGTTTATTAACCCTTTAGGTATTTCACAAGAATTGAAGCAACGTGGAAGGAAAAAAATGAACATTTAACTTTTTTTGCTCAGAAGGGAAGGAGCATCATTTGAGATTTTGAATGTCAAATTGGCTGGAATCGAGAGCGGAAACACCATGTCGCGTTTGGATAGCCCCTGATGCACCTAAACAGTGGAAACCCCCATAAGTGACCCCATTTTGGAAACTTCACAGGGCTTCACAGAAGGTTATAACGTAGAGCCGTAAAATTAAAAAATATTTTTTCACCCCCAATTTTTATTTTCCAAAGGATCACAGGACCCCAAAAGTTATTGTGCAATTTGTCCTGAGTACGCTGATACGCCATATGTGGGGGTAAACCACTATTTCGGCGCATGGCAGAGCTCGGAAGGGAAGCAGCGCCATTTGACTTTTTTGGCTGGAATTGAGATTGGACGCCATGTCGCATTTGGAGAGTCCCTGATGTGCCTAAACAGTGGAAACCCCACACAAGTGACCCCATTTTGGAAACTGGACCCCCCAAAGAACTTATCTAGATGTGTGGTGAGAATTTTCAACCCCAAAGGGCTTCACAGAAGGTTATAACGTAGAGCCGTAAAATTAAAAATTCATATCTTTTCCACAAAAATGATCTTTTCATCCCCAATTTTTATTTTCCAAAGGGTAACAGGACCCGAAAAGGTATTGTGCAATTTGTCCTGAATACGCTGATACCCCATATGTAGGGGTAAACCACTATTTTGACGCATAGCAGAGCTCGGACGGGAAGGAGCGCCGTTTTCGAATGCAGACTTTGATGGAATGGTCTGCGGGTGTAATTTCGCGTTTGGAGAGCCCCTGATGTGCCTAAACAGTAGAAACCCCCCACAAGTGAACCCATTTTGGAAACTAGACCCCCCAAGGAACTTATCTAGATGTGTGGTCAGCACTTTGAACCCCCAAGTGCTTCACAGAAGTTTAAAACGTAGAGCCGTGAAAATAAAAAAATCATTTTTTTCCAGGAAAATTATCTTTTTGCCCCCAAATTTTTATTTTTATAAGGGTAACAGGAGAAATAGGACCGCAAAAGTTGATGTGCAATTTGTCCTGAGTATGCTGATACCCCATATGTGGGGGGGAACCAGTGTGATCGCCTTACTGCGATCTTTGGGAGGCAGAATGAACAAATCCACAAAAGGTGAAGAATTGGTTTTATTTTTTTTTACGCCATTCCTCGTGCGGTATTAGTAATTAGGCGACTTTATTCCTTGGGTCGGTGGAATTACAGCGATACCAGATTTACATCCTTTTTTCATGTTTTGCTTCTGTCACACACTAAAAGACGCTTTTTTTGGAAGAATTTTTTGGAAGAAATTTTTGCATCGCCGTATTTTGAGAGCTATAATTTTTCCATATTTCGGCCGACAGACTTATGTGCGGGCTTATTTTTTGCGGGACAAGGTGACGTTTTTATTGTTACCATTTTCGGGCACATAACGTTTTTTGATCGCTTCCTATTCCGATTTTTGTGGAGGCAGAATGAACAAAAACCAGCAATTCCGAATTATTTTTTTTTCCTTCGTTCCACGTGTGGTAAAATTGGTAAGGCAGCTTTATTCTTCGGGTCACTACGATTACAGCGATACCTCATTTATATTTTTTATGTTTTGCCGTTTTTTTACACAATAAAAACTTTTATAGAAAAAATAATTATTTTTGCATCACTTTATTCTGCGAGCTATAACTTTTATTTTTTCGCTGATGATGCTGTATAGCGGCTTGTTTTTTGCGGGACAAGATGACGTTTTCAGCTGTACCATATTTATTTATATCCGTCTTTTTGATTGCATGTTATTGCACTTTTTCATCATACCGCTTGGAAAAAGTATAATTTACTTTTTTGGTTTTTTTTTACGGCTTTCTCTGAAGGGGTTAACTAGGGTTACGCTTTTATTGATGGGATTTTTACAGACGCGGCGTGTATTTTTTGTTTGTTTTTTTACATAAAAATTTATTTTTTAGGGGAATTTTATGATTTTTTATTTTACAAATTTTTTTTAAAAATTTTTTTTTTTTTTTTTACCTTGTCCCTTTATGGGACTTTCACTTTTTCACTTTTGATTGCAGGTGTAATGCATTGCAATGCTCCAGCATCGCAATGCATTATACCTATGGAGAAAGCTGCTGTGACCATGTTGTGAGCATGGTCACAGCGGCTTTCCGTAGCTGGATGACCCGGAGGTTGTCATGACAACCCCGGGTCATCAAGGAAGAGATCGGGCCCTGCGATTACATTGCGGGGACGCCGATCTTAGGCAGAGGGAGCTCCCGACCCTCTTCCTCCCCCCCTGAACGCTGCGATCTCTCTCGATCAGTCAGGGGGTTAACAGCCAGAGGCGGCGTGGACGCCGCTGCTGGCTGTCAGTGCAGGAAGCTCGACCACTGCAGCGCTTAGCTCCTGCACTGATCAGGCAGCAGGTGCTGCCCGATCGCTGCTGTGTTTGGTCAGTCAGATTGACTCTGTTGGGGTTAGTGATGGAGTTAGAATTGGGGGTTTCCACTGTTTAGGCACATCAGGGGCTCTCCAAACGCGACATGACGCCCGAAGACTATTCCATCAAAATGCAAAATGTCACTACTTCACTTCCGAGCCCCGACATGTGCTCATACAGTACTTTTCTCCCACATATAGGATATCAGCGTACTCAGGACAAATTGAACAACAACTTTTGGGGTCCAATTTCTCCTGTTACCCTGGGGAAAATAAAAAACTGGGGACTAAAAGATCATGTTTTTGGAAAAAATATGATTTTATTTTCACGCTCGGGCGTTATAAACTTCTGTGGAGCACTTGGGGGTTCAAAGTGCTCACCACACATCTAGATAAGTTCCTTTGGGGGGTCTACTTTCCAAAATGGGATCACTTTTGGGGGGATTCCACTGTTTAGGCACATCAGGGGCTCTCCAAACGGGACATGACACCCGCCGACCATTCCATCAAAGTCTGCATTACTAAGTGGCACTACTTCTTTTTCGAGCCCCGACGTGCCCACACAGTAGTTTTCTCCCACATAAAGGGTATCAGTATATTCAGGACAAATTGGACAACAACTTTTGTGGTCCAATTTCTCCTGTTATCCTTGGGAAAATAAAAAATTGGTGACTTAAATATCATTTTTGTGGGAAAAAAATAGGATTTTTTATTTTCATGCCCGGGCATTATAAACTTGTGTGAAGCACCTGGGAGTTCCAAGTACCACAGATCTAGATAAGTTCCTTAGGGGGTCTAGTTTCCAAAATGGGTTCACTTGTGGGGGATTTCCACTGTTTAGGCACATCGGTGGCTCTGCAAACTGAACATGACACCCATCAAAGTCTGCATTCCAAAACATCATTACTTCCTTTCCAAGCCCTGCCGTGCGCCCAAACAGTTTTTCCCCCCCACATAGAGGATTTCAGCGTACTCCGGACAAATTGGACAACAACTTTTGGGGTCCAATTTCCTTGGGAAAAATCAAAAATTGGGGACTAAAAAATCATTTTTGTGAAAAAAAATTTTTTT
>JARQOD010000003.1:276751081-276828324 GCA_033576555.1 Oophaga sylvatica | reverse complement strand
CACCCCTTCAGGGGATGAGGAGAGGGACCGTCCGCCTCCTTGCAGCACCGCAGTCTAGCATTGGTGGTGCAGTGGGGCCGCACGGACTACCTCCTGCCTCTGTACAGCCTAGGGTTTCAATACTCTAGGGTGGTCAGGGCTGAGTCCGGCATTCGTGTCCCACATTGCGAGAAAGGATACGTGGAGGCGACACGCCACGTGCTCGCCCCGTTGATGGTTTGGGGAGATCGGCCCCCTTCAAAAGGGTCCGTCGCCCCTATCTCGTCCTCGTGGGAAAGGAAAAAAAAAAAAAATGGTCTGGAAAAAACCAGACGTGTGCCTCCATCAGACACTAAGCATGAACTGGGTTTGCCTGCGGCCAGTGCTGAGGTGTATACGGCGGAGGAGGAGCTAACCTTTTTTTATGTTTACTTAGTGTCAGCCTCCTAGCGGCAGTAGCATACACCCACAGTCTTGTGTCCCCCAATGAGACGAAGGAGAAAAACCCAAGTGGCAAACAGTAAGCTTCACATTGGGGAAAAAAAAATTCCTTCCCGACTCCACTACGGCAATCAGACTAGCTCCCTGGATCAACGCAGTATCTAGGAAACTAGTGAATATAGCCTGTAATATTATACTTTTCAAGAAAGGCATCCAGTCCTTCTTAAATTTTAGTAAGGAATCACTCATTACAACATTAGACGGCAGAGAGTTCCATAGTCTCACTGCTCTTACAGTAAAGAATCTGCGTCTGTGATTATGGCTAAACCTTCTTTCCTCCAGATGTAGAGGATGCCCCCTTGTCCCCGTCACAGGTCTAAGAGTAAAAAGATCATTAGAAAGGTCTTTGTACTGTCCCCTCATATATTTATACATTGTAATAAGATCATCCCTAAGCCTTCGTTTTTCCAAACTAAATAACCCCAAGTGTAATAACCTGTCTTGGTATTGCAGACCCCCAGTTCTCTAATAACCTTGGTCGCTCTTCTCTGCACCCGCTCCAGTTCAGCTATGTCTTTCTTATACACCGGAGACCAGAACTGCACACAGTCTTCTAAGTGTGGTCGCACCAGTGACTTGTATAGAGGTAAAATTATGTTCTCCTCATGAGCATCTATGCCTCTTTTAATGCATCCCATTATTTTTTTGCCTTGGCAGCAGCTGCCTGACATTGGCCACTAAATGTGAGTTTGTCATCCACCCATACACCCAGGTCTTTTTCAGTGACAGTTTTGCCCAGTGTTTTACAATTAAGCACATAATTATACATCTTGTTTGTTCTACCCAAGTGCATGACCTTACATTTATCCCCATTAAAGCTCATTTGCCATTTATCAGCCCAAGCTTCTAGTTTACATAAATCCTCCTGTAATATAAAATTATCCTCCTCTGTATTTATCACCCTGCAGAGTTTAGTGTCATCTGCAAATATTGAAATACTACTCTGTATCCCCCCTACAAGGTCATTAATAAATATGTTAAAGAGAAGCGGCACCAATACTGACCCCTGTGGTACCCCACTGCTAACCGTGACCCAGTCCGAGTGTGCTCCATTAATAACCACCCTTTGTTTTCTATCCATGAGCCAGTTCTTAACCCACTTACACATATTTTCCCCTATCCCCATTGTTCTCATTTTATGTATCAACCTTTTGTGTGGCACTGTATCAAAAGTTACGAATAAAAGGGATTAAAATAAGAGACTAATCCATCCAGTATTGATGGTGGTTTTCAGTCCTTAAAGCACTGTTTAATGATCTGTACACTGGATACAAAGAGCATATTAAATTATGGTGGGAGATCAGAGCATTAGAAAATTACATTAAGAACACGATTGTCCCTAGGGGCCTTAGAATCAATCTTAATCCCTCCCCAAGGACTGCTTCTCCAGAACTTCCAACCAAGTAGCTGAAGGAATCAGTTGAATCCTACTTAAGGTTAATGCAACTATTATTGGAGGAAGAGAAAAAGTTATTTGAAAAATCATCAAATCAACTCAATAAATTTCTTGAGAACATTCTCAAACATAAGGCCAACCCAGACTTCAATAGATGGGAAGGTCTGTTACAGAATTCGGTGGAGAAATATCAGTCCCTTATTAAACAAATCCAGGTCCAGAAGGATTTAAAGTTCTTTGAGTGACTACATCTCAGTCACTGGTGTGATGTGTCGATGAGGGGAGGGGGGTTCCCAAATAACAGATTCAGTCCACAGCATGGATGTTAGTTAGCCGTCTTCCCCCCAGGTTCTGAACACTCTCAAAATGGTTGTCCCTGTTTTATGGTTTTGGCCATAAACTTAGGAACTCCCACCTTTGCTGACCTCACATATGGGCTGTTCCCGGGAGGACCTCCTATTCTGAGAAGTTAGCAAAAGCTTCTCCTTGCCCTATCTTCGGCTGGAAAGCTCACAAGATGACGGCAGGTGCATTTTATTTTCCCCTGCGAATTTACCTTTTAAAGGGAATCTATCACCCCATTTTTCGACCATCAGCTGTGGCCACCGCCATCAGGGGCTTATTTACAGCATTCTGTAATGCTGTAGATAAGCCCCCGATGTCACCTGAAAGAGAAGAAAAATAAGTTATATTATACTCACCCGGGGCGGTCCGGTCCGATGGGCGTCGTGGTCCGGCGCCTCCCATCTTCTAGCGAAGCCCTCCTCTTCTTAGCGTCCCGTCGCGGCTCCAGCGCAGGCGCACTGCTCTGCCTGGTGAGGGCAGAGCAGTGTACTGCAGTGCGCAGGTGCCGGGAAAGGTCAGAGAGGTCCGGCGCCTACTCTGCAATGCCTTCACCAGGGCAGAGCAGTGCGCCGGAGCCGCGAAGGGACGCTAAGAAGAGGAGGGCTTCGCTAGAAGATGGGAGGCGCCGGACCACGACGCCCATCGGACCGGACGGCGGACCGCCCCTGGGTGAGTATAATATAACTCGTTTTTCTTCTCTTTCAGGTGACTTCGGGGGCATTGCAGAATGCTGTAGATAAGCCCCGATGGTGGTGGCCACAGCTGATGGTCGAAAAATGGGGTGACAGATTCCCTTTAATTTGATGCCGAACACGCAAAAGACAAAGTAACGTTTTGGAGGGAAATACCGCTTTTAACTGGCCAGGGTAATAAAGTGACCATGCTGAAGAGAGGGGGAGTGGCGTGGACAGAATTTCACAGAGGCGGGTGGAGGTGAAGCTGCGTGTGTAGCTTGGTCTTTACAAACCAATGGGGGGGGAAGGGCACTAATTCAGCTGGAAGTGTACTTGGGATATCAGGAATTAACTCATATCTTCCTGACAATAATAATTTGGGAAAGTTATAAAATGTCCTATAAATGTCTGTTATGTTCCTGATCTGGGCTTTTAGTTGAGATGGATTTGTGCTGCACTTTGTGTACATGCTCAGTAGCGAGGCGGTGATGTGGAGTCGGAAGTCAGGGAAATTGAGAAGTCAGAGTTGGAGTCGGTAGTTTGGCTTACCAACTCCTCAGCCCGGTTGGTACTGTAAAACTTTAAGCTTTTCTGTTGGGAAAAAAACTGGGTAAAAATGCAACACGTGAACAAGCTTTGAAGCTAGATTTGATTTTCGTCAAATTTTTTAAACTGGTGTCTTTTTTGAAGACTCTCATAAGTATGCCAATTTGCTTTTTTATGTTTGTCACTGTTGGCATCGTTTTGTTTTCTAGATGTTTGAGGGTAACTCAAATTCTGACTTTTTAAAAAGTACTCCAGTCACTGCCACCATGGCCAATACTCAAAGAATTTAGGGATGAATATGTACTGTTATTTATCTTCAGACAACTCAGATCTGCAATAAAATAGCGAACAATCTGACAATGCTAATTATCAATCCAGCTCAGATCAGGACACTTTGCCACCAACTAAGAACTGTATATCATTACATGATAAGCTTTTAGACACTATTCCCCTTAAGTTCCAGCATCACCTCAGATGGATTTGAAATTAAATCAGATGCCTGACACAGGCCACTCTGATCCGCTTGAGGATATCAAAGCTTATCTTCCAGTCTCAAAGGAATATATATTGGAAATGCGTAAAGAGCTTCTAAAATAATTTTCAAAATCCATTGCAAAGCTTTCTCCTACTTTTAAAATGACAGGTCTCATACCGACTGGATCTACAATAAGAAAGGACTTCTCAGATAATGCATCAAGCAGTTCATCGGTAGATGAAGGTCACAAAACTACACATCTAGACTCAGCAAACTTGCTTCAGAGTTTTTGGCCAAAAAGATTATGGAAGATCCGAGTATAACAATTCAGCAGGTTTTCGCATTCTAAACTGCAACTAATCTCCTCAGAGATCACAAATACTAATTCTAAAATCAAAGAAACAAACCATGCAGTACTAGGCCTTCAACAATACCAAAAAGAGAGCATGACTTCCTTTAAACCACTACAAAAGGTGGTTATATCCTTGAAGATGAAAATTGCCAATTCTGAGCACTATTCAAGAAAAAATAATTTGAAAATTAGGAGATTGCCTGTAAAGTTAATTCATTGGACTTAGACAAGTTTATTATAAATATGACATTCCAACTTATCACAGATTCTAAAGAAAAAAAAAACTTATCAGTGCTTCTAGAATTCCAAAATCTCACGACTTGCCTAAGAAAATACCAAGATATTATTTTAACTTTCCACTCAATTCAAACAAGAAATAAGTTATTATTCCTGACGAAGGACACAAAGAAACTCACTGCTTCAAACAGTTCAATTCTTCTTTTTAACCCCTTCATAACCAGAAGTATTTTCGTTTTTTACTCCCCTTTTCCCAGAGCCATAACTTTTTTGTTTTTCAGTCAATGTGGCCAGATGAGGGCTTGTTTTTTTTGTGGGACAATTTGTACTTTGAACGACACCATTGGTTTTAACATATCGTGTACTGGAAAACAGAAAAAATTCCAATGGCGGTGAAATTGCAGAAAAAAAAAAGTGCAATTCCACAGTTTTGTTTTTTTTCTCCCGTGTTCACTAAATGTTAAAACTGACCTGCATTATGATTCTCCAGGTCATTACAAGTTCATTTACACATGTCTAGGTTCTTTTTTATTTAAGTGGTGAAAAAAATTCCAAAGTTTGGCAAAAAAAATAAAAACGGCGCCGTTTTCCAAGACCTGTAACGTCTCCATTTTTTGTGATCTGGGCCTGGGTGAGGGCTTATTTTTTGCGCGCCAAACTGACGTTTTTACTGATTGGTGTAGATACGATACTTTAATCCCCCATTATTGCATTTTATTGCAATGTAGTGGCAACCAAAAAAACGTAATTCTGACGTTTTGCATTTTTTTCTCATTACGCCGTTTAGCGATTGGGTTAATTAATTTTTTATATTGATTGATCGGGCGATTCTGAACGTGGCAATACAAAATATGTGTATGTTTGATTTTTTTTATTGTTTTATTTTGAATGGGGCGAATGGGGGCGATTTGAAATTTTTTTTTTTTTTTTTAAATAATTTTAAAAACTATTTTTTTTTACTTTTTGCATGTTTCAATAGTCTCCATGGGAGACTAGAACCTGCAGTACTCTGATCTCCTCTGCTACACACAGGCGATGATCAGATCGCGTGTGAGTAGAAGAAATGCTCACTTGCTATGAGAGCCAACCATGGGGCGGCGCTCATAGGATTCCGGCAATGACATCCATAGAGGTCTGCTGGAGACCTCCGATTCTCATGCTGACCCATCGGTGACCCGCTGTGCGATGGGTTATGTGACAGGGTCACCGATGGGCGGGATTAGTGATGAGAAATTGACAGCAGCATTTAACTGGTTATCAGACGCGGGTGGATGCATATATGCATATGCATGTATATATCAGCTGACATGTGCCCGGAAAGGTGCGGGCTCAGCGCCAGAGCCCGCACCAAACAGGCAGAGTCTGAAATCGGCGTACTATTACGCCCAATGTCGGAAAGGGGTTAAGGATTTATCTAGAAGTACATTACAAGCAAGGAAAGCTTACCATAAGGGAATTAACCACAGCCGGAATTGTATACTAGTGGAAATTTTCTGTTATTTCTGGCATTATAATTTAGATTACAATTCTTCCCTTTAAAGGGAATCTGTTAAAATCAAAACAAAATAATGTCATATGTATGGAAAGGGGAACATATGTTAAAAGAAACATCCTCAAAAAATTTATGACGATATGGGAACAATGGTTAACTAGTCTAGGGATTGCATCGGAAAGCCTTCTCAGAAACACTATGATAGACTGCCTGTACATTTCCTTGTCATAAATCTGTAAAATTTCCTAAGTCATCTCACATCCCTAACTCACATACCCAAAGTGTTACATTTGGTTTTGGGAATCAAAAGTGTCCTATTTAAATGCTGGAAAAATATTTAGACTTGAGAGTCCTCAGTGGTTGATACCTTTTAATGGCTAACTGAAAAGATGGTAACAAATTGCAAGCTTTCGAGACTACTCAGGTCTCTTCATCAGGCGAAGACTAATACAACATCTGAAGAATCACATATATATATATACATAACACAGCACAGAAAAAATGCAATAAGATAAGACAAGTGACGTAAAGCAGAACTGTCATTATGGCAGAGGGATGAACATAAATATTGGAACAGTTCATAGATAAGGAGTGAAAGTTTTATTGCCCTCTGATTGGAGTCTGCTATTGTGTTTTGATGCTTCACGTCACTTGTCTTATCTTATTGCATTTTTTCTGTGCTGTGTTATGTATATATATGTGATTCTTCAGATGTTGTATTAGTCTTCGCCTGATGAAGAGACCTGAGTAGTCTCGAAAGCTTGCAATTTGTTACCATCTTTTCAGTTAGCCATTAAAAGGTATCAACCACTGAGGACTCTCAAGTCTAAATATTTTTCTATCTACTGGCTAATACGGTACGAAGATACACATCTTTCCTATTTAAATGCTGTAATTCTCTATATTTTAATGCAATACACGAGCAGTCAGATTCTATTCATTTATATTTGTATTCATGTACCATATATACTCAAGTATAAGCCGAGGCACCTAATTTTGCCACAAAAAAAACTGGGAAAACTTATTGACTTGAATATAAGCCTGGTATGCACGGGATCCTCATCCCTATCTTGGTATGCATGGCCCTGTTATCCCTATCTTGGTGTGCATGGCCTCCTCATCCCCATCCTGGTATGTATGGCCCCCTTATCTCTATCCTGGTATGCATGGTCCCCGCATCCCTATCCTGGTATGCATGGCACCATCATCCTTATCCCCATCCTGGTATGCATGGCCCCCATCAGAAAAACATTAAAAAAACATGAAACCATTCTACTTACCTTCCCTGCTCTCTCTCGCAGCGTCCTGTTCTGATGACTGTAGCTAATTTATGCTTGTAAGCAGCTCATGGCAGTGACATCATGTGCTGCTTACAAGCAGAGGACAGCAAATGATAATACGTGCAAACCGGTTTTTATTTGGTTTGTAATGACATATGTTTTTTTGTGTGTGTTTTATTTAGTTTTGATTTTTCTAAAAACAAAATTAAAATGTGAATATATCTTGATATTTTTCACAATAAAAAAATGATCTGATTGAAAAAAAAAAAAAAAGGGAATCTGTCAGCAGGTTTTTGCTAGCTCATCTGAGAGCACCTGGATGTAGGCAAAGTGAAGCCAAATCCAATGATGTATCACTTAGATTAATTGTTTAATGAAAATGTTGTGCCTCACAGTGTATGTATCAATCACCGTTTAACTGATATATTGCCACTCCACGACGTATGCTGACCAACGGTAAGCCAATAATGAAAAAATTCCATGAGCCAGCAAAGTTAATAAAATATTTAAATATTTATTCTATAACAAACAATTAAAAATCCATGATGATAGATGAAAAACAACTCAGACGCGTTTCTGGCACATGCTGCCCTTAATCCCGTAATCAAGGGCAATATGTGCCAGAAACGCATCAAAGTTGTTTATCATTTATCATCATGGATGTTTAATTGTTTGTTATGGAATAAAGATATGACTTACAGGTGCTTCTCACAAAATTAGAAGATCATCAATAAGTTCATTTCAGTTCTTCATTACCAAAAAGTGAAACTCATTATATAGATTCATTACAAACAGAGTGATCTATTTCAAGTGTTTATTTCTGTTTATATTGATGATTATGGCTTACAGCCAATGAAAACCCTAAAGTCATTATCTCAGTAAATTAGAATACTTTATAACACCAGCTTGACAAATGATTTTAAAATCTGAAATGTTGGCCTACTGAAATGTATGTGCAGTAAATGCACTCAATACTTGGTCAGGGCTCCTTTTGCATCATTTACTGCATCAATGTGGCATGGCATGGGGGCGATCAGCCTGTAGCACTGCTGAGGTGTTAAGGAAGCCCAAGTTGCTTTGATAGCAGCCTTCAGCTCCTCTGCATTCTTGGGTCTGGTGTCTCTCATCTTCCTCTTGACAATACTCCATAGATTCTCTATGGGGTTAAGGTCAGGCGAGTTTGCTGGCCAATCAAGCACAGCGATACTGTTGTTTTAAAACCAGGTATTGGTACTTTTGGCAATGTGGACAGGTGCCAAGTCCTGCTGGAGAATGACATTTCGCCAGAAAGTTTGTCTGCAGAGATAAGCATGAAGTGCTCTAAAATTTCCTGGTAGACGGCTGCGCTGACTTTGGTCTTGATAAAACACAGTGGACCTACACCAGCAGATGACATGGCTCCCCAAACCATAACTAATTGTGGAAACTTCACACTAGACCTCAAACAGCTTGGATTGTGGCCTCTCCACTCTTCCTCCAGACTCTGGGACCTCGATTTCCAAATGAAATGCAAAATTTACTTTCATCTGAAAACAACACCTTGGACGACTGAGCAACAGTCCAGTTCTTTTTCTCCATGGCCTAGGTGAGACACTTCTGGCATTGTCTATTGGTCATGAGTGGCTTGACACAAGAAATGCGACACTTGTAGCCCATGTCCTGGATACGTCTGTGTGTGGTGGCTCTTGAAACAATGACTCCAGCAGCAGTTCACTACTTGTGAATCTCCCCCAAATTTTTAAATGGCCTTTTCTTAACAATCCTTTCAAGGCTGCGGTTATCACGGTTGCTTGTGCACCTTTTTCTACCACACTTTTTCCTTCCACTCAACTTTCCATTAATATGCTTGGATACAGCACTCTAAACAGTCAGCTTCTTTAGCGATGACCTTTTGTGGCTTACCCTTCTTGTGGAGTGTGACAATGAGAACCTTCTGAACATCTGTCAAGTCAGCAGTCTTCCCCATGATTGCAGAGGCTACTGTAACAGACTAAGGAACCTTTTTAAATGCTTAAGAATCCTTTGCTGGTGTTTTTTGCTAATTATTCTAATTTACTGAGATAATGACTTTGGTTTTCATTGTCTGTAAGCCATAATCATCAACATTAACAGAAATAAACACTTGAACTAGATCACTCTGTTGTAATGACTATATAATGTATGAGTTTCACTTTTTGTATTGAAGAACTGAAATTAACTTTTTGATGATATTCTAATTTTGTGAGAGGCACTTGTAGATTACTGGGTGCAGTTATTCTGACACAATCAAGAGTTTTTACATTTACCAATGAAGCAGAGCTGAGAAAGCTGCCCCCGCCCACACCAGGCACTGTATATACTATGTCTATAGACACCTGCTGTGTCCCAGCAATGATAAGCTACTGGTTCTAAAACAACCAGTGCAAGCAAACAAAACCTTGGAGCTTGGTAAGAGAGACATAGCTGAAATCTTGGTTTTAACCCCTACAGCATGCTGTCTTCAGATTACATAGCACAAACCTGCTGACAGATTTCCTTTAAGCAACCCTTTCTAAAAGAGCAACACTGAAAAACTGACTGGATTATAACTATATTTCTGACTGGATTAAAAAATCCAGTTGGTTTGATTTTGAGTTTCAAGATTCTCATTCTAAATTAATAATACAAATAAACCAAACTTTACCCCCCTGGTTTAACATTTAAACATCTCAACCCTGACAAGAGTACATCAGCATTATTATAAGACCTTTTCTTTTTTTGTTTTGTTTAATTGTACTAACTTATCTTTTCTTTACAGGATATGAACGTTTATTGTTGTAATCTTTTAGTTTAATAATGTTAGTATAGCTACATGTTTGTCTTTTCCCTCCCCTATTTTTATAGGGGTAGTTCCTTTCTTTCATCCTTTTCTTTTCCCTCCCTCAAATTCTCTCCCATCTTTTACCTATTTATCTTTTCCACTGGTTTATACTTTCCTTATTGTTACTTGTTTCCCCTTGCTATTCCAAAATGTCCCTTTTTTCTTTCTGCATACTTTCATATAGAATATTTTAAAAATTTCAATAAAAATATTTGATTTTTTTTCTGACTCCAATAATGCAATGATATTTGGCCCAAGCATCCTATGGCTTCAATCTTCCTTAATATAAATGACAGCCCTAACGAGTATGATGCCCAAATTTGCAGTGATTCACTAAAAAGTCCTCTCACAGCGTACAAAATTGAAAACTGTGTTGGAAAGGTTACATAGCCTTGACTTGCCACGCTGCTGATGACAAGACCAACACAGTTTCTACACCAGTATGATCATTAAGACACACATTCAAGACAGGCTACAGAAATTCAAATGATTATGTGGACAGATGGACAAATACGAGCTTCTGAACATACGCCTTGCTTTTCTCATGTGTGGAGCGAATTAAATTCTGTGAGTGATATCAGTAAAGACTCATTTTTACACGTCCGTTTTTGCATATGAATACTATCCGAGTTTTCACGAATAGCACTCATAACTAAAATTATGGCGCTGTTAATATTTCCGAAGTTTTTCATGGACCAAGTAGTCTACGCAAAATCGGAGACATGTCCAACACTGATCAGAGTGCTGGATCAAAAACGGCAGTCTATAGGTATGTGCAGATATTGCAGATTAGTCTGCGGAATTTTCTGCATAGAATCTGCACCTCCTGGAAGAAAATGCAGGGGAAAATGCTTGCGGAATTGTTGCGGATTATAATGGAGAGAGAGAGTTGCGGGTTATAAGAGAGAGAGAGTGTTGCGGATTATGAGAGAGAGAGAGAATATGTGCTACTGCAGATCCACAAAAAGAATTAACATGAGGCGGAAAAACAACCGCTGCAAATCCGAGCGTTTTTTTTCCGCAGCATGTGCACAGCAATTCTTCATTTCACACTGTATTACATTGTGCACATACCCTATGGGTCCATAAAAAAAGTAAATAAAATCAGGCAGCAGTCGGATGCCATCATGGACTGCTAGATAGGAAAAGATAGAGAAAATATTTTTTTTTTGGTTTCACTGATGAAACTCTGACTGAACTCTAAAAAACTGACACTGACCAAACATTTGAAGGTAAAAACGGACGCTCTAACCAAACATTTGATGGTAAAAACTGACGCTCTAACCAAACATTTGATGGTAAAAACTGACGCTCTAACCAAACATTTGATGGTAAAAACTGACACTGACCAAACATTTGATGGTAAAAACTGACGCTCTAACCAAACATTTGATGATAAAAACTGACACTGACCAAACATTTGAAGGTAAAAACTGACACTGACCAAACATTTGATTGTAAAAACTGACATTGACCAAACATTTGATGGTAAAAAGTAACATTAACCATTGATGGTAAAAAGTGACACTGACCAAACATTTGATTGTAAAAACTGACATTGACCAAACATTTGATGATAAAAACTGACGCTCTGACTAAACAACTGATGGTAAAAACGGACACTGACCCAACAATTGATGGTAAAAAATTACACTGACCTAACAATTAATGGTAAAAACTGACACTGACTAAACTCTAAGGCTAAGTTCACACGTTCAGGAATATTTGCGTTTTTTCCGCGATTTTCCACGATTTTCTACGGTAAAAACGCGAAAAAAATGCAAGCATTAAGCATCCTATACATGTTAATGGATTCCGCATGTTTTGGCCACATGTTGTGTTTTTTTCAGCGAAAAAAACGCTTCGCGGAAAAAATAGCAACATGTTCATTAATTTTGCGTAATCTCAGCGGAATCGCCGCCATAGGAATGAATTGAACCGCTTACTTTCCACATGTGGCTATGCGGAATGTAAGCGGTTCATGTGCGATGGTACCCAGGGCCTGGAGGAGAGGAGACTCTCCTCCAGGCCCTGGGTACCATATCCCTGGTAAAACAATAATTAAAATAAAAAATAATGATATTGTCACCTTCCGGCGGCCCCCGCAGCCTTCCCGCCTCTCAGCGACGCTCCGGTTCCCAGGAGTCCTTTGCGAGAATCACTCAGATGACGTAGCGGTCTCGCGTGATGCTACGTCATCTGGGGTCTGTCGCAAAGGACGCCTGGGAAGGGAGTTGCCGGGAGCGTCGCTGAGAGGGGGAAAGCTGCGGGGGCCGCCGGAAGGTGAGAATATCATTATTTATTATTTTTTTTATAATTTTTACATTAGATCTTTTCACTATTGATGCGGCATAGGCAGCATCAATAGTAAAAAGTTGGTCACACGTGTCAAACACTATGTTTGACTCGTGTGACCAACCTGTCAATCAGTTTTCCAAGCGATGCTACAGATCGCTAGGAAAACGCTAGCATTCTGCAAGCTAATTACGCTTGCAAAACGCTAGCTTCTGGCGGGAATACGCATACAAAAAAAATGCGTATTTCCCGCGGCAGAGAAGTGCGGGATTGCCGTGGAAATTTCCGCGGCAATTCCGCAACGTGTGAACTTAGCCTGATATATAAAAAAAAAACAAGCAACAGAAACAGAAAACACTGATGACACTTGGACAGATTTTCTTGCAAGAAAACATCACTGACGTCTGAATGAGCCCTCACTTGTATCATTAATAGTTCAATTTTCTTTAATCCCTTTTTGACATCTGACGTACTATCCCATCCAGGTGACCCGGGCCCGTATGACAGTGGACGGGATAGTACGTCATATGCGATCAGCCGCGCTTACGGGGGGAGCGCAGCTGATCGCAGACGGGTGTCAGCTGATTATCACAGCTGACACTCGGCACTATGTGCCAGGAGCGGTCAGGCTTTAACCCCCGACACACTGCGATCAAACATGATCACAGTGTTCCGGCGGCATAGGGAAGCATCGTGCAGGGAGAGGGCTCCCTGCGTGCTTCCCTGAGACCCTCAGAGTAACGCGATGTGATCGCGCTGTTCCGAGGGCCTCCTCCCTGCAGGACCCCGGATCCAAGATGGCCATGGGGCCCTTCCGGGTCCTGCAGGGAGGTGGCTTGTCAGTGCCTGCTGGGAGCAGGCGCTGAGAAGCTCTTGCCCTGCCTGTCAGATCGCTCTTCACATATTTAGCATTGCTGCGTCCGTAACGACCCGCCCTATAAAACTATGAAAGAAAACCGTGAGCACAACCTGAATGAAACTGGTGCTTTAAAGTCTAGGTTCCCACACCGGGTACTAATAATGAAAAAAGGCTTAAGCACTCAACTTAAAAGGTTTATTAGTAGTATCTCCAAACGTTTCGGTCAGAAAAGACCTTCATCAGTGACTACTTATTTTTATATAGAAGATTGTCTCCTAAAAAGGGGAGAGGTGCGTGCCCCAAGGAAAGTGTGCTGCTTAAAGACAAACGTAGCTTATAAGAATGCTCAGTAGAAATATCCAGTGACTAAGCTTGCGGTATCCACCGCTATGTAGACTGGAGCTCTGCCAGGACGCTGTCTGAGCCTGCTGATTTGATTTCCATGAGTATGTGGGGCGGAAGTCGCCCCACATACTCATGGAAATCAAATCAGCAGGCTCAGACAGCGTCCTGGCAGAGCTCCAGTCTACATAGCGGTGGATACCGCAAGCTTAGTCACTGGATATTTCTACTGAGCATTCTTATAAGCTACGTTTGTCTTTAAGCAGCACACTTTCCTTGGGGCACGCACCTCTCCCCTTTTTAGGAGACAATGCCCTATAAAACTGTCCCACTAGTTAACCCCTTTAGTGAACCCCTTAAAAAAAAAAAAAAAAAAAACAACGAGG
Source organism: Oophaga sylvatica (assembly GCA_033576555.1). Taxonomy (NCBI): domain Eukaryota; kingdom Metazoa; phylum Chordata; class Amphibia; order Anura; family Dendrobatidae; genus Oophaga; species Oophaga sylvatica. Next base: position 276,814,326 of record JARQOD010000003.1, on the reverse strand, counting down.
CAAAAAAACAATGCTTTAATATCATACCGCCGAACAAAAAGTGGAATAACACGCGATCAGAAAGACGGATATAAACATGGTACCGCTGAAAACGTCATCTTGTCCCACAAAAAACGAGCTGCCATAGAGCATCATCAGCGAAAAAATTAAAAAATTAAAGCTCGCAGAATAAAGTGATGCAAAAATAAATTATTTTTTATATAAAATTGTTTTTATTGTATAAAAGCCCCAAAACATAAAAAAATTATATAAATGAGGTATCGCTGTAATCGTACTGACCCGAAGAATAAAACTGCTTTATCAATTTTACCACGCGGAACTGTATAAATGCCACCCCCAAAAGAAATTCATGAATTGATGGTTTTTGATCATTCTGCCTCCCAAAAATCGTAATAAAAAGCGATCAAAAAATGTCATGTGCTCGAAAAATGGTACCAATAAAAATGTCAACTCGCCCCGCAAAAAATAAGACCTCACATGACTCTGTGGGCCAAAATATGGGAAAATTATAGCTCTCAAAATGTGGTGATACAAAAACTATTTTTTTTTTTTGCAATAAAAAGCGTCTTTTAGCGTGTGACAGCTGCCAAACATAAAAACCAGTTATAAAAACCCACTATAAATAGTAAATGAAACCCCCCTTTATCATCCCCTTACTTAGGGAAAAATAAAATTAAAAAAATGTATTTATTACCATTTTCCCATTAAGGTTAGCGTTAGGGTTGAGATTAGGGTTAGGGGTGTGTTGGGGTTAGGGTTGGAGTTAGAATTGGGAGGTTTCCACATCAGGGTTTCTCCAAACATGACATGGCATCCGATCTCAATTCCAGCCAATTTTGCGTTGAAAAAGTCAAACGGCGCTCCTTCCCTTTCATGCTCTTCAGTGCGCCAAAACAGTGGTTCCCCCCCACATATGGGGTATCAGCTTACTCAGGAAAAGTTGCACAATAACTTTTGGTGTCCAATTTCTCCTGTTACACTTGGGAAAATAAAAAAAATTGGACCTGAAATAATTTTTTTGTGAAAAAAGTTATATGTTCATTTTTTTTTAAATATTCAAAAATTCCTATGAAGCACCTGAAGGGTTAATAAACTTCTTGAATGTGGTTTTGAGCACACTGAGGGGTGCAGTTTTTAGAATGGCATCACTTTTGGGTATTCTCTATCATATAGACCCCTCAAAAGTGACTTTAAATGTGATGTGGTCCCCCCCAAAAAAATGGTGTAAAAATGAGAAATCGCTGGATAACTTTTAACCCTTATAACTTCCTAACAAAAAAAATTTTTGGTTCCAAAATTGTGCTGATGTAAAGTAGACATGTGGGAAATGTTACTTATTAAGTATTTTGTGTGCCATATCTCTAAGGGCATGAAACTTCAAAGTTGAAAAATTGCGAAATTTTCACAATCTTCGCCAAATTTCCGTTTTTTTCATAAATAAATGCAAGACATATCAAAGAAATTTTACCACTAACATGAAGTACAATATGTCACGAGAAAACAATGTCAGAATCACCGGGATCCATGGAAGCGTTCCAGAGTTACTACCTCATAAAGGACAGTGGTCAGAATTGTAAAAATTGGCCCGGTCATTAATGTGCAAACCACCCTTGGGGGTAAGGGGGTTAATGCTGTTTTGTAAGAAACTATTACAAACTATAACTTTTTTTGTACAAATACCAGCCTGTGTTCTATTCACCTTCATTGGCATCTTCCTCCTTAACCCTTTGTTCAGATGTCAGGTACATTTCTTCCTCGCTGTCGGTCGGAGTTGTAGCTTCATCTGTTCCAACCTCTATGCAATCTGCCTAAATATGGCACAGAATTTAAAGCCAATAATAAGAGGATTTTATTTAATGCACGGATGTTACAGACACCCCGTGCATTTACAACTACCTGGTAGTCTTTTGTGGACCTGTAGTCTTCCGAACAATCGGAGTCAACTCTTTTTCGGCTATTTGATCCATCTGTTGGAACAAAATACACAGAATGGAAGGATCGGGGCATACGTACAGTATCTCATGGAATCTTCTTGTTGAAATATCAATATACAATATGCAACATTTCTTGGTAATGCCAGTTACATTCAGTTTGCCAGGTGGTCCCCTGGCTAATATGGTGGTTGAGATATTTAAGGAAAAGTATGGAGCCTCATACTTGGCATCTTCGTCATAGATGGGCCAATTCTCAATCTTCATATAGTCGCGAAAAAATACTTACACTATTAGGGTATGTGCACACATTGCGGATTTATTTTGCGAATCCGCAGCATTTTTTCAGCGTGGAATTGCACCAAATCCGCAAAGGGTAGCTCAAGCAATGTTAATCAATGGGAATCCAGAATTGGTGTGCACATGCTGCGGAAAATTCCGCACTGATTTGCAGCATTTTATTTTCCGTAGCATGTCAATTCTTTTTGCGGATCTGCAGTGTTTTTGCACCCATTGACTTCCATTGAGTCAGTCAAATCAGCAGCAAAACCGCAGGTGTAAAAAGGTTTGCGGATTTGCTGCGGATATGCTGGCAAAAACGCTGCAGAAAAGGAAATGATGTCAGAAGGAGGAAGAGTGTGTGGACGGAGAATGTGTGTGTTTGTCTGTGGGTGTTTGTGCGGGTGTGTGCGGTAACGCTACCGCTGGTATTGTCGGTCACAGCGTTGCGGGATCATACTGGCAGATGTCAGTGTGATTCCGCAGCTGACTGTGACGCTCAGAGGTGACCTGCGGTAAAAAAGCAGGCGTGGGCCGATGAGACTACTGCTCCCATCGGACTATGCCGCTGATGGGAGAGTAGTCTCATCTGCACTCGCCTGTGCTCAGTTAAAAAAAAAAAATTACATACATATTCACATAAAATACAGATTTTTGTGTTACTCACCGTAAAATCCTTTTCTCCGAGACGCTCATTGGGGGACACAGGACTGTGGGTGTATGCTACTGCCGCTAGGAGGCTGACACTAAGTAGATATAAAAAAAAAGTTAGCTCCTCCTCCGCCGTATACACCTTGACACTGGCCGTAGGCGAACCCAGTTTAGTGCAAAAAGCAGTAGGACAAAAAGTAAATCAGCGTTCGCACAGGTACAATACATCCAGAAATAAACCCACCGGAACAGAAAAAAATAGAGTTAAATCAAAAACTAAGCCGTCTGGCTATCAGGGTGGGTGCTGTGTCCCCCAATGAGCGTCTCGGAGAAAAGGATTTTACGGTGAGTAACACAAAAATCCGTATTTATCCTTCGTCTCATTGGGGGACACAGGACTGTGGGACGTCCCAAAGCAGTCCCTTGGGTGGGAATCCGACTCCACAGTATAAGCTGTAACCAGGCATTGCCTGTTGTGAATGGGTTTGAGATGAGTTCTGAGCAGAGGCCCCCTCTGGTGGTTACAAGCGGTACTAGTGAGGATTGTGAGGACTGGGAATCAGGTGTTACTGATTGGTCTTATATAAGGGAGTCATTTTCCCATCAGGGTTGCCGGTGATCAATTGTTCTGGTCTGAATCCTTCTTTCCAGTTTCCCTTGTAGCCTGCTGTGTCGTGTCTGCATCTCCTGCTATCAGATAAGACAATTTCTTATTTTGTGTTTTTACTATATTTTTGCATTTTGTCCTGCACTTCTGTGGGGGCCTTCAGGGTCCCCTCCGGGGGCTTTTGCCCTCTCAGTTTAGTCCAGCCACTGTGTTTTGTACTTTTGCTTTTTCCAGTTTTTTTTCAGTGGCTGCTGTTTTGATTTTTTTACACCAGAGAACTAATTTAGGTGGTAGAGGTCGTGTGATCTCAGGTGATTTTGAAATTAGTAGAGTTGGTGTTTTTTCAGGGTTTTCTGAGATTGCAGTAAGTACCCTTCCTGTCCTTTTCTATTTAGATAGTTTGGGCCCCAGCGTTTGCTCATACTATTTTCTTTCTGTGTCAGTATTTCCTCTTGTCTAACCGCCATTACATGTTTGGGGGCTTTCTATTATCTTTGGGGTTCTGCTCCGGGGCAGATAGCTTTCCTATTTCTATCTTTAGGTGTAGTTAGTTTCTCAGGCTGTGACGAGGCGTCTAGGACCAACTTAGGAACGCTCCACGGCTGCCTCTAGTTGCGGTGGTTAGTCAGGGTACTGCAATCTCATAGATTCCAACTGCTCTGGTGTATTTCCTTTTTTGCCTGCACTCCTCAGCTACCGTAACATAACAGTATCACCGGCCATAAAAATTGTATGGTACTCACAGAAGGGAAAAAATATTTTGAAGGAAGAAAAGTTGTCAGAGATATTTTTCTGTTTGTTGCATTTTTTTTTTTTTTCCTCTGTATCTCTGGGTGCTGGGGAGGATCTTTTCTCCCAATGGAGTTTGCACAGTTGTCTGGCCGTGTGGATCAGCTTGCCACTGAGGTTCAGAGTATTGCTGCATATCTTGCTAGGTTGCCTGTTGTGGAACCTAGGATCCCCATGCCAGATTTGTTTTTAGGGGATCGAGCTAAGTTTCAGAATTTCAAAAATAATTGTAAATTGTTTCTTGCCTTAAAATCTAAGTCCTCAGGAAACGCAGCGCAGCAGGTTCAAATTATCATCTCTCTCCTGCGCGGCGATCCTCAGGATTGGGCTTTTTCCCTGATACCTGGGGATCCTGTTTTGAGTGATGTTGATGCATTTTTTCAGGCTTTGGGGTTATTGTACGATGAGCCTAATGTCACTGATCAAGCTGAAAAAGCCTTGTTGGCATTAAATCAGGGGCTTGATGACGCTGAGTTATACTGTCAGAGATTCCGTAGGTGGGCAGTCCTGACCAAATGGAATGACGACGCTTTGGCGGCCCTTTTCCGGAAGGGTCTGTCGGATAATGTAAAGGATGTTATGGTGGGATTCCCTGTCCCCTCTGGTCTCAATGATTCTATGTCATTGGCGATTCAAATTGACAGACGTTTGCGTGAGCGGAGAGGTATGCTTGGAGTGGTGTTGCCTTGTGAGCCAGCTGCTGAGCCCATGCAGTATGATGGAGTGGTGTCTGGGGCACAGCGTCATGATTTTCGAAAGCGCAATGGGTTATGTTTCTACTGTGGTGATGCCTCTCATGCTATTTCAGTCTGCCCTAAGCGGGGAAGACGTTTTGCACGCTCAGTTGTCTTGGGTAGTGTTCAGACTAAGTTTTTATTAACTGTCACTCTGATATGCTCTCTGTCCTCATTTTCTGCTCAGGCTTTCGTTGATTCTGGAGCAGCTATTAACCTGATGGATTATGATTTTGCTAAACGTTGTGGGTTTCCCTTGATACCCCTACAGAAGTCTATTCCTTTACTGGGGATCGATTCTACCCCTTTGGCTGAGAATAAACCCCAGTTTTCTACTCAGGTGATAATGAGGGTTGAACCTGATCACCAGGAGTGCTGCAAATTTTTGATTCTATATAATCTGCATGACATTATAGTGCTGGGTTTCCCTTGGTTACAGTCTCATAATCCTGTTTTGGATTGGAAATCTGTGTCTGTAACCAGTTGGGGCTGCCAATGTTTTAATACCAACACTCCTGTTTTTTCTGCCTCCCCCAGGCTGAGGATGTTCCTGACTTTTTGTTTGATTTTTCTGATGTGTTTAGCGAAAGTAAATCTGCATCCTTACCTCCCCATAGGAGCTATGACTGCGCTATTGAATTAGTGCCAGGTAGTAAATTCCCTAAAGGTCGCCTTTTTAACTTGTCTGTACCTGAACATGACGCTATGCGGTCTTATATCAAGGAATCATTGGAGAAGGGTCATATCAGACCATCCTCTTCACCCTTAGGTGCCGGTTTTTTCTTTGTGGCCAAAAAAGATGGTTCATTAAGGCCGTGTATTGATTATCGTCTCTTGAACAATATTACTGTGAAATATCAATACCCGTTACCCTTGATTTCTGACCTGTTTTCCAGGGTGAAAAACGCTACTTGGTTTACCAAGCTTGACCTCAGGGGGGCGTATAACCTTATTCGCATTAAGCACGGGGATGAATGGAAGACGGCATTTAACACCCCTGAAGGGCATTTTGAGTACCTTGTGATGCCCTTTGGGCTCACTAATGCTCCTTCCGTCTTCCAGTCCTTCATGAATGACATTTTCAGGGATTTTGTGGACAAGTTTCTGATTGTTTATTTGGATGATATCTTGATTTTTTCTAATGACTGGGACTCTCATGTGAAACATGTTCGAACTGTATTCCAGATTTTGAGAGAGAATGCTCTGTATGTGAAGGGATCAAAGTGTCTTTTTGGCGTACAGAAGATCTCATTTCTGGGATTCATTTTGTCCCCATCTGTTATTGAAATGGACCCGGTCAAGGTTCAGGCCATCTGTGATTGGGTCCAACCTACTTCATTAAAGGCTCTTCAGAGATTTTTGGGTTTTGCCAATTTTTATCGTAAATTTATTGGTAATTTCTCGGTTATTGTTAAACCATTAACTGATTTGACCAGAAAGGGTTCTGATGTGGTGAATTGGCCTCTGAGGCAGTCTCTGCGTTTCAGGAACTTAAGCAGAGATTCACTTCTGCTCCTGTTCTACGGCAGCCTGATGTTTCTCTGCCATTTCAGGTGGAGGTTGATGCCTCTGAAATTGGGGCAGGTGCCGTTTTGTCCCAAAAAGATCCAGAGACCTCTAAAAGTAACCCTTGTGCCTTTTTCTCTCGAAAATTTTCTCCTACTGAACGTAATTATGACGTGGGTAATCGGGAGTTATTGGCCATGAAGTGGGCTTTTGAAGAGTGGAGACATTGGCTGGAGGGAGCCAAACATCAGGTGGTGGTCCTTACGGACCATAAGAATCTGGTCTATCTGGAATCTGCCAAGCGACTCAATCCTAGACAGGCCAGGTGGGCCTTGTTTTTCACAACGTTTTAATTTTGTGGTTTCCTTTCTTCCTGGCACTAAGATTGTTAAGGCGGATGCCCTCTCGAGAAGTTTCCTTGCGGACTCTCCTGAGCTATCTGATCCCTCTGTTATTTTGAAGGAGGGTGTAGTTCTTTCCGCCATCTCGCCCAATTTGAGACTTGCTCTGGAGGGGTGTCAGGAGGATAGGCCCGACGCTGCCCTGTTGGAAAATTGTTTGTCCCGGACCAATGGAAAAAGAGTGTGATGTCTGAGATTCATTGTTCCGCATTGGCTGGGCATCCCGGAATTTTTGGTACCAGAGACTTGGTTAGTCGGTCCTTTTGGTGGTCTACCTTGTCTCGCGATGTCAGGGAATTTGTGCAGTCCTGCGGGACTTGCTCTCGCTCCAAGCCTTGCTCTCGCTCTAGTGGTTTGTTGATGCCATTGCCTGTGCCCAAGAGACCATGGACCCATATCTCTATGGATTTCATTTCCGATCTTCCTGTTTCTCAGAGAATGACCACCATCTGGGTAATTTGTGATAGGTTTTCCAAAATGATACATCTTGTGCCATTACCTAAGTTGCCTTCCTCCTCTGAATTGGTGCCGTTGTTCCTTCAGCACGTGGTTCGTTTACACGGCATTCCTGAGAACATTGTGTCTGACAGAGGAGTCCAGTTTGTTTCCAGATTTTGGAGGACTTTTTGTTCTAAACTGGGTGTTCAATTGTCTTTCTCCTCGGCATTTCATCCTCAGACCAATGGTCAAACTGAGAGAACAAACCAGACATTGGAGACTTATCTAAGATGCTTTGTGTCTGCTGATCAGGATGACTGGGTCTCTTTTTTGCCTTTGGCTGAGTTTGCTCTTAATAATAGGGCTAGCTCTGCCACTTTGATGTCTCCGTTTTTCTGTAATTCTGGGTTTCACCCTCGATTTTCTTCAGGACAGACGGAGGCTTCTGTCTGTCCAGGTGTTGACTCTGTTGTTGAGCGTATGCAGCAGATTTGGGACCAGGTAGTGGAGAGGTTGTCCCTCTCTCAGGAGAAGGCCCAGCGGTTTGCTAACCGGCATAGGACTGATGGTCCTCGGTTTAAAGTGGGGGACTTGGTCTGGTTGTCCTCAAAGAATATTCCTATGAGAGTAGCATCTCCTAAATTTAAGCCTAGGTTCATTGGACCTTATAAGATCATGGAGATTATTAATCCTGTTTCTTTTCGTTTGCTTCTTCCAGGGACATTTAAGATCCATAACGTGTTCCACAAGTCCTTGTTGAAGAGGTTTGTTGAGCCAGTGGTTCCTGCTGCTGTGCCTCCTGACCCTGTTTTGGTTGAGGGCAATCTGGAGTATGTGGTTGAGAAAATATTAGATTCTCGTTTTTCTAGACGAAGACTCCAGTATTTGGTTAAATGGAGAGGTTATGGTCAGGAAGACAATTCTTGGGTGTTTGCTTCGGACATCCATGCTAGGAGACTTATCCGTGCGTATCATAGAACTCATCCTGACCGACCTGGTTGCTCAAATGAGGGTTCGGTGACCCCTCCTCAAGGGGGGGTACTGTTGTGAATGGGTTTGAGATGAGTTCTGAGCAGAGGCCCCCTCTGGTGGTTACAAGCGGTACTAGTGAGGATTGTGAGGACTGGGAATCAGGTGTTACTGATTGGTCTTATATAAGGGAGTCATTTTCCCATCAGGGTTGCCGGTGATCAATTGTTCTGGTCTGAATCCTTCTTTCCAGTTTCCCTTGTAGCCTGCTGTGTCGTGTCTGCATCTCCTGCTATCAGATAAGACAATTTCTTATTTTGTGTTTTTACTATATTTTTGCATTTTGTCCTGCACTTCTGTGGGGGCCTTCAGGGTCCCCTCCGGGGGCTTTTGCCCTCTCAGTTTAGTCCAGCCACTGTGTTTTGTACTTTTGCTTTTTCCAGTTTTTTTTTCAGTGGCTGCTGTTTTGATTTTTTTACACCAGAGAACTAATTTAGGTGGTAGAGGTCGTGTGATCTCAGGTGATTTTGAAATTAGTAGAGTTGGTGTTTTTTCAGGGTTTTCTGAGATTGCAGTAAGTACCCTTCCTGTCCTTTTCTATTTAGATAGTTTGGGCCCCAGCGTTTGCTCATACTATTTTCTTTCTGTGTCAGTATTTCCTCTTGTCTAACCCACATTACATGTTTGGGGGCTTTCTATTATCTTTGGGGTTCTGCTCCGGGGCAGATAGCTTTCCTATTTCTATCTTTAGGTGTAGTTAGTTTCTCAGGCTGTGACGAGGCGTCTAGGACCAACTTAGGAACGCTCCACGGCTGCCTCTAGTTGCGGTGGTTAGTCAGGGTACTGCAATCTCATAGATTCCAACTGCTCTGGTGTATTTCCTTTTTTGCCTGCACTCCTCAGCTACCGTAACATAACAATTGCCTATAGGTGCGCTACCGCTGCCTGGATAATCCTTCTACCCAGACTTGCATCCGCTGAAGCCTGAGTATGGATATCATAATGCTTAGAAAAAGTATGTAGACTGGACCAGGTTGCCGATTTACAAATCTGTTCCGCCGAAGCCTGATGCCAAAAAGCCCAGGAGGCACCCACCGCTCTCGTGGAGTGAGCCCTAATTCCTGCCGGAACAACCGCGCCTCTGATGCGGTAGGCCTCCTGAATGGTTAACCGTATCCATCTGGCCAAAGTTGATCTTGAGGCAGCGAGTCCCTTCTTGCGACCCTCAGGGAGGATGAACAGCATGTCCGTCTGCCGAAGGGATGCCGTCCGAGATACATACCTCCTGAGTGCTCTCACCAGATCCAGCGTATAGAGAGCTTTCTCCACCCGGTGCGTCGGCACTGGGCAAAACAATGTCCTCATTGATATGGAACGAGGACACGACCTTTGGCAAAAAAGGTGGTGTTGGCCTGATCACCAAGTATGGTGGTAGATACGTGCTGAGGCGGGTTTTCGGGCGCTAGCCATTGTGGCAGCGACCTTCTGGGAGAATCCGGCCCTGGTCAGGATAAAAGACTCAACGGCCAGGCCGTCAAACACAGGACACATGAGTTCTGGTGGTAAACTGGCCCTGGGAGAGAAGGTCCGCGCGTTCTGGCAAATGCCAGGGTGCGTCGGCGAGCAGCTGTACCAGATCCGCGTACCACGAGCGACAAGGCCAATCTGGAGCGACTAATATCGCTGAGACTCCCTCTGTCTTGATCTTTCTGATCACCTTTGGGAGCAGAGCCAACGGAGGAAACAAGTACGGGAGGTGAAACTGATTCCACGGTAGAACCAGGGCGTCCACCGCAATCGCCTGTGGATCTCGGTATCGGGAGACGAAGTTAGGTACCTTGGCGTTTATCCTGGAGGCCATCAGGTCCACGTCCAGAGTTCCCCAGCGTAGGCAAATCTGCTGAAATACGTCGGGATGGAGCGACCATTCCACGGTCACTAGACCCTGACGGCTGAGGAAGTCCGCCGCCCAGTTCTCCTCGCCCGGAATGTGGACTGCCGATATCACAGAGTGATTTTTCTCTGCCCAGGCAAGAATATGTTTTACCTCGTGCATGGCCGCCCTGCTGCGGGTACCCCCCTGATGATTTATGAATGCCACGGCCGTGGCGTTGTCCGACTGTATCCGGGACAGGGCGGCCAGCCAAATGGTAATGAAAATGCCTCAGAGCCAGCCTAACAGCCCGAATCTCTAGTATGTTGATCGGGAGCGTTGATTCCTGCAGGGACCAAGATCCCTGGGCTGTGTAGTGGCGAAATACTGCTCCCCATCCTAGAAGGCTGGCGTCCGTTGTGACTATCAGCCAATGGACTGGGGGAAAACATTTCCCCTGCTGAAGAGAGGTGCTCACTGTCCACCATGTAAGTGTCTGTCTGACCCGAGCGGACAGACGCACCGGAGGTTGAGAGAGCAAGGGCTCCTGTCCCAAGTTGCCAAGAGGGCATGCTGAAGGGGGCGAAGATGAAATTGTGCAAAAGGAATGGCCTCGATTGCTGCCACCATCCTTCCTAAGACCTTCATACAAAACCGGATGGTGTGAGGAACCGGCTGGAGAGGGACCCGTACCTCCTGACGGAGAACTAGGGCCTTGTCCCAAGGGAGGATTGTCAAACCTCGAGTGGTGTCGAAAATCATCCCCAGAAAGGTGATCTTCCGAGATGGCACAGGAGATGCTTATTTCAAATTCACCAGCCACCCAAGGCAAATCAGAGTGTCTAGCGTGATGCTGACACTTTCTTCGCAGGCCTGAAAAGACGGACCCTTGACGAGGAGGTCGTCTAAATATGGCAAAACGACTATCCCCCGGGAGTGCAGAATGGACACAATGGCAGCCATGACCTTTGTGAACACCCTGAGAGCTGTGGCTAGCCCGAAGGGCAATGCTGCAAACTGAAAGTGAAGGTTGCTGATGGCAAACCGCAGAAACCTCTGATGAGAGGGGAATATGGGGATGTGAAGATAGGCATCCTGGATGTCTAGTGACGCCAAAAATTCCCCCTTTTCCATGGCCGCAATGACCGAGCGAAGAGACTCCATTCGGAAATGCCAAACTCTGACAAACCTGTTCAGACGCTTTAGGTCCAGAATGGGCCTTACAGCCCCGTCCTTCTTGGGTACTATGAACAGGTTGGAATAGAACCCCTGACCTCTCTCAACCTCCGGTACTGGGACAATAACCCCGCTGCACTGAAGTGTTTCGACAGCCTTGAATAAGGCGCGAACCCGAGTTTCTGCTCTGGGAAGACGAGGGGAAAAAAACTGATTTGGGGGACGGCTGATGAACTCGATCTTGTACCCCGAGAAGACTAACTCACTGACCCACCTGTCGTGAGTGACCGTAAGCCAGGCGGGGCGAAACCAGAGTAGGCGGCCGCCCACTCTGGATGAATTGACCGGATCCTGCCTCCAGTCATTTGGCCGAAAACTTGTGGGACCTGGATTCTCTAGATTTTGGCTGGCGGGATCCTTCCCAAAGGGTTGGTCTTGTAAGAGACCTGACGATCTCTGGCCTGATTGGGTCGACCTGAGCCGCCGGAGCTTGCTGCCGTGGCCCAACCAGGGTTGTGAGAGGCCCTAAACCGTGGCTGAAGCTGGTGACGAAAGAGCTGCTTACTTTTTGCTGAGGAAGAAAACCGCTCTTCCCTCCTGTGGAATCAGATATGAGCTGATCCAGCTTCTCGCCGAATAATCGGCCACTCTGATAGGGTAAGGACGTAAGGGACTTCTTTGAGGTTGAGTCCGCTCACCATGTCCTCAACCATAAGGCTCTCCTGAGAGCAATTGCGTTTGCGGCAGCCAGTGCTACGCAATTTGCCGCATCCAGGGAGGCATTAATCAAAAAATCTCCTGCAAGAGCGATCTGATTAGAGATCTCAACTACCTCTGATGGCACATCCCTACCGTGGAGTGCTCTATTCAGAGACTCCGACCAGGATATCATGGCCTTAGTCACCCAAGTTGCTGCAAAAGAGGGAGAGAGAGCAGAGCCTGATGTCTCAAACACTGAGCAAGCCAAGCTTTCAATGAGACGGTCCGTCGGATCTCTAATTGAGGAACTGCTGCGAAGGGAAAGTAGCATTTTAGATGCTAACCGCGATACCAGAGGATCGACCGCAGGAGATTCCGCCCATTTCCTAAGGAGTTCAGGAGAAAAACGATATCTGATATTGAAAGCCTTTCGTCCTGAAAAGCGCCTGTCTGGCCTCTCTCGGTGGCGCTGCACCAGGTCCTCAAATTCAGGGTGAGCGCAAAATACCTTATGAGGTTGTTTGGCCCGCTTGAAGGACACCCTGTGACCAGAGGTCAAGGTGGATTCAGCGTCTACCCCAAGGGTTTGATTAACGGCCTCGATGAGACTGTCGATTGTCTCCTGACAATTAGGTGCCTCTAGGTTGAGGGACTCTTCGGAATCAGAGTCCGAACCCTGTTCACTCACCTCTGCCGGTGAGGGAGAACAAGAGACGGAACTGATAGATGCCGAGGCTCCGGACGGCCCAGGCGACACTGTGTGGGTTCGCTTCCCCCGCGTCTGCCTGGTGAGAGCGCGGCCCCTGCAACCCGGAGGTTCCTGTAAAATGGAGGACCCTTCCAAGATGGGTGAACCACTGTCCCTGCCCCTATCGGGAGCCTGAAGGGACTAGATTGCTCTCGTTAGTGACGCCATGGACTGTGACAGAGACAGGGCCCACTCAGGGGGACCTGACGCATTGGGCTCAGGTATAGGGGAGGGCTCCTGGGCACGTTCGGAGTCACAGGTTTCGCAGACCCGATTACTCTGGGTGTGCGGAAAAGGGGACCTACAGGCAATGCATGAGGTATACAGCACCATGTGAGTCTTAGCCCTTCTGGACTTGTTTTGGGGCAGCAAAAATAGGGTGCAGCGGAGCTGAGTGGGGCTACCAGGCTGGAGGGAGTAGCACTTACCCCAGTCCTGTGTTCCCGGACGTCCTTGAATGGCGTGAGTGGGCGCAGAAGAGGCCACGGAGGCTGCTGCTGTATGCTGCAGTTTCCTTGGCTCAAAAAGCGCGCCCAGTCCAGGGTGGGCGTGCCTGAAATAGGGCTTGTGGGCGGATCCTTGCCCAGTCTGACATGCTGGGGGCAGTTATGCAGCAGTTTCCCTGCAAGCTTTGGGGAGGGGTTTCAGGACGCGGCCTAGCGCCGGCCGAAGCCAGGTGCTAAATTTGCTGCTGCTAGGGCCGGAGACCCAGGCAGGGGCCTAGCTTCCGGCTGAAGCCAGGGATTAGATTTTTGGCGGAGCCCGCCCGAGGATCGGGGGCGGGCCAGCCGGAAGAGCAAGCTGCTGCGGGAGGAGCTCAGGCCGCGGCCTAGTTTCCGGCTGAAGCCAGGGACTAAATTATTGGCGGAGCCCGCTCGAGGGCCCGACGGAAGTCGCGGGCTTCCGGAGGCCCCCCCATTCCAGGTTAGAGGGGGGCTTTGCAGAAAAGGTAAAAAGGGATGGTGCAGGCACCCTAACTCCATCATCCCTTCAGGGGATGAGGAGAGCGACCGTCCGCCTGCTTGCAGCACCGCAGTCCAGCATTGGTGGTGCAGTGGGGGAAGCACGGACTGCCTCTGTACAGCCTAGGGTTTCTCTACCCTAGGGTGGTCAGGGCAGAGTCCGGCATATTGTCCCACGTTGCGGTAGAGGATACGTGGAGGCGACACTCCACGTGCTCGCCCGTTGTTGGTTTGGGGAGATCGGACCCCTTCAAAAGGGTCCGTTGCCCCTATCTCGTCTTCATGAAAAAAAAAAAAAAAGTAGTCTGAAGAAAACCAGACGTGTGCCTCCATCTGACACTAAGCATGAACTGGGTTCGCCTACGGCCAGTGTCAAGGTGTATAGGAGCTAACCTTTTTTTATATCTACTTAGTGTCAGCCTCCTAGCGGCAGTAGCATACACCCACAGTCCTGTGTCCCCCAATGAGACGAAGGAGAAAATAAGAACCCATTATACTCAGCTCACACCAAATCCCCGACGCCCTCTTCTCCTAGAAAATAATGTAAAATAATAAACCACCATATACTCTCTGTCCGCCGTAGTCCAGGAAATTCAGATTGTCCCACGGCGATCTCACGTGTAGAACAGTCACATCGGGAGATGTGACCGCTCTACCCGGCCTCCGGTGATACACTGACAGGAGGTAATCGCTCCTGCAGTGTATCAGCTGTTCAGCTCCGATACTTTCATTTACGGCACCGCTGCGTTGTAAAGTTCTCACACAGAGGTAGTACCGTGAGAGCACAGTAGCTGACCTCCGGTGACCTCTCTCACGGCAGTGCAGTGATACACTGCGGGAGGGATCACCTCTGTCAGTGTATCACCAGAGGACAGGTAGAGCAGTCGCATCTTCCGATGTGACTGTTCTACACGTGAGATCACCGTGGGACACTCGGTAAACAGACTAAGTTGGACAGGGAGTATTATATGTTGTTTTATTATTTTACTTTAATTACAGGAGAACAAGGGCCTCGCTGGAATTAGGCGGTGAAATAAAAATGGAAAACTGTGTTTAGTCTTATTTCAAATAAAGGACTTTATTCTGGCTGTGTCTTTATTTACAATATAACTATAGGATTAGTAATGGAGAGGTGTCTTATAGACACCTCTCCATTACTAATCCGTGGGCTTGATGTTACCGGATAATACAAAGGTGACATCAATCCCACAAATTTTACCCCACTTGCCACCCCAACAGGGCAAGTGGGAAGAGCGAGGCTAAGTGCCAGAATTGGTGCATGTATACGATGCGCCATTTCTGGGGCGGCTGAGAGCTGATGTTTTTAGCCTGGGGGGGTGCCAATATCCATGGCCACTTCCCAGGCTATTAATATCAGACACCAGCTGTCTACCTAGCCTTTGCTAGTTCGATTTTATAGGGGGGGGGGGGCCCATGTCAATTTTTTTCTGGGATTCCCCTGTAAAATAGAAAGTAAAGGCTAAGCAAACATCTGTGAACTCATAATAATAGCCTGGGAACGTCCTTCCAAGAATATTAACATCAGCCTTCTGGTTATGAAAATTATGCGGGAGTCCACGCAAATTTAAAAAAAAAAAAATTTGTTGAAAAATAAACAGATATTGCGTTTCACGCAGATTGCGTGTGCATCTTTTATTTAACTGTTTATGTACCATTTTATTAATGAGGGTATCTGGCTGACACCTGTTCATTACTAAACCTCGGGTTTCATATAATATATTCAATAATATTTGTTTTGTGTGTGGTGTAAACATTATATTTGAACATGGTATGTAATGATATTATGGTCTTCAATGGAGAATGAAAAAGAAGAGGATGAACAAGGAAATGACATCACAATTCTTTTTTTTTAATTTTAAATAATATATCTTTATTTAGCTTACAAATCCGCACACAAAATCCGCATCAAAACCGAGCGGATTTTCAACTGCGTTTTCTGTCAAGAGAGGAAGAATCCACACAGAATTTTACAACAGCAAAACCGCAACGTGTGCACATACCCTTAGTCACAAGAACCTCGCTGTGGAATGTGTAGTCGATGCCGCGTCTCATGTTGCACTGAGGAGGGAGGGGTGCTCGAGCTAGGAAGCTATCAAAACGGATGGTTACCTACCATCCATACGTGAGGAAATATGACAAACACAAACTCTCTTGGCGTCCAATGACAACCCCACACGACTAATTAAAAGTTAACGAAGCCAGTATCAGGCTGTGCAACCAAAACAGAGTGTGGCACAAAGAGGAAACTATAGAAATGCTTAATGCACTCAGTAGTTAGTACCTACCTGTGTGGATAACGCTATCCTTCACCTTTGAATGCAGAAGATTCTTCTCATAAGACGTAAGGTTTAGAGCCTTTAAAACGTTCATAAGCACCAAGAAAAAAAAATTACACAGGTATAAACTTAAATGAGAAAAAAATGCAATAGAAATTTTCCCATTTTAAAGGTTATATAATTAAGATATCACAGCTGTAAAGAGAAAAGAAAAAAAAAGGACTGTGCATCCAAATATTGTACATTGATACATTGTACATGACATGGCAGTGGGCTTATACAATCTGATCTAAATGGTAATTAAGAACCTTATGGTTAGTTTTGTAAATTTTGCTTAGCCACAGAAGATTAATATATAATATTTGGATGTGTGGTCAAGGTCTTCATTTCTACAGCTATAATCCTTGAATAATAATTTTTTTTCAGACTTACAACTAGTCATCCAAGTTTCATATACCTCAACATCCTGTATAACATTGCGACTGTCCACCTCAGGGCATCTCTGTGGTGCTTTCTTCTTACTGTACCCATCTGTAGGAGACACACACTTACTGAGTGCACTCAAGTTGGTGACCATTATGATACAGAACCGACCCCAGGGAGTTAAAAACACCTGGCATAGCAATAAAGTTAGTTACCATTTTGCAGTGAAGTAAAAAGTGAAAGGGAATCTGTAAGCAGGTTTTTGCTATATATTCTGAGAGCAACATGATGTAGGGGCAGAAACCCCGATTCCAGAAATGTGTCACTTACTTGGCTCAGTGTTGCCCTTTCCATAAAATCTGTGTTTAATTACAAAGAGATTATTTACAAAGGACTAAGCACCTGGTGCCTCCTAGTCAACTGCTGACTAGCAGTGGTGTGAGCGGGGTTAAACAGGGTTCAGCATTCTGAGCCACTACTAGATCTGCAGCATAGAAAACAGTGATTATATCAAAATGAGTGCATGCAGGGTATCAAGTGACATTGCTAGAATCAGGGTCTCAGACGCTACATCATGCTGCTCTCAGACAACACAGAAAAACCTAATGACAGATTTAATTTACTCCTCTCTAGAGACACATGACTTAAAAAGGTTTTCCCAAGCATGCTCTGCTAATTTATGAACATCTCTCACATAAAGAGAGCGCCATGTTTTGGCATCTTTCAGTTCCTGGTGATGCAAGAGAAGGCCCTGCTTCTCAAGAACAGGTTAGAACCTACATGAGATATCTCCTCAAGTGACAAAGCTTGAAAAAAAGACACAGGTCAACAAATTCAATATATCTCTAAATAACCCTAATGTAGACATGTCCAAAATAGGAAGGCTTTTTTTTAACCCCTTAACGAGCAGAGGTATTTTCGGTTTTGCATTTTCGTTTTTAGCTCCCCTTCTTCCAGAGCCATAAACTTTTTTATTTTTCCGTCATTGTGGCCATGTGAGGGCTTATTTTATGCGGAACGAGTTGTACTTTTGAACGACACCATTGGTTTTACCATGTTGTGTATTCGAAAACGGGAAAAAAATTCCAAGTGCAGTGAAACTGTAAAAAAAAGTGCAATCCCACACTTGCTTTTTGTTTTGGTTTTTTACTAGGTTCAGTAAACTCTAAAACTGACCTGTCATTATGATTCTCCAGGTCATTACGAGTTCATAGACACCAAACATTTCTAGGTTCTTTTTTATCTAATGCCTCTTTCACACTTCCGGCGTGCACCTGACGGCGCCCCCGGCATTTTGCCGCAGCGCCGAATGCGTTCTTTTTTCGCATTGACATGCATTAGCGCCGGATGGCGCCGCATGTCAGTGCGTTGCATGCGGTTTTGTCTGGATGCGGCGCAAATGTACATTGCGGCGGCCGGACAAAACGCAGCATGTAACGTTTTTTGTTTTTGCCGGATGGTTTCTGATGTCTCCGGGCATCAGAAACCATCCGGCAAAAAAGCGCATGCGGCCGCCGGCGGCGCATCAGGTTTTCTGATGCGGCGCTGCGCCAAAATGCCGGGGGCGCCGTCAGGCGCCCGCCGGAAGTGTGAAAGAGGCCTTAGTGGTGAAAAAAAATTCTAAAACTTTGTTGAAAAAAAAAATTGCACCATTTTCTGATACCCGTAGCGTCTCCATTTTCCATGATCTTGGGTTGGGTGAGGGCTTATTTTTTTGCGTACCGAGCTGAAGTTTGTAATTATACCATTTTGGTGCAGATACGATCTTTTGATCACCCGTTATTGCATTTTAATGCAATGTCGCGGCGACCAAAAAAATAGTAATTCTGGAGTTTTGACTTTTTTTTTTCTCGCTACGCTGTTTAACAATCGGGTTAATCCTTTTTTTAATATAGATTGGGCGATTCTGAATGTGGCAATACCAAATATGTGTACGTTTGATTTTTTTTTATTGTTTTATTTTGAATAGGGTGTGATTTGAACTATATATATATATATATATATATATATATATATATATATATATATATATATACACACACACCAAATATACTCGTGTATAAGCCGACCCGCGTATAAGCCGACCCCCCTAATTTTGCCACAAAAAACTGGGAAAAATTATTGACTCATGTATAAGCCGGGTGTATAAACTGCCCTCCTGCTCTGTGCTGCCCCCGTCCTGCTCCCCATCCAGCTCTGTGCTCCCCCATTCTCCTCTGTACTCCCCCCCTCCTGCTCCATCCTCCGCTGTGCCCTCCATCCTCCCCTGTCCTGCTCCATGCTTCCCCCGTCCTCCTCCACGCTTCCCCCGTCCACCGATCTCCCCCCCAGTCCTGCTCCATGCTTCCCCCGTCCTCCGTTCTCCCCGTCCTCCTCTATGCTTCCCCGTCCTCCTCTATGCTTCCCCCGTCCACCGATCTCCCCCCCGTCCTGTTCCATGCTTCCCTGTCCTCCGTTCTCCCCCTGTCCTCCTCCATGCTTCCCCGTCCTGCTCCAGCTTCCCCCGTCCTCCTCTATGCTTCCCCCGTCCACCGTTCTCCCCCCCATCCTGTTCCGTGCTCCTTGTCCTCTCCTCCATCATACTCACCCCTCCCCGTGCCATCGCTGAGCGTCCCTGCAATCCTGCGTTCTCCCCGTCTTCCTGCAGCTCTCCAGCACTGAGCGGTGATGTAATACCGCTCATTAAGGGCATGAATATGGAGGTGACGCCCATGGGAGTGGCGTCGCGTCCATATTACATGACCTTAATGAGCGGGTATTACGTCACCGCTCAGTGCTGGAGAGAGCTGCAGGAAGACGGGGAGAGCTGCAGGATTGCAGGGACGCTCAGCGATGGCACGGGGAGGGGTGAGTATGATCCCAGCCACCGGCTCCTGCCGCGGCATCCCCTCCCCCGCTGGTTTCTGCCCTATGACTCGTGTATAAGCCGAGGGGGCATTTTCAGCACGAAAAAAGGTGCTGAAAATCTCGGCTTATACACGAGTATATACGGTATATTATATATATATATATATATATATATATATATATATACACACACTTTTTTTTTAACTTTTGGCATGCTTCAATAGTCTCCACGGGAGACTAGAAGCTGCCATAACCCGATTGGCTCTGATACATGATCAAATCACCTGTATGTAGCAGAATCCGGAAGTGACAACCATAGAGATCTCCAGGAAACCTCTGGTTGTCATGCCAACCCATTGGTAATCGCGATCATATGACGGGGGTCACCGGTGGGCGGATTTCCGGCACGATTGCCAGAAGCGCATGTTAAATGCCGCTGCCAGAGGTTGACAGCGGCATTTAACAGGTTAATAGCCGCGGGCGGATCGCAATTCCACCCGCGGCTGTTCCGGGCACATGTCAGCTGTTCAAAACACTTTAAATAGATCAGTTTGTATTGACTGTGTATAATATACGAGTTTCACTTTTTCTATTGAAGAACGGAAATAAATTCACTTTTTGATGATATTCTAATGTTGTGAGATGCACCTGTATATAATGGTTGCTTTGATCTTTCGTCTATTTTTAGCAGCATTTCTACATCTAGTGAAGACTTGTTGAACTGAACTGAAGAGATGTGTTAGGTAGTTTGGAAGCTGAGTTGCAAGGATTTTTGCCAAAAATGTATAATCTCGATTTAAGAGAGTAATGGGGTAGTAAGATTCAGGCAGAGTGTGATCTTTACTTGGTTTTGGGAGTATTATTATTCTTGAATCCAATAATCGATTAACTTGTTGATTATTAACATACAATGAGTTTAGGAGACTGGTAAGCGTAGGTACAATATCAGGTACTAGAAGTTTATAATATCCGGCAGAAGAGCCATCTGGAGCTGGTGATTTATTATTTGATGCAGATGATATTGCCAATTTCACTTCTACTGTTATGAGAGCATCAAGATCATTTGTTTAGTCTGTAGATAACGGAGGTAGAGCTTGGGCAGTAAAAAATGAATTAATGGATTCTAGACCAGTAGGAGTAGCTATACATAAAAGATCCTCAAAATAATTAAAAAGTACTATGCTAATTTTTTCGGTTTTGGTATGTACTTCTTGAGTGTTTGAAACTCACAGGGCAAGTATAGGTTTGTGTGTAGAGTAAGGGAGAGTCAGTGAGGTCAACAGTGAGCATGAATTATTGCAGCAACTATATTTGTTTTGGCGCAGTTTGTTTTGCAGGTGGGCTTGACCATGTAAGAAGGTTTCCATTAACTTTTTTCACCACCTCCATTATTAAAGAGTGTGGAACTTAAATCTTTATAGCACTAATCAGCATTATAAGAAATTTACAACACAATGGCAGGAGCCATTCAAAATCAATGAAAATCAGCAGAGCTACAGGTCTACAATCAGCAATCTACTGACATCTTAACTTTTAAGAGTCCGTTGAACTAATTTTAGGTGTAAATAAATTTGACCCCTCTCACCTGGACCGGTCACGTGCTCAAAAAAAAAAAAAAGAAAAGAAATACCTTTAACTCCCTTCACAACTGTGAACGTACCCATACATCCAGGCTGGCAGGTACTTTCCGACCTTGGACTTATGGATACGTCATGACGATTTGGCGCGCACAAAAGTGCAATCATCGCCGGGTGTCAGCTGATTCTGACAACTGACATCTAGTTCCCTCACCACTCCCGGCACTTTAGCCCGCTAAATACTGCGATCACAGTATTTAGCTGGCATGCAGCCCCCTCTCCACTCCGATCAGCGCCATGCTCCTGTGACGTTACAGCGGGGTTTCGATCGTTGCCATGATGACTCGATGTCGTCATGAAGACATCTGGGTCACCAGGCACTAGCAAGTAAGTTAGATCATGCGTAGTGCATAATCTAACTAACTTGTGTCAGTGCAGCACTGACAGCTGTAAAGCATTAGAACTGCGATCAGACCGTAGAAGGTTAAAGTCCCATGGAGGGACTTCGTAAAAACGTTAAAAAAAAATAAAAAAAAATAAGAAATTGTAAAATATATATATTTACTGCTCTGGCAAAAATTAAGAGACCACTGCAACATGTTGTCTGATTTTTTCTTTATAGGTATATTTTTGAGTAAAATATACATTGCTCTTTTATTCTATAAACTACTGACAACATATCTCCGAATTTCCAAGCAATAAATTTTTTATTTATTTTCAGAAAATGAGAAATGGTCAAAATAACAAAAAAATGCAGTGCTTGCAGAACTCAAATAATGCTAAGAAAACAAGTACATAATCATTTAGAAATAACAATACTAATATTTTAACTCAGGAAGAGTTCAGAAATCAATATTTTGTGGAATAACCATAATTTTTAATCACAGCTTTCATGCATCTTGGCATGCTTTCCACCAGTCTTTCACACTGGGTGACCTTATGCCACTCCTGGTACAAAAATTTAAGCAGTTCTTCTTTGTTTGATGGCTTGTGACTATCCATCTATCCATCTTCCTCTTGATTACATTACAGAGGTTTTCAATGGGGTTCAGGAGATTGGGCTGGCCATGACAGGGATTTGATGTGGTGGTCCTTCATTCACACACACTGATTGACCTAGCTGTGTGACATGGCGCATTGTCCTGCTGGAAAACCAGTCCTCAAGAGTTGGTGAACATTGCCTAAGCAGAAGGAATCAACTGTTTCTCCAGGATAACTTTGTATGCGGCTTGATTCATACATCCTTCGCAAAGAAAAACCTGCCCAACCTACCAAATTTCACAGTGGGTGCAAGACACTGTGGCTTGTACGCCTCTCCAGGTCTCTGTCTAACAATTAGACGACCAGGTGTTGGGCAAAGCTGAAAATTAGACTCATCAGAGATTAACTTACACCAGTCCTCTATGGTCCAATCCTTATGGTCTTTGGCAAACTTCAGCCTGGCTCTCCTTTACTTCTCATTGATGAAAGGCTTTTTTCTAGCTTTACATGACTTGAGCCCTGCCTCTAGGAGCCTGTTACGAACTGTTCTTGCTGTGCACTTCACCCCAGCTGCCATTTCTTTTGTAGTTCACTTGAGGTCATCCTGCGGTTACTGAGTGACAATCGAATACACATATATTACTTACCGGTAATGTGTTTTTATGAAGCCCATAACAGCAACAACGAGAGAGGGGATCCGCCCCTCAAGGACAGGGAACTTTTAAGATAAAAAGGGCGGCTCCTCTCTCTGCATCAATGGTTTACAGAGCTTGAGAGGACCTCAAGGTTAGTGTAGTGTATTGACTATATATATTATTCTCAACCCCACTTTAAGTGGAAACTATATACAACGACCCACCAACCAAAGGGTGAAAGCTTAGTAGCGGGAGGGAATATATGGGTGCTGTCATGGGCTTCGTAAAAACACATTACCGGTAAGTAATATACGTGTTTTCCTAGCACCCATGACAGCACCAATGAGAGAATTACAGATAATTACTCTATGAGGGAGGGACTACAGCTTGTACACCCCTTTTCCCAAAAGTTAAATCAGAAGAGGCAGAAAGATCCTGTCTATAGTGACTATAGAAGGTGATGACCACGTAGCCGTCTTACAGATTTGCTCGATGCACACACCTGCCCTTTCTGCCCAGGAAGTTGCCATCGCCCTTGTAGTGTGGGCCCACAGATCGTCCGGAACTGGTCTTCCCACACATACATAGGCCAACTTGATCGCTCCCATCCCCTTCCTAGAACCCTGGAAGGAGATAAACAGAGCCCTATCCTTCCTATAAGATTTTGTTGCCTGCAAATAGTGAAGGAGGCACCTCCTGACATCTAGGGTATGAAATTTTTTTCCCTATCATTTTTTGGGTCAGGACAAAAGGATGGTAGGGATATCTCTTTCTATCTATGGAACCTCGACACTACTTTGGGCAAATAGGCTGGATCAAGTTTCAGGACTACTCTATCATCCATTACAACCGTGAAGGAAGGATCTGCTGAAAGGGCCTGTATGTCCCCAATTCTACGTGCTGATGTAAGGGCTACCAGGACTATGGTCTTAAACGTTATCAGTTTTATGGATGCATCTGCTAATGGCTCAAATGGGGGTTCAGTCAAGGCATTTAGGACCAAGTTCAAGTCCCATGGAGGTACCCTGGCTATCAGGGCTGGTCTGGATCTAGTGCAGCCTTTAATGAATCTAACCACCCACTGATTACCTGCTAAGTTGTAGTTATAAAGCGCCCCCAATGCTGACACCTGAACCTTTAACATGCTTAGTGCCAGGCCCTAATCTCGTCCTTTCTGAAGGAACCCCAGGATCTCCCTCAGGGGTACATTCACTTCTGGACAACACCCTGTAGATGACAAAAATCTCTTCCAAGTCCTACCATAAATCCTTGTAGTAACTGGTTTCCTACAAGCAACCAAGGTGGAAATCAGGTTGGCCGAGAATCCCCTACTCTCTAGCACTGACCTCTCAAGTTCCAGGCTGTCAAGTGCAGCCCAGTCACCTAAGGATGAAGCACAGGCCCTTGAGCTAGAAGGTCCGGGATCTCCAGAAGGACCCAGGGATCCGTGACTGACATACTCCTCAGCCAGAAGAACCAGGGTCTTTTGGGCCAAAAGGGGGCTATGAGTATTATCCTTGCCCTGTCCTGCCTGATATTCCTGAGGACTGCTGGTATCAGACAGATCGGGGGAAAGGCATAAGCTAGGGATAACTTCCATCTGATCCGGAAGGCGTCTACTACATAGGGGTTCTCCCTCGGGTTCAGGGAGCAGAATTTTCCCACTTTGGTGTTCTGTCTGGAGGCAAAAAGGTTGATCTCCGGTTCCTCCCACGTCTCTACTAAACGCCTGAATACTGCCATCTTGAGGGACCATTCGCCTTGCAGAAGCAGCCTGCGGCTAAGAAAGTCTGATGTTACATAGTCCCTCACTTTGATATGGAGGGCCGACAGTGATAGGATATTGCTTTCCGCTACCTCGAAAATCCGTTTGGTTACCTTCAATAGGGGCTGGGACCGTGTACCCCCCTGATGATTCACATACGCCACTTGGTTGTCCAACAGTATCCTTACATGACGGCCCTGCAGGAACGGCAGAAGAGTCTGTAAGGCACTTTCTACTGCCCGAAGCACCAACACATTCGATGAGGCCTCCTTCTCCAACAGTGACCATGTCCCCTGAACCAGGTGGCAGTCCACATGCGCCCCCCACCCCCCGGGGCTGGCATCCCTTTCGCCTGAGCATCACCAGGGCAGCTCTTTCACAAGACCGCCCTCCGGCCTGCGTTAGAGAGTACAGCTGATCTTGCAGCCAGTCTGGCTGAATCGGCCGATGCGTCCGCTAGAAAGCAGCTGCATCCTTGATCATCGGCAGCATAGTTTTAACGGTGTCAGTCGATGAATCCTCCCCCAGCTGATTTTCTAACGTGTTTAGCCATACCGTAAGAGACCTTGCTGTACAAGTTGCTGCGATGGTCGGCCTCAATGCCCTTGCTGACGATTCGTGTTGTGTTTCGGTAGCTGAGGAGTGCAGGTAAAAAAGGCAATACACCAGAGCAGTTGGAATCTATGAGATTGCAGTACCCTGACTAACCACCACAACTAGAGGCAGCCGTGGAGCGTTCCTACGTTGGTCCTAGACGCCTCGTCACAGCCTGAGAAACTAACTACACCTAAAGATAGATATAGGAAAGCTATCTGCCCCGGAGCAGAACCCCAAAGATAATAGAAAGCCCCCAAACATGTAATGGCGGTTAGACAAGATGAAATACTGACACAGAAAGAAAATAGTAAGAGCAAACGCTGGGGCCCAAACTAACTAAATAGAAAATAGAAAAACGAGAATCTAATATTTTCTCAACCACATACTCCAGATTGCCCTCAACCAAAACAGGGTCAGGAGGCACAGCAGCAGGAACCACTGGCTCAACAAACCTCTTCAACAAGGACTTGTGGAACACGTTATGGATCTTAAATGTCCCTGGAAGAAGCAAATGAAAAGAAACAGGATTAATAATCTCCATGATCTTATAAGGTCCAATGAACCTAGGCTTAAATTTAGGAGATGCTACTCTCATAGGAATATTCTTTGAGGACAACCAGACCAAGTCCCCACTTTAAACCGAGGACCATCAGTCCTATGCCGGTTAGCAAACGGCTGGGCCCTCTCCTGAGAGAGGGACAACCTCTCCACTACCTGGTCCCAAATCAGTTGCATACGCTCCACAACAGAGTCAACACCTGGACAGACAGAAGCCTCCGTCTGTCCTGAAGAAAATCGAGGGTGAAACCCAGAATTACAGAAAAATGGAGACATCAAAGTAGCAGAGCTAGCCCTATTATTAAGAGCAAACTCAGCCAAAGGCAAAAAAGAGACCCAGTCATCCTGATCAGCAGACACAAAGCATCTTAGATAAATCTCCAATGTCTGGTTTGTTCTCTCAGTTTGACCATTGGTCTGAGGATGAAATGCCGAGGAGAAAGACAATTGAACACCCAGTTTAGAACAAAAAGTCCTCCAAAATCTGGAAACAAACTGGACTCCTCTGTCAGACACAATGTTCTCAGGAATGCCGTGTAAACGAACCACGTGCTGAAGGAACAACGGCACCAATTCAGAGGAGGAAGGCAACTTAGGTAATGGCACAAGATGTATCATCTTGGAAAACCTATCACAAATCACCCAGATGGCGGTCATTCTCTGAGAAACAGAAAGGTCGGAAATGAAATCCATAGAGATATGGGTCCATGGTCTCTTGGGCACAGGCAATGGCATCAACAAACCACTAGAGCGAGAGCAAGTCCCGCAGGACTGCACAAATTCCCTGACATCACGAGACAAGGTAGGCCACCAAAAGGACCGACTAACCAAGTCTCTGGTACCAAAAATTCCGGGATGCCCAGCCAATGCGGAACAATGAATCTCAGACATCACACTCTTTTTCCACTGGTCCGGGACAAACAATTTTCCAACAGGGCAGCACTCGGGCCCATCCTCCTGACACCCCTCCAGAGCAAGTCTCAAATTGGGAGAGATGGCGGAAAGAACTACACCCTCCTTCAAAATAACAGAAGGATCAGATAACTCAGGAGAGTCCGCAAGGAAACTCCTCGAGAGGGCATCCGCCTTAACATTCTTAGTGCCAGGAAGAAAGGAAACCACAAAATTAAAACGTGTGAAAAACAAGGCCCACCTGGCCTGTCTAGGATTGAGTCGCTTGGCAGATTCCAGATACACCAGATTCTTATGGTCCGTAAGGACCACCACCTGATGTTTGGCTCCCTCCAGCCAATGTCTCCACTCTTCAAAAGCCCACTTCATGGCCAATAACTCCCGATTACCCACGTCATAATAACGTTCAGTAGGAGAAAATTTTCGAGAGAAAAAGGCACAAGGGTTACTTTTAGAGGTCTCTGGATCTTTTTGGGACAAAACGGCACCTGCCCCAATTTCAGAGGCATCAACCTCCACCTGAAATCGCAGAGAAACATCAGGCTGCCGTAGAACAGGAGCAGAAGTGAATCTCTGCTTAAGTTCCTGAAATGCAGAGACTGCCTCAGGAGGCCAATTCACCACATCAGAACCCTTTCTGGTCAAATCAGTTAATGGTTTAACAATAACCGAGAAATTACCAATAAATTTACGATAAAAATTGGCAAAACCCAAAAATCTCTGAAGAGCCTTTAATGAAGTAGGTTGGACCCAATCACAGATGGCCTGAACCTTGACCAGGTCCATTTCAATAACAGATGGGGACAAAATGAATCCCAGAAATGAGATCCTCTGTACGCCAAAAAGACACTTTGATCCCTTCACATACAGAGCATTCTCTCTCAAAATCTGGAATACAGTTCGAACATGTTTCACATGAGAGTCCCAGTCATTAGAAAAAATCAAGATATCATCCAAATAAACAATCAGAAATTTGTCCACAAAATCCCTGAAAATGTCATTCATGAAGGACTGGAAGACGGAAGGAGCATTAGTGAGCCCAAAGGGCATCACCAGGTACTCAAAATGCCCTTCAGGGGTATTGAATGCCGTCTTCCATTCATCCCCGTGCTTAATGCGAATAAGGTTAACGCCCCCCTGAGGTCAAGCTTGGTAAACCAAGTAGCGTTTTTCACCCTGGAAAACAGGTCAGAAATCAAGGGTAACGGGTATTGATATTTCACAGTAATATTGTTCAAGAGACGATAATCAATACACGGCCTTAATGAACCATCCTTTTTGGCCACAAAGAAAAAACCGGCACCTAAGGGTGAAGAGGATGGTCTGATATGACCCTTCTCCAATGATTCCTTGATATAAGACCGCATAGCGTCATGTTCAGGTACAGACAAGTTAAAAAGGCGACCTTTAGGGAATTTACTACCCGGCACTAATTCAATAGCGCAGTCATAGCTCCTATGGGGAGGCAAGGATGCAGATTTACTTTCGCTAAACACATCAGAAAAATCAATCAAAAAGTCAGGAACATCCTGAGCCTGGGGGGAGGCAGAAAAAACAGGAGTGTTGGCATTAACACATTGGCAGCCCCAACTGGTTACAGACACAGATTTCCAATCCAAAACAGGATTATGAGACTGTAACCAAGGAAAACCCAGCACGATAATGTCATGCTGATTATACAGAACCAAAAATTTGCAGCACTCTTGGTGATCAGGTTCAACCCTCAATATCACCTGAGTAGAAAACTGGGGTTTATTCTCAGCCAAAGGGGTAGAATCGATCCCCAGTAGGGGAATAGACTTCTGTAGGGGTATCAAGGGAAATCCACAACGTTTAGCAAAATCATAATCCATCAGGTTAATAGCTGCTCCAGAATCAACGAAAGCCTGAGCAGAAAATGAGGACAGAGAACATATCAGAGTGACAGTTAATAAAAACTTAGTCTGAACACTACCCAAGACAACTGAGCGTGCAAAACGTCTTCCCCCCTTAGGGCAGACTGAAATAGCATGAGAGGCATCACCACAGTAGAAACATAACCCATTGCGCTTTCGAAACTCATGACGCTGTGCCCCAGACACCACTCTATCACACTGCATGGGTTCAGAAGCTGGTTCACAAGGCAACACCATTCCACGCATACTTCTCCGCTCACGCAAACGTCTGTCAATTTGAATCGCTAATGACATAGAATCATTGAGACCAGAGGGGACAGGGAATCCCACCATAACATCCTTTACATTATCTGACAGACCCTTCCGGAAAAGGGCTGCCAAAGCGTCGTCATTCCATTTGGTCAGGACTGCCCACCTACGGAATCTCTGGCAGTATAACTCAGCGTCATCAAGCCCCTGACTTAATGCCAACAAGGCTTTCTCAGCTTGATCAGTGACATTAGGCTCATCGTACAATAACCCCAAGGCCTGAAAAAATGCATCAACATCACTCAAAACAGGATCCCCAGGTATCAGGGAAAAAGCCCAATCCTGAGGATCGCAGCGCAGGAGAGAGATGATAATTTGAACCTGCTGCGCTGCGTTCCCTGAGGACTTAGATTTTAAGGCAAAAAACAATTTACAATTATTTTTGAAATTCTGAAACTTAGCTCGATCCCCTAAAAACAAATCTGGCATGGGAATCCTAGGTTCCACAACAGGCAACCCAGCAAGATAGATAGCAATACTCCGAACCTCAGTGGCAAGCTGATCCACACGGCCAGACAACTGTGCAAACTCCATTGAGAGAAAAGATCCTCCCCAGCACCCAGAGATACAGAGGGGAAAAAAAAAATGCAACAAACAGAAAAATACCTCTGACAACTCTGACAATATTTTTTCCCTTCTGTGAGTACCATACAATTTTCAATTTTTAGGCCGGTGATACTGTTGTGTTTCGGTAGCTGAGGAGTGCAGGTAAAAAAGGCAATACACCAGAGCAGTTGGAATCTATGAGATTGCAGTACCCTGACTAACCACCACAACTAGAGGCAGCCGTGGAGCGTTCCTACGTTGGTCCTAGACGCCTCGTCACAGCCTGAGAAACTAACTACACCTAAAGATAGATATAGGAAAGCTATCTGCCCCGGAGCAGAACCCCAAAGATAATAGAAAGCCCCCAAACATGTAATGGCGGTTAGACAAGATGAAATACTGACACAGAAAGAAAATAGTAAGAGCAAACGCTGGGGCCCAAACTAACTAAATAGAAAAGGATAGGAAGGGTACTTACTGCAATCCCAGAAAACCCTGAAAAGCACCAACTCTACTAATTTCAAAATCACCTGAGATCACACGACCTCTACCACCTAAATTAGTTCTCTGGTGTAACAAAATCAAAACAGCAGCCACTGAAAAAACTGGAAAAAGCAAAAGTACAAACAACAGTGGCTGAACAAAACTGAGAGGGCAGAAGCCCCCGGAGGGGACCCAGAAGGCCCCACAGAAGTGCAGGACAAAATGCAAAAATATAGCACAAACACAAAAGAAGAAAATGTCTTATCTGTTAGCAGGAGATGCAGACACGACACAGCAGGCTACAAGGGAAACTGGAATAAAGGATTCAGACCAGAACAATTGATCACCGGCAACCCTGATGGGAAGGTGACTCCCTTATATAAGACCAGTCAGTAACACCTGATTCCCATTCCTCACAATCTTCACTGGACAGACTAGCACCGCTTGTAACCACCAGAGGGAGCCTCTGCTCAGAACTCATCTCAAACCCATTCACAACAGATTCGCATGTAGCTTTGAGAAAAGTATCCACCTTCCTATCAAGAGGGTCTTTTAGTAACCCAGAGACCTCAAAAGGAAGGGATGAACTCTTAGAGGCTTTAGATATGGCCACATCCAACCTGGGAGCTTTTCCCCAGGACAACAACGTTTCATCTTCAAAAGGGTATTTTCTCTTGAAGGAATATGGCAGGGGACCTCTTTTATCTGGCTTTTCCCATTCCCTAGTAATGAGAATCTGTAGCTGGTCATTCATGAGAAAGGTTCTACGCTTCTTCTTATCCAGGGTACCAAACATAATATCTTGGACGGATCTTTTAGGCTTCTGGTCCACCAACCCCATTGTGGACCTCACCGCCTTAACTAATCTGTCCCCTTCTTCCAGGGGGAAGCAATAACCCGAGCCACTTTCTGATGAGGAAGAACCCCAAGTGTCCTGCAGAACTCCCTCATCCGAACATACCGACGGTGAATGAGACCTTTTGGCTCTATTCTCCTTTGATGTTTCCCCTGAACGGGACCAAGAGCTTAGCGAATTTTCTACCTCGGCTCTGATGAGAGTTCTCAGGGTACTGGAAAATTCCAGGGTTTCATTAATTAGCCACCGTGTCATTAATGCACGGCTGCCATAACTTTTTGGGCCATGCACTGTCCAGATCCTGCCCACATAAAGCACACACCCTAAGCTTTGACTTCCCCGTACATTTTATAGGGGGGGGAGGTTCATAAAGCCATATAGAAAAAAGGCGAAAAAGGGAGGGGGAGAGCAAAAAAGAGAGAGGCCTGCATTAACAGATGGCATTCTCGTAGCTCACTCACCACTCCCAACAATCAAAGGGTACCGGAACAGGAGGCCGGACGTCGTCCAAAAGGGTCTCCTTTATTAATTGTGGATCTTTTCATCCTGGAGTAGCTATGCCGCCTGGAATCCTTGGACCTGCGTGCCCTAGTGGATCTTTCAGAACTTCCAACCTGGCGCCGGGGTGCTGTGGCTACTCCTTGGCTAATCCTCCATGCTACTGCTGCTGCTACTCACGGGGGGGGATTAGCCGGCCGGCGTCTCCTGCAGCTTCCGGTAACGCGCCCCAGGTGCAAAGGTCCTGGCCACGACATCAGAGCACTACTCCCTGTTTCTGGCCGCGCTGACCACACGCCGGGACGCAGGGATGCTGGCTATCACACTGCCCATTCGGGCCCCCCAACGGCGCTTCTAGGGGCACCGGCTGAAGCAGAGTTGGTACCCTGCCGCCGCCGCCCGGCCCTGGGATCCTGCTCCATCTTCTTTCTTCAGCAGCGCTTGCAGCTGCCATAAGGTAAAGGTTGGTGCTGTCATGGGTGCTAGGAAAAAGATAACGGTCATTCCGGTCAGTGGAGAGTCGTTTTCGCCCTCTGCCAGTCTGTAGTTTTGTTGTCCCCAATGTTTGCTGCTTGACCTTGTTGTAATGGACTGTCGTCTTAGAAATTTTAAGAATGGAGTTTACATGACGCTCACTGTATCCCTGCTAGTAAAGACAGAATTGAGCCCTTCTTTTCCTCAATCAAGACTTTTCTTTTCAAAGCCTTTGGCATAGTTAAGAGTTATTTTTTCATTTCTATTACTTTTGGGATATTACTAGTAGAGTTGAGCGAAACAGGTCGGTCAGATTTATAAGTCGCTGACTTTCGCTAAAGTCGAGTTTCGAAGAGTGAAACCCAACCATAGTGTGAAGTCGGCCATGCGGTTGTCGACCCGAGCGCCAAAGTCGGTTTTCCCATAATGCTTGCAGGCGCCTTTTTTTCAGCCAATGAGCAAGGACGTACACTGTGGGCAACGAGATGACATGGGCAGCGTCCACCAACATCTTAGAGAAGGGCATTGCACTGATTAGCTTGCTTTGGGGCGTCATAGTGTCTATAAAAGCCCTGACCGCCGACCGACATTTTACTTCTGCCGATCTGAACAGTAGGGAGAGGTTGCTGACGCTGTTTATCAGTAGGGAGAGAGTTAGGGCTGGAAACAGAAGTTTTTATGTGCTTGTGCTGATAGCAATTGTGCTGTACAGTTAGTGTGCAGTGACCGGGGAGGATTTTATTGTGTGCAGCAGCGCTGGTTATTAGGCTGCCTGCCAGTGACAGGGGAGGATTTTCTTGTGTGCAGCAGCGCTGGTTAATAGGCTGCCTGCTAGCTGTATTGCCGTGTGTACACTGCTGTGCAGACTGCTTTTTACACAGCACTAATACTTTTATTCTTTTTTTCTGCAGTTACCGAACGTTCATTTTTTCCCCACACCGTATAGAGCAGTATGCTCCTCACACACTACCGTGTACCAGCTGGTATCACGGACTAATACATGCTGACTATCTGTGTGTGACTGCGGAAATATATACGGAGATTGAAATTTTCCCCTATACTATATACACCTGGTATCTAGTACCCTTTTTCTGCTTTTTATATTCTGGTCTAATCCATACTGAGCCTGTGAGCGTCTGTGTGTTACTCCGGAAATATATACGGAGATTTAAATTTACCCCAACACTGTATACAGCTGTACGCTTCTGATACAGTACCCTTTTTCTGCTTTTAATATTCTGGTCTAATCCATACTGAGCCTGTGAGTGCCTGTGTGTTACTCCGGAAATATATACGGAGATTTAAAATTACTCCAACACTGTATACAGCTGTACGCTTCTGATACAGTACCCTTTTTCTGCTTTTTATATTCTGGTCTAATCCATACTGAGACTGTGAGCGTCTGTGTGTTACTCCAGATATATATTTGGAGATTTAAAATTACCTCAACACTTTATGCACCTGGTATCTTCTGATACAGTACTCTTTTTCTGCTTTTTATATTCTGGTCTAATCCATACTGAGCCTGTGAGTGCATCTGTGTGTTACTCGGAAATATATACAGAGACTTAAAATTACCCCAACACTATATACACCTGGAATCTTCTGATACAGTACCCTTTTTCTGCTTTATATATTCTGGTCTAATCCATACTGAGCCTGAGAGCGTCTGTGTGTTACTCCGGAAATATATACAGAGATTTAAAATTACCCCAACACTGTATACAGCTGTACGCTTCTCCTACAGTACCCTTTATCTGCTTTTTATATTCTGGTCTAATCCATACTGAGCCTGTGAGCGTCTCTGTGTTACTCTCGAAATATATACAGAGTTTTAAAATTGCCCCAACACTGTATACAGCTGTACGTTTCTGAAACAGTACCCTTTTTCTTCTTTTTATATTCTGGTCTAATCCATACTGAGTGAGCGTCTGTGTGTTACTCCGGAAATATATACAGAAATTTAAAATTACCCCAATACTGTATACAGCTGTACGCTTCTCATACAGTACCCTTTTTCTGCTTTTATATTCTGGTCTAATCCATACTGAGCCTGAGAGCGTCTGTGTGTGACTCCGGAAATATATACAGAGTTTTACAATTTTCACCTATACTATATACACCTGGTATCTTCTGATACAGTACCCATTTTCTGCTTTTTATATTCTGGTCTAATCCATACTGAGCCTGTGAGCGTCTGTGTGTTACTCTGGAAATATATACGGAGATTTAAAATTACCCCAACACTATATACACCTGGTATCTTCTGATACAGTAGCCTTTTTCTGCTTTTTATATTCTGGTCTAATCCATACTGAGCCTGTGAGCGTCTGTGTGTTACTCCGGAAATATATACGGAGATTTAAAATTACCCCAACACTGTATACAGCTGTATGCTTCTCATACAGTACCATATATCTGCTGGTATTTTTGGTACATTTTCCCAAACATGAGGAAGTATGGTAGAAGAGGCTGCGGACGTGGGGCGGGGGGCCAGCTGGTATTGATGGTGGTGGTGGTGCATCTGCTGGTAGTGCCAAAAGCACAATAGCACCTAAGGCAGGAGGTGTTGAGCCTGCGTCATCGTCTTGCTCCAGAAGGCCAGGAAGGCTCCCTTTTCTGGGAGTAGGTAAACCGCTTTTAAAGCCGGAGCATCAGGAACAGGTTTTGGCTTACATTGCCGAAACAGCCTTCAGCTCTATCGCCTCCTCTTCTGAAGTTTGAAAAAATGCAAGCACTGAGTCGTCAGTGCAGGCTCCTGGTCAGGAACAACACCTTTCCTTGTGTCCTTCACCCCTACCAAAAGTGAAGGATGCGGCAGGCCCACTTCAGATTACTCCATGGAGCTCTTTTCACATACCATGCCTGGGTTATCAAATCAAATCCTGAATTCCCCAGTCCAAGATGAATCTGACATGGAGTGCACTGATGCACAGCCACTGCTATATGATTCTGCTGGTACATTCACCCAGAGCACTACATTGCCCTCGCAGTCTACTGAGCCAGAATCTGACCCTGATGAAACTCAGGTGCCCCTTCCCGCAAACTATACCACCTTACAAGGTGACACAAAGGAAGGTGCAGATGAAATTGAAGAGGAGGTGATGGATGATCCAGTTGTTGACCCTGACTGGCATCCATTGGGGGAAGAGGGTGCCGCTGGCAATAGCTCAGAAGAGGAGAAGGATCCATAGCAGGCATCGACATCGCAGCAGCGGTTATCTGGCAGGCCTGTACCAGTCCAAAAACGTGTTAAAAAAAACAAAAAGAGTTGCAGGACAGCTTGGCCAGACTGTCAAATTAGCACAGCGTGCAAGCCTTGAAAATTTATCCCATAGTAGGAAGAGTGCAGTGTGGCACTTTTTTGACCAAAATCCTACTGATGAGGCAAAGGTTATATGTAAGAAGTGCGGAAGGACCTTTAGACGAGGGAAAAATCTCCGAAATTTGCATACCAGTTGCATGCTTAGACATTTAAACACCATGCACTTTCAAGCGTGGACGGACTACAAAACCTCAGGTAGCACATGTGTACCTGCTCCGACTGAAGGTAGCCAGCAACGCTGCATCGCTTCCCCCACTGTAAGCCCACCGGTTAGCACACCACCAGCAAGAAATGTTGAGGTGTCGTCGCAAGGCAAAAGCAGTCAGGGAATCACAATGTTTTTGCAACCAAAGACTGAATCTAGGCCATCATCACCACCACCAACCCCCTCTCAGTCCGTCATGTCCACCACTAGTTCCCCCATATGCAGCTCTCAAGTCCAGCTCACCCTAGCAGACACTGAGTAGGACAAGAAAGTACTCATCCTCTCATACCCGTACACTGGCTTTGAACGCCTACATTGCCAAACTGATCTCAGAGATGATGCCCTTCCGTTTGGTTGAAAGCGCAGCGTTCCGAGAGCTCATGGCCTACGCTGTCCCACGCTATAACCTACCCAGTCGGCACTTCTTTTCCAGAAAAGCCATCCCTGCGGGCCTGCCCTCCACCTGCATGTAAAAGACCGCATTGTCCATGCACTCAAACAATCAGTGAGTGGAAAGGTGCACCTCACAACAGATGCATGGGCCAGTAGGCATTGCCAGGGCAGTTACGTGTCCATTACTGCGCACTGGGTTAATGTGGTGGATGCAGGGTCCACAGGAGACCGCGGCGGTGGGACAGTGCTGCCTAGCCCACGGTATAGGCAACAGTTGGCTGTAGGCGTTAGACCCTCCTCCTCCTCAAGAAGTGAAAGCTCGTCGACAGAGCGCAGTCGCACGAGCACTCCATCAGCAGCTGACAGTGTTGCACACGAGGTGTCCCACTATCGAACAGCTAGTGGTAAGCGTCAGCAGGCTGTTTTAAAGATGATGTCTTTGGGGGACAATTGACACACCGCGGAGGTACTGGCCGACTACTTGCAGCGAGAAACTGAGTCATGGATGGGCAGTCTACATCTTGAGCCAGGCAAGGTAGTCAGTGATAACGGCCGTAATTTTGTGGCGGCCATAGCCCTGGCAAAACTCAGACACATACCTTGCCTGGCACACACCTTGAACCTGGTGGTGCAGTGCTTCCTAAATAATTATCCGGAGTTAACAGCCCTGCTCCATAAGGTGCGAAGACTGAGCTCGCACATCCGTCGCTCGCCCGTAGACTCCAGTCTTATGCAAAGGCTGCAGCGATCACTCCACCTCCCCAAGCACCGTCTACTCAGACGTTGCAACAAGGTGGAACTCCACTATGCACATGGTTGAGAGGCTGTGCAAACAGAGGCAGGCTGTAATGCATTTGTGGGAGGATACACGGGCAGGCAGTTTGAAGGCAGACATGGAGTTGTCGGGTGTGCAGTGGTCAAAGCTGAAAGACATCTGTAAAGTTCTTCAGTGTTTTGAGGAATGCACACGGCTGGCAAGCGCAGACAACGCCATCATAAGCATGAGCATCCCACTTATGCGTCTGCTCATGCAAAGTTTGACGCACATTAAGGATCAGGCTTGTGCAGTGGAGGATGACGACAAGGAAGAGGGAAGTCTTAATGACATTCAGCCATTGTCTGCTCAGGGAACTGTCCTGGATGAGGTGGAGGCAGAAGAGGAAGAGGAGGGGGGAATGATTATGTAGGGGAGGAGGATGCTTCTGAGGGTCCAAGATAAAATGTTGGCTTGCCAAGTTCAGGTATAGGGTTTGTGCGTGACTGGAGGGATGTTGATTTGGCAGAAAGGGCTCCTACACCTACCGCTGGCAGTGCGTCACTGACACCTGGAACATTGGCCCACATGTCTGATTATGCCTTGCGGATCCAGGCGTCTGCAGCGGAGGAGGAGGGAAGACTTGATGACAGTCAGCCATTGTCTGCTCAGTGAACTGTCCTGGACGAGGTGGAGGAAGAAGAGGAAGAGGAGGAGGATGAGGGGGATGATTATTTTGGGGAGGAGAATGCTTCTCAGGGGGCAAGAGAAAATGTTGGCTTGCCAAGGTCAGGTACAGGGTTTGTGCGTGACTGGAGGGATGTGGATTTGGCAGAAAGTGCTCCTCCACGCACCACTGGCAGTGCATCATTGACACATGGAACATTGGCCCACATGTGATTATATCTTGCGGATCCTAAAAAGGGGACCCCCGCAATGCCAAAATTATGAAGGATGACGACTACTGGTTGGCCAGCATCCTCGATCCACGCTATAAAGGCAAATTACAGAACATCAAGCCACAGGAGAACCTAGAGCTAATATTGGCGAACAAACAAGCAACTCTGGTAAACCGTTTGTTAAAGGCATTCCTAGCACACAGCAGCGGTGAAGGTTCTACCACGAGCCGTACTGGGCCAAATGGAAGAGGTGTTCGTGGTGCACACAGCCGAAGTGGCGTTGGAAACAGGGGTTTCATGACCATGTTGTGGACTGATTTCTCGAGTAACGCTCACACGACTGGTAATACTGAATCGATTGCAACAGACAGGAGACAGCAGTTGTCAACTATGGTTCAAAATTACCTCTCCTCCCTATCGATGTTCTCCCTCACAGTTCATTCCCCTTTCACTACTGGGCCTGTAAACTGGACACCTGGCCTGAATTTGCACAATATGCCTTACAGGAGCTCGCTTGCCCTGCTGGTAGTGTGCTATCAGAAAGTCTTCAGTGCTGCTGGATCAATCCTGACAGAAAGAAGGACCCGGCTGTCGACCCAAAATGTTGGTGGTCTCACCTTCATTAAAATGAATCATGACTGGGTTTCAAAGAATTTTGTACCACCTTCCCCTGAGGACACATAGGTTGCCAGCAAAATGGTTCGCTTTGTCCTATTCTTCCTCCGACTTCTCCAATTCCTCCATTTGCAGCTGCTGAACGTCCAGCCTACACCTCAACATATGACTGTTTTCCCTCTCCCTAACTGGGTTTCTCCCCCCCCCCAGGGCCGGCGTCAGCACCTGGCGCACTCTGGCAAGTGCCGGTGCCCTGAGCAGGTGGGGGGCGACGGCACTGGCACAGAGCCCCTCATAGTACGCCGGTGTCTCTGGCAGAGATGGGGCTCACTCGTTGTCAGAGACACCGGCGTACTATGAGGGGCCCTGTGCCAGTGAAGTCGCCCATGAGCGGGCCCCCCTGCTTGCTCAGGGCTCCAGCACTTGCAATAATTACCTCTCCCTGCTCCACCGCTGTGACGTCTTCCGCGTTTCCTGACAGTGACATTCAGGTCAGAGAGTGTGATGACGTCACGTCTGTATGCCCTCTGCCTGAATAGTCCAAGTGCAGAGAGCTGGAAGATGGCGACGCTGAGGAGTCCAGAGAAGAGCAGTGCTCAGCAAAGAGATGTATTTCATTTTTTTTAATGTTTGGAGCAATATATGGGGAGCATTATAAATGGAGCTCATCATACACTGGAGCATCATATATGGGGTTCATTATACACTGGAGCATTATAAATGGGGCCCATTATATATGGATCATGAATATATGGGCCCATCATACATGGAGCATCATCCATAGGGGCCCATCATACACTGGAGCATTATAAATGGGGCCCATCATACACTGGAGCATTATAAATGGGGCCCATCATACACTGGAGCATTATAAATGGGGCCCATCATACACTGGAGCATCATATGGGGCCCATCATACACTGGAGCATTATAAATGGGGCCCATCATACACTGGAGCATTAATAAAATG
The DNA here is from genome assembly GCA_033576555.1 of Oophaga sylvatica. Taxonomy (NCBI): domain Eukaryota; kingdom Metazoa; phylum Chordata; class Amphibia; order Anura; family Dendrobatidae; genus Oophaga; species Oophaga sylvatica. Next base: position 276,775,749 of record JARQOD010000003.1, on the reverse strand, counting down.
GGGCCCATTATATATGGAGCATTAATGGGGCCCATTATAATGGAGATTATAGCCATATAATGGAGCATTATCATGGGGCCCATCATACGCTGGAGCATTATAAATGGGGCCCATCATATACTGGATCATATGGGGCCCATTCTACATGGAGCATTATATAGGCCATCATACACTAGAGCATCATCCATGGGGCCCATCATACACTGAAGCATTATAAATGGGGCCCATCATACACTGGAGCATTATAAATGGGGCCCATCATACACTGGAGTATCACATATAGGGCCCATTATACAGTGGAGCATTATAAATGGGGCCCATTATATATGGAGCATTATATAGGCCCATCATACACTGGAGCATCATGCATGGGGCCCATCATACACTGGAGCATTATAAATGGGGCCCTTCATACACTGGAGCATTATAAATGGGGCCCATCATACACTGGAGCATCATATACGGGGCCCATTATACAGTGGAGCATTATAAATGAGGCCCATCATACACTGGAGCATTATAAATGGGGCCCATCATACACTGGAGCATCATATACGGGGCCCATTATACAGTGGAACATTATAAATGGACCCCATTATATATGGAGCATTATATAGGCCCATCATACACTGGAGCATCATCCATCGGGCTCATCATATACTGGAGCATCATATGGGGCCCATTATATATGGAGCATTTTATAGGCCCATCATACACTGGAGCATCATCCATGGGGCCCATCATACACTGGAGCATCATATGGGGCCCATTATATATGGAGCATTATATAGGCCCATCAAACACTGGAGCATCCATATACGGGGGCCATTATATACTGAGCATTTATATAGGCCCATCATAACTCACTGGGTAGCATTCATCCATGGGGCCCATCATATACTGGAGCATCATATGGGGTTCATTATTTATGGGGCATCATATAGGGTATGGAGCACATATGGGGAATATTCTGTATGGAGCCCATTCTGTATGGAGTAATATATGGGGCCCATCATATACTGTATGGAGCTTTATATGCGACTCATTATACTGTATGGAGCAATATGTGGGGCTCATTATACTCTATGGGGACCGTCCTATACTGTATGGCACATTATATGGGGACCATCATATACTGTAGCATTATGTGATCATCGTATACTGTATGGAACATTATATGGGACCAATTATTCTGTATGGAGCAATATATGGGGCTCATTATTCTGTATGGCGCACTATGTGGTGGCCATAATTCTGTATGGAGGAATATACTGTGCGGTTTTTGAGCTATTGTAGAATTTAAAATAGATATCAGACATGTAATGTAAGAAGTGAAGTATTTGGCATTGTACTATACCTATATTTCTCTGCCGTATCGGAGCATCATGAATTGTGCTATGTGTTAATGGGGCCCACTGACACTTTTTCGCCTGGGGCACACGAAAACCTGGAGCCAGCCTTGCCACCCCCCCCACAACTTTAGCCAAGTAACCGCCAGTTTTCAATGCGTAACTATTATTATAATGTAAATGAAGGTTGCCAAGCTTAAGTAATAAGAATTGATGTCGTTGGCATTGAAATGGGCACTGTAGGTGTGTTTACTGTCCTTCACTCCTTGCCGACTTCGCTTCCCCATTGACTTGCATTGCGTTTCGTGTTTCAGTCGGACTTTCGACTTTTCCCGATAGTTGGCCGATTTCGTTTGAATCGACTTTTGTGAAAGTCGGGTGATCCGAAACCCGACTCGACCCTCCGGGAGGCAAAGTCGCTCATCTCTAATTTCTAGCACTTGTTTTGCCATCCAGCTTGTCCTATTGCAAGAGGATTGTGAACACACACAGCAGTGTTTTTTACACTTTCCTTCGTTAAAAAAAGATTTGGTTCAGGTGATCACCTAATCAGAAGCACATTAAGTAGAATGAGGTGTACTCTGGTTGGAATTCAACTGGAATGGAATTGGCTGTCAGACATGTAGAGAAGCGGATTTTAAAAAAAATAACTGTGCAGTGGTCTCTTAATTTGCCAAATAAAGTAAATAAATATTTTGTACCCATAAAACATTTTTAGAAAAAAATAAAAAAAAGTACACAATTTGTATTGCTTTGTTTGAAATCTATAAAACTGGCCCGTCAATTAATCCCTTCAATTAACACCTTAAAATAATAAAAATAAATAAAAAGCAAGGCAAAAAAATGATGCGTTTTCACCATACCACAGAACAAAAAGTGGAATAAAACGCATTAAAAAAGACAAATGTAAATAAAAATGGTATGGCTCAAAACATCGTGTCCGGCAAAAAACAAGCTGCCATACAGCTTAATCAGTGGAAAAATAAAAAAGTTATAGCTTTCAGAATAAAAAGATTCAAAAATAATGGTCTTCTATAAAATAGTTTTTATTGTGTAAAAGAGCAAAAACACAAAAAAACTATATAAATGTGGTATCGCTGTAATTATCAATTTTACCACACGCAGAGCGGCAAAAAAAAAAACAAAAACAAAAAACAATTCCTGATTTGCTGATATTGTTCATTCTGCCTCCAAAAAATTGGAATAGAAAGCTATCAAAAAATATCCGTGCCTGAAAATGGTACCAATAAAAACGTCAGTTCATCATGCAAAAACCAAGCAGTCACATGACTGTCGGCAGGAATATGGAGAAATTATAGCTCTCAAGCAATGGCAATGCAGGTTATTAAAAAAAAAAAAAGCTACAAATCTGGTATCACTAATCGCAGTGACCCGAAAAATAAAGTAGTCTAATCAAGGAATGGCGTAAATTATATATAACTCAATTATTCACCTGATGTTGATTTTTTTCATTCTGCCTCCAAAGATTGCAGTAAAGATCGTCTCACATTTATCCTGCGCTCTACACTGGGTGCTTACATTGGGATTTCCGTGTAAATCTCTGAAATACATGATTCAGATGGAACCTCCGGTAGAAGATTCCCTATATTGAGGCACATCGAGGGCACTGTGGACGCCATCTGACCTGTGATCTGGGGATGACTGACTTTTTAGGTGTGCATAAAAGTGCAGTCAGCCACAGTTTTGTGCACTTCTGAAATAAAGAACACTGAACAGAGGCCACACGGAGTCCAGAGTAACTCTGCCTCATTATAGTGATTGGATCCCTCAGGAGTTTCATCTGAATAACGTCACTGGAAGATTTAGATGGAAACCCGGTTGTAAGACCTCAGTGTAGGACGCCAGATAAATGTGATCCCAAACGTTATGTAAAATGTTTCTAACAAAAGCTTCAAATCAATCCACAAAAAGCAAGTCTCCACTTAGGTCCATCTTCTGTAAAGGAAACAAAGAGGGCTTCCACGTTACTGGTAGTACAGAGGATCTGTAAAAGCAAAAATGGATCCTCGCCCCAAATGAAATTCAGCAAGTTCTGCGTTAACAAATCCAGTGTGCTTAAAACACAGTCAGTGTCTACATGTTTGGCATTTCTGTAGCGATGACAACCCACCTAAGTTTATGGGTGTGTATTATTATTATTATTATTATTGTTTATTTCTATAGCACCATTGATTCCATGGTGCTGTACATGAGAAGGGGTTACATACAAATTACAGGTATCACTTACAGTAAACAAACTAACAATGACAGACTGATACAGAGGGGAGAGGACCCTGCCCTTTCGGGCTTACATTCTACAGGATTGTGAGGCAGGAGACAGTAGGTCGGGGGGTTGCAGCAGTTCCGGTGTTGGTTGAGGCAATATCTCCGGTAGTGGTGAAGAGGTAGCAGGGTCATTGCAGGCTGTAGGCTTTCCTGAAGAGGTGAGTTTTCAGGTTCCGTCTGAAGGATCCGAATGTGTTTGATAGTCGGACGTGTTGGGGCAAAGAATTCCAGAGGATGGGGGATATTCGGGAGAAGTCTTGGAGGCGGTTGGGTGAGGAGCGAATAAGTGTGGAGGAGAGAAGGATGTCTTGGGAGGATCGGAGATTACGTGAGGGAAGATATCGGGAGATTAGTTCAGAGATATAAGGAGGAGACAGATTATAGATGGCCTTGTAGGTCAGTATTAGTAATTTGAACTGGATACGCTGAGGGAATGGGAGCCAGTGAAGAGATTTGCAGAGGGGAGAAGCGGAGTAGTAGCGAGGAGAGAGGTGAATTAGTCGTGCAGCAGAGTTAAGGATGGACTGGAGAGGTGCGAGGGTGTTAGCAGGGAGGCCAGAGAAAAGGGTGTTGCAGTAGTCGAGGCGGGAGATGATGAGGGCGTGCACAATCATTTTAGTAGATTGAGGGTTGAGGAAAGGACGGATTCTTGAAATATTTTTGAGCTGAAGGCGACAGGAGGTAGAAAGAGCTTGGATGTGCGGTTTGAAGGACAGGGCAGAGTCAAGGGTTACTCCGAGGCAGCGGACTTCTGGTACGGGGGAAAGCGTGATGTCGTTAATTGTGATAGATAGGTCAGGTAAGGAAGATCTGTGGGATGGGGGAAAGATTATGAGTTCAGATTTGTCCACATTGAGTTTGAGGAAGCGGGAGGAGAAGAAGGAGGATATGGCTGATAGACACTCCGGGATTCTGGATAGCAGAGAGGTGATGTCTGGGCCAGAGAGGTAGATCTGAGTGTCATCAGCGTAAAGGTGGTACTGGAATCCGTGGGACTTTATGAGTTGCCCCAGGCCAAGTGTATAGATTGAGAAGAGTAGGGGTCCTAGAACAGATCCTTGGGGGACTCCAACGGAGAGAGGGTGGGACGAGGAGGTAGTGTGTGAGTGGGAGACGCTGAATGTGCGGTTGGAAAGGTATGAGGTGATCCAGGATAGGGCGAGGTCTTTGACGCCAAAGGAGGAAAGAATCTGTAGTAGAAGGCAGTGGTCAACTGTGTCAAAAGCAGAGGACAGGTCAAGAAGCAGGAGTATAGAGTATTGTCTGTTCGCTTTGGCTGTAAGTAGGTCATTAGTAATTTTGGTCAGGGCTGTCTCAGTGGAGTGATGGGGGCGGAAACCAGATTGTAGAGTGTCAAAGAGCAAGTTAGAAGAGAAGTGGTAGGAAAGCTCAGCGTGGACATGCAGCTCCAGGAGTTTGGAAGCGAATGGGAGCAGCGATATTGGGCGATAGCTGGACATAGCGGTTGGGTCGAGGGTTGGCTTTTTAAGAATAGGCGTGATTGTGGCATGCTTGAAAGCAGAAGGGAAGGTACCGGAAGTTAGTGATAGGTTGAAGAGGTGGGTTAGGGATGGGATAATAGTGGTGGTGAGGTTGGGGAGGAGGTGGGTTGGGATGGGGTCAAGTGCACAGGTTGTGAGGTGCGATTTGGAGAGAAGACAATTAAGCTCCCCTTCAGTTATGTTGGAGAGGGAGGTTATGGGGTTGGGGCATTGGTCTGGTATACAAAGTGGTTGAGGTGGTTGAACAATGAGGACTTGCCTTGTTTGGTCGATCTTATTTTTGAAGTGTGTGGCAAAGTCCTCAGCAGAGATGAGGGAGGTAGGAGGGGGCAGTGGTGGGCGGAGGAGGGAGTTAAAAGTTTTGAATAACTGTTTGGGGTTGTAGGATAGGGAAGATACGAGGGTTGTGAAGTAGGCCTGTTTAGCAGAGGTGAGGGCAGATTTGAAAGAGAGTGTTGCTTGTTTGAATGCAGTGAAGTCGTCTTGCGAATTTGTTTTTTTCCAACGCCGCTCTGTAATCCTGGACACTTGCCGGAGCTTTTTAGTGGTGTTATTGTGCCAAGGTTGTCTGTTGGTACGTCGCACTCTGCCATGAACGAGAGGGGCGACCGTGTCAATAGCCGATGTGAGAGTGGCATTGTAGAAAGCAGTGGCACTGTCTGTATCGTGGAGTGAGGATATTGATGCCAGTGAAAGAATAGAGTCAGAGAGTGTGTGGATGTCTAGGTGTGCAAGGTGTCTGCGGGGGTGCACGTGTTGCTGGACATGGGTGACAGGAGAGGAGGACAGGGATGAGAAAGTGAGTAGATGGTGGTCGGATAGAGGGAGAGGGGAGGTGGTGAAGTTAGATAGTATCTCCAGAAGCATGAGCTGGGCACTACCACATACCGGTCACTACTACGTACTGGTCACTATAATGACAGTTTGCAATTTTCACTCAGCAACATTCATTTCCGCTTGTTTCCTGAAAACACCCATGGAGTCAAATTTGTCACTACACCTGTAGATAATTCCAAAAGGGGTATAATTTCCAAAATGGGGTCATTCTGCTTTTCTAGCACTTATGGGCTCTGTAGATGGAGTCCGCAAACTATTCTAGGAAAATCTGCGCTTAAAGGGAACCTGTCACCCTCCCGGGCGTTTTTAAGTAAAAGAGACACCTTCAGCAGCACTAAGGCTGCAATCTGTGAAGGTGGTTTTTTTTTCTGGTCCCCTGCAACACTGAAATATAGCATTTTAAAAATAGGTCCCCATACCTTAATTGCGTCCCATAGGTTGGCGTCTCCCCCTGTGTAATCCTCTTCCCATCCGTCCATCACCCCCCTTCAGCGTCACAGCCCCTCCACCTGAGTTCTTTTTCTTTGACTAACCTGCTGTGGGGCGCCTGCGCTCTTGGAACAGTCCTCGGGCATGCACAGTGCGTGCTGCCTGGGGACTGACAGAAGGCTATTGCGCCTGTATCTTTTACAGGCTCCAGATCCCTCCCTGCAGTGTGTTCTCATGTATCCACACTGCGGGGCTGGGAATCTGGCGCCTGCGCAGTCAACAGCAACTGCAGTCCCTCCACAGGAAAATGATCAGCACATCCGACGCAGCACAGGGAGGAAAACGAAAGTGGAGGGACTGGGCGAAACTCTGCACCATAATTTGTATGGTATCTGTGATTACATGTCTGTTCAGGACTATGTAAAGTGGGTACGGAAATTCAAAAAAGTTCATTTTTTACACATTACTGTACACTCTGCACCCCATCTTGACTGAAAAAAAACAGAAATGTAGAAATAGAAATTTTTGAAAATGTATTAAAAAAGAAAAACTGAAATATCACATGGTCGTAAGTATTCACACCCTTTGCTCAGACAATCATACTTAAGTCACATGCTATCCATTTCCTTGTGATCCTCCTTGAGATGGTTCTACTCCATCATTGGAGTCCAACTATGTTTAATTAAACTGATATAGACACACCTGTCTATATAAGACCTCACAGCTCACAGTGCATGTCAGATCAAATGAGAATCATGAGGTCAAGGGAACTGGTCAAGGAGCTCAAAGACAGAATTGTGGCAAGGCACACATCTGGCCAAGGTTACAAAAGAATTTCTGCAGTACTCAAGGTTCCTAAGAGCACAGTGGCCTCCGTAATCCTTAAATGGAAGAAGTTTGGGACCACCAGCTAGACCTGGCCGTCCAAACAAACTGAGCCATCGTGGGAGAAGAGCCTTGGTGAGAGAGGTAAAGAAGACTCCCAAGATCACTGTGGGTGAGCTCCACAGATGCAGTAGGGAGATAGGAGAAAGTTCCACAAAGTCAACTATAACTGCAGCCCTCCACCAGTCGGGCCTTTATGGCAGAGTCACCCGATGGAAGCCTCTTCTCAGTGTCAGATATTAAAGCCCGCATAGAGTTTGGTAAAAAAAAAACACATGAAGGACTCCCAGACTATGAGAAATAAGATTCTCTGGTCTGATGAGACAAAGATATAACTGTTTGGTGATAATTCTTAGGCCTCTTTCACACATCTGTTTTGCGCCTGACGGCGCCCTCTGGCATTTTTTTTGTCCAACAGCATCCGGCGAAATGTAATGCCGGATGCGTTTTTTTTTCCATAGACTAACATAGTGCCGGATGGCTCCGCAAGTCCCTGCGGCGCGTCCGGTTTTTGGCGGATCCGGTGTCTGGTCGCCGTCCGGCGTCTGGCAAAAACGTTGCATGTCACGTTTTTTGTCTGCGGCGAAAAAGCCGGAAGCGCCGGATTCGGCGCTTCCGGCTGTTGTTACAATGAAAGTCTATGAACGCCGCAATGCGGCGGATCCGGCAAGAGCCGGATCCAGTTTTTTAATTGAGATACCAGCCCACAGCAAACATATAAAAAAGCATGCAGTGGGACATCAGACATACCATGCACAAGAGATCAAGAGAGAGAACCACAGCCAGCAGCACCATTTCCGCAGCCAGCAGCACCATTTCCGCAGCCAGCAGCAACAGTTCCGCAGCCAGCAGCACCAGGATCCGCAGTCAGCACCATGGAGCGCCAGGACAACAGACGGTAAATATGACACCCCCCCACACCAAATTTTACAACGCATATGTCACCAATGCTGTCTGAGCTACTGCATTTTTTTTGCACCCTGGTACATTTTCAAATTCATGTTTTTTCTGTGATGGGGTTGGTTCCCCTGGTACTGTATGAAATGTTAAATTTCCGCTGATGGGGTGGGTCCCCCTGGTAGTGTTTCAAATATGCATGTTTTGGAAGTGATATTGTGTATCCCCTGCTACTGTAGTGAATGTGTTTCATTGATAATGTGGATCTACTGGTACTGTTTTTTTGCCTGTGATGGGGTTTGTCCTCCTGCGACAATATGAAATGTGCATGTTTTTCTATCATAATGTTGATCTACTGTATTTTTTAAAACTTTTTTTTTGCTGTGATGTGGTTGGTCTTCCTGCGACTATGTGAAATGTGCATGTTTTTCTATCATAATGTTTATTTTATTTATTTTTTTTTAGAATTTGTTTTGCCTGTGATGGTGTTGCTTCTCATGCTACTATCTGAAATGTGCATGTTTTTCTATCATAATGTTGATCTATTTGTTTTTTTTTGGCCTGTGATGGGGTTGCTTCTCCTGCTACTATCTGAAATGTGCATGTTTTTATATCATGTTTATTTTATTTTTTTTTATTTTTAAAAAAATTTTTTGGCCTGTGATGCTGTTGCTCCTCATGCTACTATCTGAAATGTGCATGTTTTTCTATCATAATGTTGATCTATTTGTTTTTTTTTTTTTTTGGCCTGTGATGGGGGTGCTTCTCCTGCTACTATCTGAAATGTGCATGTTTTTATATCATGTTTATTTTAATTTTTTTTTTTTTTTAATTTTTTTGGCCTGTGATGCTGTTGCTCCTCATGCTACTATCTGAAATGTGCATGTTTTTCTATCATAATGTTGATCTATTTGTTTGTTTTTTTTATTTTTTTTGGCCTGTGATGGGGTTGCTTCTCCTGCTACTATCTGAAATGTGCATGTTTTTATATCATGTTTAATTTAATTTTTTTTTTATAAAAAAATTTTTTGGCCTGTGATGCTGTTGCTCCTCATGTTACTATCTGAAATGTGCATGTTTTTCTATCTTAATGTTGATCTATTTGTTTTTATTTTTTTTATTTTTTTGGCCTGTGATGGGGTTGCTTCTCCTGCTACTATCTGAAATGTGCATGTTTTTATATCATGTTTATTTTAATTTTTAAAAAAAAAAAAAAATTTTTTGGCCTGTGATGCTGTTGCTCCTCATGCTACTATCTGAAATGTGCATGTTTTTCTATCATAATGTTGATCTATTTGTTTGTTTTTTTTAATTTTTTTGGCCTGTGATGGGGTTGCTTCTCCTGCTATCTGAAATGTGCATGTTTTTTATATCATGTTTTTATTTTTAATTTTTTTTTTTTTTTGGCCTGTGATGCTGTTGCTCCTCATGCTACTATCTGAAATGTGCATGTTTTTCTATCATAATGTTGATCTATTTGTTTGTTTTTTTTATTTTTTTTTGGCCTGTGATGGGGTTGCTTCTCCTGCTACTATCTGAAATGTGCATGTTTTTATATCATGTTTAATTTAATTTTTTTTTTATAAAAAATTTTTTTGGCCTGTGATGCTGTTGCTCCTCATGTTACTATCTGAAATGTGCATGTTTTTCTATCTTAATGTTGATCTATTTTTGTTTTTTTTTATTTTTTTGGCCTGTGATGGGGTTGCTTCTCCTGCTACTATCTGAAATGTGCATGTTTTTGTATCATAATGTTAATCTTTTTTTAATTTTTTTTTTTAATTTTTTGGCCTGTGATGGATGGGGTTGCTTCTCCTGCTACTATCTGAAATGTGCATGTTTTTATATCATAAAGTTTATTTTAATTTTTTTTTTTACCTTTTTTTTTTTCTGGGATGGGGTGGTTCCCCCTGGTACGGTATCGTGTGTGTTTTTTTTTGCAGTGATAGGATGGTCCCCCCTGGTACTGTTTATGGCTCCAATTAATGACGGGATGTTGTGTTTCGTAAAACATAAAGCTCAATTCTGTCCATGTTTGAATCTTATATTTTAAAACAGGGACAATCAATACATATAAACACAGTTCCTTTTTGTCTGTTTATTCCACAGCAGAAGAATTGAAGCTGCAGCAGAACGCGCGCAGGACATCCTGGATGCTAGGAGGGCAGCCGCAGAAAGTAAATATGACATCCCCCATTTCCCTAAAAATTACATGTTTGTTTTTCTCTTTCAGCCAGGGACAAGGAATAAACATATATTCACTGTCCCTTTTTGTGTCCTTACTCAATAGCAGAAGACGACAACGAGAGGCGGCGGCGGCAGCAGCAGCAGAAAGGGGAGAGAAGGATAGACGGGCAGACAGGACAGCAGCAGAAAGTAACTATGACATCCCCCATTTTGCTCTAAATTACATGTTTTTTTTCTTTCAGCCATGGACAAGGAATAGTATATTCACAGTCCCTTTTTACTCAACAGCAGAAGACGGCAAAGACAGGCGGCGGCAGCAGCAGCAAGCCGAGAGGAGAGACGGGCACAGAGGACAGCTAGCAGAAAGTAAATATTACATCCCCCATTTACCTAAAAAATAACATGTTTGTTTTTCTCTTTCAGCCAGGGACAAGGAATATAGAAATATATTCACTGGCCCTTTTTGTGTCTTTCTTCCACAGCAGAGACCGTCAAACAGCTGCTGCCACAATGGCGGCTATGGCTGAAGAAGCGGCGGCGTCAGCAGCAGCATCTCCTCCCTCCCAGCCACTTGAGCCCGAGCAGGACACATCTTCTTCTGGGAGCCCTCCTACCCATCGTCAGGAATTGGCGGTAAAAATATCTAATTTTTTTTTCTCTCCACAATCCATCTGTGGGATATATGTATTGATTGTCTTTTTTTAATAACAGGAATCGCAAGATGACGAGGAGCTCCTAGAGGAAGAAGGACGGGGTGCAGAGATACCCGGAGTGGGCTCACAATTCGTAAGTATCCGGCATCAATCGCAGAAACACAACATCACACTACACACAACACATAGACAACCATTGCTACTATCTGAAATGTGCATGTTTTTATATCATGTTTATTTTAAATTTTTTTTAAAAAAAAAATTTTTGGCCTGTGATGCTGTTGCTCCTCATGCTACTATCTGAAATGTGCATGTTTTTCTATCATAATGTTGATCTATTTGTTTTTTTTTTTTAATTTTTTTGGCCTGTGATGGGGTTGCTTCTCCTGCTACTATCTGAAATGTGCATGTTTTTCTATCATAATGTTTATTTTATTTTTTATTTTTTTAGAATTTGTTTTGCCTGTGATGGTGTTGCTCCTCATGCTACTATCTGAAATGTGCATGTTTTTATATCATGTTTATTTTATTTTTATTTTTTTAAAAAATGTTTTGCCTGTGATGGTGTTGCTCCTCATGCTACTATCTGAAATGTGCATGTTTTTATATCATGTTTATTTTAATTTTAAAAAAAAAAAAAAAAAAATTTTTGGCCTGTGATGCTGTTGTTCCTCATGCTACAATCTGAAATGTGCATGTTTTTCTATCATAATGTTGATTTTTTTTTTTTTTTTTTTTCTTGGCCTGTGATGGGGTTGCTTCTCCTGCTACTATCTGAAATGTGCATGTTTTTATATCATGTTTATTTTAATTTTTTTTAAAAAAAAATTTTTTTGGCCTGTGATGCTGTTGTTCCTCATGCTACTATCTGAAATGTGCATGTTTTTCTATCATAATGTTGATCTATTTTTTTTTTTTTTTTAAATTTTTCTTGGCCTGTGATGGGGTTGCTTCTCCTGCTACTATCTGAAATGTGCATGTTTTTATATCATGTTTATTTTAATTTTTTTTTTTTAAAAAAAAATAATTTTTGGCCTGTGATGCTGTTGTTCCTCATGCTACTATCTGAAATGTGCATGTTTTTATATCATGTTTAATTTAATTTTTTTAAAAAAAATTTTTTTGGGCCAGTGATGCTGTTGCTCCTCATGCTACTATCTGAAATGTGCATGTTTTTCTATCATAATGTTGATCTATTTGTTTTTTTTTTTAAATTTTTTTGGCCTGTGATGGGGTTGCTCTCCTGCTACTATCTGAAATGTGCATGTTTTTCTATCATAATGTTGATCTTTTTTTAATTTTTTAAAAAATTTTTGGCCTGTGATGGATGGGGTTGCTTCTCCTGCTACTATCTGAAATGTGCATGTTTTATATCATAATGTTTATTTAATTTTTTTTTTTTTACCTTTTTTTTTTCTGGGATGGGGTGGTTCCCCCTGGTACTGTATCGTGTGTGTTTTTTTTTGCAGTGATAGGGTGGTTCCCCCTGGTACTGTTTATGGCTCCAATTAATGACGGGATGTTGTGTTCCGTAAAACATAAAGCTCAATTCTGTCCATGTTTGAATCTTATATTTTAAAACAGGGACAATCAATACATACAAACACAGTTCCTTTTAGTCTGTTTATTCCACAGCAGAAGAATTGAAGCTGCAGCAGAACGCGCGCAGGACATCCTGGATGCTAGGAGGGCAGCCAGCAGAAAGTAAATATGACATCCCCCATTTCCCTAAAAATTACATGTTTGTTTTTCTCTTTCAGCCAGGGACAAGGAATAAACATATATTCACTGTCCCTTTTTGTGTCCTTACTCAACAGCAGAAGACGTCAACGAGAGGCGGCGGCGGCAGCAGCAGCAGAAAGGGGAGAGGAGGATAGATGGGCAGACAGGACAGGCAGCAGAAAGTAACTATGACATCCCCCATTTTGCTCTAAATTACATGTTTTTTTTCTTTCAGCCATGGACAAGGAATAGTATATTCACAGTCCCTTTTTACTCAACAGCAGAAGACGGCAAAGACAGGCGGCGGAGGAGGCGGCAGCAGCAGCAAGCCGAGAGGAGAGACGGGCACAGAGGACAGCTAGCAGAAAGTAAATATTACATCCCCCATTTACCTAAAAAATAACATGTTTGTTTTTCTCTTTCAGCCAGGGACAAGGAATATAGAAATATATTCACTGGCCCTTTTTGTGTCTTTCTTCCACAGCAGAGACCGTCAAACAGCTGCTGCAGCTGCCGCAATGGCGGCTATGGCTGAAGAAGCGGCGGCGTCAGCAGCAGCATCTCCTCCCTCCCAGCCACTTGAGCCCGAGCAGGACACATCTTTTTCTGGGAGCCCTCCTACCCATCGTCAGGAATTGGCGGTAATAATATCTAATTTTTTTTTCTCTCCACAATCCATCTGTGGGATATATGTATTGATTGTCTTTTTTTAATAACAGGAATCGCAAGATGACGAGGAGCTCCCAGAGAAGAAGGACGGGGTGGAGAGATACCCGGAGTGGGCTCATAATTCGTAAGTATCCTGCATCAATCGCAGAAACACAACATCACACTACACACAACACATAGACAACCATTTAGTACATACTTGACACAGCGGCCAACACATGCCAATATCCTAATTTTTTTTTAAATTTTAGTCTCTCGGATCTGGGAGACAACAGAGGGTTCCTCCCAGCGCCTCCCAGAGTTGTCGTCGTGAGACTGTCGGCGGTTCTCAACATGTAAGTTTTTTTTTTTTTTTGGAATTCATATTTTTTAAACGTCAATTTTTTAATTGTTTCGGGTGCTTTTTTAAAATGTCATTTTTCTTATTGAAAATTTTTTAACTATTTACCATTTATGGTACCATTTCATATAATTTGTATTTTTTACAAAACATGTGTTATCTCTAAATATTTTTCTTAATTTTTTCCAGTTTAACATGTATAATTTTTTCATTTTCAGATAATGTGTATGGTAATGTTTTTTTTTTCTATTTTAATTTCACAGGCTTCACAGCGTGCTCCCGACTCGGACACGGAGGAGGGCCTGGACGTCGAACTAATGATTGATCTGGTCCGAGAAAGGGAGCCGCTGTGGAACATGGGGGACCGCCGGCATTCGGATCAAGTTGTGACCCGACGGCTCTGGGAGGAAGTGGCAGCGGCAATGGTGGACCGCTGGGAGGACCTCGATGTTAGGTCCCAGACTAAACACCGTAAGTATAGTTCATGTTGCTGACTGTAAAGCTGTGTTTCCAAAACTTCAGTCCTTGTGTCACCCACGCTTCATATTTTCATGATTTCCTTTTGAGAAACACTATGGAAATACTGAAAACATGACCTCTGGGGGACACGAGGAATGAAGTTTGGGAAACACTGATGTTGTATACTAACCAATGTGTGCTTTTCTCGTTTCAGGGGAGAGAATTGTGAAGCGGTGGCGGTCTGTGAGGGATCGCTTTAAGAAGGAATTCAATAAGGAGATGCGGGCCCCGAGTACGCCAGAGCAAGTATAAATACGCACGAGCCCTGGCGTTCCTGCGTGAAACAATGGTCACCAGAAGGTAAATATTACCATCAAGTGTTAACATCTATCCAATGTTTTTTTGCAGCCAGGGCCATTCCACATCTGTATATTAATTTTATGTTTTTTCATTCTTCCACAGCACGGTGACCAGCACTCGGGCGCCCGCAGAGTTGGCGCCTTCTAGAGCGATCCCTCAGGAGACCGACACCGAGGGACACTTCGACCGCTCCTCTACATCTGCACCTTCCCACACATTTGATCCCGCAGTCCCCTCCACCAGCGCTGGAGCAGCGTGGCCGTCTGCATTACATGAATCTGCTGGTCAGGATATAGCATTCCCTTTACCCCACCCTTCTGACCCTGCCACCTCTAGTACAGCTGCGGGTACTGGGCGGCAGCATCAGAGGGGTCAGGAAAGGAACTATGCGCCCGAGTTCTTGCATATGAATGCATCTTTCCAGAACTGTCTTAAGGTATTATCTGAACAACTTGCCGCAGGCATTCATCAGATAACCTCAGTAGTTGGTGAGGTAAAGACACTTCTGCAAACTGTGCAGTCAGAAGCAAGAGCATCACCGAACCACAGCTTTTTTAGGTCGGTTGCGGAGCGCATAGATCCGCTATCTGCTGACCAGCAGATTTATGTGATGCACACATGTCACGCTGCTCTAGTGCAGGTTCTCTCTCATCCTCAATCCACCCCAGTCGTTCCTCCACCTCCCCCCCCTACAGCCGCCGTACATCTTCCCCCCCCTCCACCCGCGTCCCTCCTCCCCCTCCTATTCAATACCAGCCACCTCCCCAGCTCCATCAACCTCCCCAATTACAACCACCTCCCCAGTACCACCCACCTCCCCAACTGCAGTCACCTCCCCAGTACCAGCAACCTACCCACTACCAGCCACCTCCCCCGTACCACATTCCTACCTCATACCGATCTCCTTCCCCCTTCCAATTCCCTACCATGTCACCTGCTCCTCCTGCCCAACCCCCCACTCCACCACCACCCACCTGTTCTGCCTTGTCTTCCCATTCTTTTAGTCTTTCCACCCCTTCACCTCTTCCTGTTCCTTCCACACCACCATCCCGGTCGTCCCTCCACACTCCCACGGTCGAAGTGTCCCGCAGCCCCTCCACCAGTATTTCCACCCCACACTACACTGACTTGTGATTGTATATAGTTTTTTTTTTGTTTATTTAAAAAAATAAAGTTTAATAAAAAATAAAGTTTAATAAAAAAATAAAGTTTATTGAAATTGCAAACAGTTGGCAAAAAGGCCAAATTTTCAAAAAATTATATTAAAAAATAATTTTTTTAATAAAAGTTAAAGTGGTTTACAAATGTTGTCTGTCATTTATTTATAGGATGTTAAGTAACAAATGTATTAAACCAGGTAAAGATGTGGGTACACAAACACCATTAGTAAAAAACACCTAACTTTGGCTAAAAGGTTCATAAATTTAACCTTTTTGCCAAAGTTGTGTCCCGGGTTGTGTAGTATGCAAAGTATATTACCTTTTTCCCAAAAAATTGTGTACTTTGTTAGGTTATCCCCTACAACAGGGTTCCCCAACTCCAGTCCTCAAGGCCCACCAACAGATCAGGTTTTCAGGATTTCCTTTGTATTGCACAGGTGAGGCAATTATCACCTGAGCAATACAAAGGAAATCCTGAAAACATGACCTGTTTGTGGGCCTTGAGGACTGGAGTTGGGGAACCCTGCCCTACAATGTACACTTTTTTGGACAAAAGGTGAAATACTTTTGTTAAAACAAACAGCCAGGGACACAACTATGGCAAAAAGGTTACAGACAGTAGAAAACACACAAGAAGGTAGACAAGTTAACTTTTAAAGGTTTATTGTGGGTAAAGAAATTTTTAAAACAACAAATACATTTATCACACTCTGTCATCCTGCCAGTCAACACTACCTTCTGGTGACACAAAGTATTGGGCAAAATGGTCCCTCATTCTTGAAACCGTGACTGTACTGCGAGTGGTAATGTTGCTGTAGTCGTGCAAAGTTGTTTTTGATTGTGGTCCTCCATAGAAATAGGTTCCTTGGTTAGGACAAAATTATGGAGGACCACGCACGCTTTAACAACATCATCCACAGTCTCGGTCTTCAAGTTAATTGCAGTCAAAAGGACACGCCATTTAGCTGTCATAATGCCAAAGGCACACTCCACCATCCGTCTGGCTCTTGTGAGGCGGTAGTTAAATATTCGCTTTGTATGGGTTAATCCTCTGCTGGCATACGGCTTCAAGAGGTGTTCAGACAGCTGAAATGCCTCATCACCTACACAAATGAATGGCATCGGTGGGCCTGAGGTTTGAGGCAGTGGCCTAGGGGGGAAACTGAAAAGTGTTTCCGTACAGTTTACGTCCCATAGCTGAAAGTTTAAACACTTGGGAGTCATTTGACCGTCCATAAGACCCAATGTCCACCGCAATAAACTTGTACTCCGCATCTGCAATAGCCATCAGGACAACCGAAAAATATTTTTTATAGTTGAAGAATTCTGATCCGGTTCCTGAAGGCTTTTGAATGCGGATGTGTTTGCCATCAACAGCGCTCAGGCAATTGGGGAACTGGCAGATACATAGAAACTGGTCCGCTATTTCAAGCCACCGCTCTGTTGTTGGCTCTGGAAAGAATTCTCCAACCAAGCTATCCCACAGAGCACGACAAGTATACTTTATTATGCCGGATAGTGTGGATATTCCCAGGCGTATTGGAAATGGAGCGATGACAGAGTTTGCCAGTTGCCAGAATAATGAAAACAAAATAGAAAATACAAATTATTTCAGAAACACAGCATTACATACCAGAACTCAGCTATAACTATTGGAGATACAAAAAATAATAACATCAATGAAAAACACTGTTTTTTAAAAAAATTTTTGTCTACTGATATGGTTTCCTAGTTGTCCTGTGATGTTAAATAAATTATAAAATTACAAGTGTGCTCAAGCAAGCAGATCCAATACATATAGCTTACCTTATAGTGACCATGAGACGCTCCGCCGGAG
This sequence comes from Oophaga sylvatica, assembly GCA_033576555.1. Classification (NCBI taxonomy): domain Eukaryota; kingdom Metazoa; phylum Chordata; class Amphibia; order Anura; family Dendrobatidae; genus Oophaga; species Oophaga sylvatica. The sequence continues at coordinate 276,758,177 of JARQOD010000003.1, read as the reverse complement.
ATATCGAGAACCGACAATAGGTGTTCGATTTTTTTATTTGGTCTCCAACACGCTCCAGCAAATCGTCAAAGTTTTCTTTCTTCATCCGTAGATAGGCAAAAAACTTCTCTGGATTTACTCGCAGCTCCATGTTCAGTGTAGAATAGACACCACGAGTTAATCTCTGGGCCGTGATGGGGTGGATCCACACACGGCGTCGTCTTCGCTGGCGCTGACGCATAATGCGCTGCTCAATCTTTCGCTCCTTCTCCAGAACTATAAACCTCAAGCGATTTGCCTCCGCAGTAAAATCAACAAGGTTCTTGAAGATATTGCCGATAATGACATCCATGTTCGCCAGTCACTTACTACTTGCTCTTCTCTGCAACCTGCACCTTGCTCCTATACAACCTGTCAAAGATGGGCTGTAGGAACAGTGTATATATAGGATTACAGTAGCCAATCATGTTTGGAACCCCAAAAAGGGGCGTTCTTAAAAACCGGATCTGGCGCATTCTGTCGAAAACGGATGCAAAACCGGATACACCGGATGAGACGGATCCGTTTTTTTTACGGAGCACAGAACCGGATCCGGCGAAAAACCGGATGCGTCTCATCCGGTTTTTCATACTAGTTGCCGGATGCGGCACTGCGGCAAAATGCCGGGGGCGCCGTCAGGCGCAAAACGGATGTGTGAAAGAGGCCTAAGCGGTATGTGTGGAGAAAACCAGGCACTTCTCATCACCTGCCCAATACAACCCCAACAGTGAAACATGGTGGTGGCATCATCATGCTATGGGGGTGTTTTTCAGCTGCAGAGACAGGTTGACTGGTTACAACTGAAGGAAATATGAATGCGGCCAAGTACAGAGATATCCTGGATGAAAACCTCTTCCAGAGTGATCTGGACCTCAAACTTGGCCGAAGATTCACCTTCCAACAAGACAATGACCCTAAGCACACAGCTAAAATAAAGGAGTGGCTTCAGAACTCTGTGACCATTCTTGACTGGCCCAGCCAGAGCCCTGACCTAAACCCAATTGAGCATATCTGGAGAGACCTGAAAATGGCTGTCCACCAACGTTCACCTTCAAACCTGACAGAACTGGAGAGGATCTGTAAGAAAGAATGGCAGAGGATCTCCAAATACAGGTGTGAAAAACTTGTTGCATCATTCCCAAGAAGACTCATGGCTGTACTAGCTCAAAAGGGAGCTTCTACTCAATACTGAGCAAAGGGTCTGAATACTTATGACCATGTGATATTTAAATTTTTCTTTTTTAATAAATTTGCAAAAATTTCTACATTTGTTTTTTTTCAGTCAAGAAGGGGTGCAGAGTGTACATTAATCAGCAAAAAAAATGAATTTTTTTGAATTTACCAAATGGCTGCAATGAAACAAAGTGAAAAATGTAAAGGGGTCTGAATACTTTCCGTACCCACTGTATACACGTTAAAGGTCCATGCAGTACCTAATTCTGCTCTTTATAGCTTTAGGTTTGAATACTGATATTTTTATACTGAGTGTATAAATTCATGGGTATTATTACACCTGTGTGCGCCTAGGGCACATTAGTTTATTTTACTAATATACAACCTATTGCTGGTTTGCGCTTTTTGTCTTTCTTCCATACCCTGCAGAACAGATATTTTATATAATAGTGCTTGTCGGCCCCTATCTGACCTGTACTATGGATTATCTTGGTTATCTAGGACAGCCAATGCACTAGCAGGGGCACCATTTCTTGATACTTTGAATGTGCCACCTTATGCAGTTAGTAGGGTGATCATTGAGTACAAGGCTATAGGGCTAAAGCACACCTCTGACACTCATGTGTGTCGCTTTTTCATTATGCATGCATTTTATCTACACTTGAATAATTAGGGATCGTGATTTGAATATTTTAGTACATATTTAATAAAGGTTATATTTTAATAAAGGTGCCCTTTTAACTTCCTAACAAATATGTTTCAAAAATAGTACTAATGTAAAGTAGACATGTAGAAAATGTTATTTATTAACTATTTTGTGTGACATAATACTGATTTAAGGGCATTAAAAAAAATAAAAAATTTTCTCCAAATTTCCAATTTTTTCGCAAATAAACACAAGTCATATCGAAGATCTGTCACAAAAGAAACAATCTCAGAATCACTTGGATCCGTTGAACAATTCCAGAGTTTTTACAACATAAATTGACACTGTCACTTCATTGTAGAGGCATTCACATTTCTTGCTTTTGAAGCGCAGTATGTGAAATCTCTGCTTCGCAGTCCCTTTGGGCATTTCTTCACAATGGTCCTGGGGTATGCGCTTTCACCATTCCCAGACGCTGCCAATCACAGCTTGGTAGCTGATCTAGCAGTCTATCAGTTGCAGATGCTGTCGATATGATTGGCAGAATTTAGCGCAGAGGGGTGAAAGTGCAGGATTCCAGAAAAGACTAAGAAGAAACGTGCAGTTGGACTGAAAGAAGAGCCACTGCATTCCAGTAAAAATAGGACAGTCCTGATGGGTACACCTTGCTGTGGTGGGATGGCTTTTATGCTCTTTTTATCAAAATAAAGCTAACTAAGTACTCTATGTTATGTACATGTAAAATTACTATTGATTTGATGTAGGGTATATGCTCATTTTGTCTTTCTCCTTGTGTTTTGTCTGTGAAATGGCCACAGTGTGAACGTGCTCTTACATTTTGCACTTATACTATCTTATAGTCCAGCTCAGGTTTTTGGTTTTGCTGTAATCTCTTGAACAATGCACAAATAGGGAACGTGGCCCCATCTTTCTGAGCTAACTTCCATTGGATGGGTGTGCAAGTCGGGGCCTTTCCTGCGCTGCCCTTACCACTGACCTTGTATGACACATGGTAAGGTTTTAAGACAGGTTAAGACCATCCTGATAGGTACACCTTGTCACGGTGGGATGTTTTTTTTTTTATCAAAATAGTCCTAAGTACCCTATGTTATTTACATGTTCCATTACTATTTAGTTGCTGAAGGGTATATGCTCATTTTGGATTTTTTTCTTGGGTTTTGTCTGTGAAATTGCTACAGTGTGAACGTGCTCTTACACTTTGAACATATACAAGCTTATAGTCTAGCTAAGGTTTTTGGTTTTAGTTATATACAGCTTAGTTTGATTGCCATGATTGTGATGATAACAATAATTGATGGCCTGGAACTGCTAACACACATACAAGAACAGCAACATTAAACCAACAGTAACAATGGAATAAGACTGACCTAATGGTTTTTCCTCTTTGCAAAGAAGTTCAGGACCTGTAGAAAGGTCGTCCTCTGTGACTTCCAGTCTCCTCTCCACTTTCCCAAACCTCAAAATTTCAGACTAGAATTTTCAGAATAAAAGAATGATTTATAATTCTGAGCAGTTCCGTAAATAAGTAATTTAGAAAACACATCTACAGCATTTATACAGATTGGAAGTAAAAAAAAAAAAAAAAAAAATCACTAAAACACAAATCTGTAAAGACTGGTTGGACAAGTTTCTATACAATAAATTTTATCGGGGCTGTGCACATGGTAAAGTTTTAATACTAGACAGGTTAAGACCGTCCCGATGAGTATACCTCATGGCACCTGGATTCTGCTGGAAGTGGGACCTGATCAATACCTGTCAGTCAAGCACTGACAGGGTAGTATTCTGCATAATTAAGGTGATCTTAGGGTCACATGTTCAAGTCCTCCTAATAAATATTGCAAAATAAAAAGTAAAATCACTCTTTCCAAAATCAGTTTTCCCTTTAAAATTGGTTTTATGAATAAAAATTAATGTATCACAAATTTGCTATTGTCACGCACGTAATGACACATACCATATAACACTATATCATAATGAATACCACAAAAAATAGGGATTTTTGTGTACTCACCATAAAATCCTTTTCTCCGAGACGCTCATTGGGGGACACAGACCATGGGTGTTATGCTGCTGCCACTAGGAGTACACTAAGCAAATACATAGAAAAAAGTTAACTCCTTCTCCTGCAGTATACACCCTCTGCTGGCTCTATCCTGAACCAGTTCGGTGATAAAGCAGTAGGAATTCACATATAGCAAACAAACAATGCAACATGTCACAAGAACAAAGGACAGCCACAAGCCAACAGGCTGACAGGGTGGGTGCTGTGTCCCCCAATGAGTGTCTCAGAGAAAAGGATTTTACGGTGAGTACACAAAAATCCCTATTTCTCCTTCGCCTCATTGGGGGACACAGACCATGGGACGTCTCAAAGCAGTCCATGGGTGGGAAATATCACGACCGCTGAAACCTTATGTACCCAACGATTAATGTGGCCTACAGATGCGCTACAGTCGATTGCAGAATTTGTCTGCCAAGGGCAGCATCTGAAGAGGCTTAAGAATGAATGTTGTAACGTTTAACTAACATGAAAATACTGGACCAATTTGCAGCTTTACAAACTTGCTGTACCGACACCCGGAGCCGAATGGCCAGGACGCCCCCACTGACCGAGTGGAGTTTGCCTTGAGTCTCATTGGGATAGGCGACCTCTGACACGGTAAGCTTCTTGAATTGGAGTGTGGATATATCCGGCTACTGTAGCTTTAAAAGCAGGTAGGCCTTTTTCTGTGTCGCTCTGGAAACATAAAGAGGGAATCCGATTTGCGGAAAGGCGCTATTCTGGCAAAGAATTTCCTGAGTTCTCTTACCGAATCCAAAGTGTGGAGAGCCTTTTCAGTATGATGAACCGGAGCTGCGCAGAACGAGGGTAAAACTATGTTCTCATTCAGATGAAAAGAAGAAACTACCTTAGACAAGAAGGCCAGAGATGACCTTAAGACCGTCTTGCCCTGTTGAAAGACCAGAATGGGGGTTTGCAACACAAAGCTGCCAATTTCGAGATCCGTGTGATGGCTGCTACAGCCACAAAAAAAGGAAACTTTCCAAGAAAGAAGAATGAGTGATGCGTCCTGCAGAAGTTCGAAGTGGGCCTTTTGAAAGGCATCTGAGACCAGATTAAGAACCGAAGGCTCCCAAGGAATCCTTTAGGGAAGGAACAAGGTGCGACACTCCCTGTATGAAGGTCTTAACCTGAGATTTGGAAGCTAGTCTTCGCCGGAACAGGCCAGGTCGGGCTGAAACTTGGCATTTGAGAGAAGATAGTGCCAGGGTTGAATCTAATCCTGCTTGGCGAAAACTCCAAAATGGACAAAATAAAAAAACACAAATGGCAAACATCGTTGGGGCTTCTTTTTTTTTTTTTTTTACACCAAGAGAATAAAGGACCTTCCAAATACTATAGTAAACACGCATGGAGGTAGGTTTCCGAGTGTTGTTCATGGTGGACGCTACTTGTAGCGAGAAAGCAGTCTGGGCTAGGATCCGGTATTCAATGGCCAGGCCGTTAAGCTCAGCACTCTCGAGTTCTTGCAGTAAATGGGCCTCTGAGAAAAGAGGTCAGGACAGTCCGGTAACTGTCAGGGAACGTCGGTGACTAGTTGCACTAGTTCCGCGCACACGCTCGGCGTGACCAGTCTGGTGCGACGAGAGACACCGGAATACCCTCACCCTGATCTTTTGGATGATCCTTGGGATTAGCGGAAGCGGGCAAAAAAGAAATGTAAAGGATGCGAAACTGATGTCACTGAAGCACCGAGCATCTGCTCAGATGACTAATGGGTCTCGGGACCATGCAACGAATGCCGGAACTTTGGCGTTTAGCTTGGAGGCTATGAGCTCCAAATTTGGAGAACCCCAGTTAACAAATGTGCCGAAAAACCTCCAGATGAACGAACTACTTTCCCGAGGCCATACCTTGACAGCTGAGAAAAAAACTGCCTCCCAATTCTCTACTCATGGGAAATGAATTGCCGAGATGATTGAATGGTGAGTCTCGGCCCACCGCAGAATGTGTGCTACTTCGAGCATCGCTCTACTGCTCCATCTGGCCCCCCTGCCGATTAATGTGGCGTTGTCCGACTAGGTGCGAATGGGAGGGCCGGATCTCAAGGAAATTAATCGGGAGACGCGAATCCTGAATAGACCAGTTTCTCTGAGCCATGTGGGAACGGAAAATTGCATCCCAACGTAGGAGACTGGCGTCGGTGGTCACTACCAGCCGGTGAACCGGAAGGAACGACGTACGAAGACCCAGAGGGGATGTTGACGTCCACCACCTGAGACCGCCCGATCCGGAGGAAGCCGAAGCAGTGGTCCAGGGGGGCTGAATTTACGTCTTAAGCTGACAGCAATGCATGTTGTAGAGGATGGCGACGAATTTGGAAATGGCACTGGCTGGATCGACGGCATTATTTTTCCCAGGACCTGCATGCTGAGCTGCAGGGAGTGGGGGGGGGGGGGGTGAGAAAACTTCCAGGCTCCTCGAATCAGCGTCGAGATCTTTCCTGGAGAGAGAATTATGAGCCCTCAGGGAAGAGTCCAAGATCATGCCCTAAAAGAAAAGGAAGATTTGTTGGGAAGGAGCGGAGAGGATTTGTCTAGGTTCACTAGCCAACCAAGACGAGAGACCGAGACATTGACCCTCTCCGCACAGGCCTGGAGGAAGATCCCTTGATGAAGGGGTCATCTAGGAAGGGCAGAATCCCACGGCCCGAGAGTGCAGGATTGACATGGCCGCAGCCATGACCCTGGTGAACACTGTGAGACAGCGGCAATGCCGAAGGGCAAGGCCGTGAACTGAAAATGTCAGTCTACCGATAGAACTGAGAAGCTTGAAATGTGAAGATATGGGTCCTTGATGTCGAAAGATATGAGGTATTCCCGTTTCCAACAAGGAGAAAACAGAACGGAGGGAATCCATTCTGAAATGATGCATTTTGACAAAATTTGTATAACAGCGTTAGCTCTAGGATGGAGCGCATGGTTCTGTTCTTCTTTGAGTCTACGCTAGGTCTGAGTAAGACACCTTTGATCCTTTCCGTGTGAGGAACCGGGACGATGACTCAAATAGTTGCAAAGAGCGTATATGGCTCGATAAAATGGAACTGCATGCAACTCTGTCCTCGGAAGATACGACTGGCAGAAGCGTGGTGTCCAGAGGACACCCAGTCTCTGACTCATTGGTCTTGAACGAACGCCAGCCAGACCTGACGAAGAAAGAGCAGATGGCTGCCT
>JARQOD010000003.1:276660295-276750981 GCA_033576555.1 Oophaga sylvatica | reverse complement strand
TTAACATCTATCCAATGTTTTTTTGCAGCCAGGGCCATTCCACATCTGTATATTAATTTTATGTTTTTTCATTCTTCCACAGCACGGTGACCAGCACTCGGGCGCCCGCAGAGTTGGCGCCTTCTAGAGCGATCCCTCAGGAGACCGACACGAGGGACACTTCGACCGCTCCTCTACATCTGCACCTTCCCACACATTTGATCCCGCAGTCCCCTCCACCAGCGCTGGAGCAGCGTGGCCGTCTGCATTACATGAATCTGCTGGTCAGGATATAGCATTCCCTTTACCCCACCCTTCTGACCCTGCCACCTCTAGTACAGCTGCGGGTACTGGGCGGCAGCATCAGAGGGGTCAGGAAAGGAACTATGCGCCCGAGTTCTTGCATATGAATGCATCTTTCCAGAACTGTCTTAAGGTATTATCTGAACAACTTGCCGCAGGCATTCATCAGATAACCTCAGTAGTTGGTGAGGTAAAGACACTTCTGCAAACTGTGCAGTCAGAAGCAAGAGCATCACCGAACCACAGCTTTTTTAGGTCGGTTGCGGAGCGCATAGATCCGCTATCTGCTGACCAGCAGATTTATGTGATGCACACATGTCACGCTGCTCTAGTGCAGGTTCTCTCTCATCCTCAATCCACCCCAGTCGTTCCTCCACCTCCCCCCCTACAGCCGCCGTACATCTTCCCCCCCCTCCACCCGCGTCCCTCCTCCCCCTCCTATTCAATACCAGCCACCTCCCCAGCTCCATCAACCTCCCCAATTACAACCACCTCCCCAGTACCACCCACCTCCCCAACTGCAGTCACCTCCCCAGTACCAGCAACCTACCCACTACCAGCCACCTCCCCCGTACCACATTCCTACCTCATACCGATCTCCTTCCCCCTTCCAATTCCCTACCATGTCACCTGCTCCTCCTGCCCAACCCCCCACTCCACCACCACCCACCTGTTCTGCCTTGTCTTCCCATTCTTTTAGTCTTTCCACCCCTTCACCTCTTCCTGTTCCTTCCACACCACCATCCCGGTCGTCCCTCCACACTCCCACGGTCGAAGTGTCCCGCAGCCCCTCCACCAGTATTTCCACCCCACACTACACTGACTTGTGATTGTATATAGTTTTTTTTTTGTTTATTTAAAAAAATAAAGTTTAATAAAAAATAAAGTTTAATAAAAAAATAAAGTTTATTGAAATTGCAAACAGTTGGCAAAAAGGCCAAATTTTCAAAAAATTATATTAAAAAATAATTTTTTTAATAAAAGTTAAAGTGGTTTACAAATGTTGTCTGTCATTTATTTATAGGATGTTAAGTAACAAATGTATTAAACCAGGTAAAGATGTGGGTACACAAACACCATTAGTAAAAAACACCTAACTTTGGCTAAAAGGTTCATAATTTAACCTTTTTGCCAAAGTTGTGTCCCGGGTTGTGTAGTATGCAAAGTATATTACCTTTTTCCAAAAATTGTGTACTTTGTTAGGTTATCCCCTACAACAGGGTTCCCCAACTCCAGTCCTCAAGGCCCACCAACAGATCAGGTTTTCAGGATTTCCTTTGTATTGCACAGGTGAGGCAATTATCACCTGAGCAATACAAAGGAAATCCTGAAAACATGACCTGTTTGTGGGCCTTGAGGACTGGAGTTGGGGAACCCTGCCCTACAATGTACACTTTTTTGGACAAAAGGTGAAATACTTTTGTTAAAACAAACAGCCAGGGACACAACTATGGCAAAAAGGTTACAGACAGTAGAAAACACACAAGAAGGTAGACAAGTTAACTTTTAAAGGTTTATTGTGGGTAAAGAAATTTTTAAAACAACAAATACATTTATCACACTCTGTCATCCTGCCAGTCAACACTACCTTCTGGTGACACAAAGTATTGGGCAAAATGGTCCCTCATTCTTGAAACCGTGACTGTACTGCGAGTGGTAATGTTGCTGTAGTCGTGCAAAGTTGTTTCTTGATTGTGGTCCTCCATAGAAATAGGTTCCTTGGTTAGGACAAAATTATGGAGGACCACGCACGCTTTAACAACATCATCCACAGTCTCGGTCTTCAAGTTAATTGCAGTCAAAAGGACACGCCATTTAGCTGTCATAATGCCAAAGGCACACTCCACCATCCGTCTGGCTCTTGTGAGGCGGTAGTTAAATATTCGCTTTGTATGGGTTAATCCTCTGCTGGCATACGGCTTCAAGAGGTGTTCAGACAGCTGAAATGCCTCATCACCTACACAAATGAATGGCATCGGTGGGCCTGAGGTTTGAGGCAGTGGCCTAGGGGGAAACTGAAAAGTGTTTCCGTACAGTTTACGTCCCATAGCTGAAAGTTTAAACACTTGGGAGTCATTTGACCGTCCATAAGACCCAATGTCCACCGCAATAAACTTGTACTCCGCATCTGCAATAGCCATCAGGACAACCGAAAAATATTTTTTATAGTTGAAGAATTCTGATCCGGTTCCTGAAGGCTTTTGAATGCGGATGTGTTTGCCATCAACAGCGCTCAGGCAATTGGGGAACTGGCAGATACATAGAAACTGGTCCGCTATTTCAAGCCACCGCTCTGTTGTTGGCTCTGGAAGAAATTCTCCAACCAAGCTATCCCACAGAGCACGACAAGTATACTTTATTATGCCGGATAGTGTGGATATTCCCAGGCGGTATTGGAAATGGAGCGATGACAGAGTTTTGCCAGTTGCCAGAATAATGAAAACAAAATAGAAAATACAAATTATTTCAGAAACACAGCATTACATACCAGAACTCAGCTATAACTATTGGAGATACAAAAAATAATAACATCAATGAAAAACACTGTTTTTTAAAAAAATTTTGTCTACTGATATGGTTTCCTAGTTGTCCTGTGATGTTAAATAAATTATAAAATTACAAGTGTGCTCAAGCAAGCAGATCCAATACATATAGCTTACCTTATAGTGACCATGAGACGCTCCGCCGGAGATATCGAGAACCGACAATAGGTGTTCGATTTTTTTATTTGGTCTCCAACACGCTCCAGCAAATCGTCAAAGTTTTCTTTCTTCATCCGTAGATAGGTAAAAAACTTCTCTGGATTTACTCGCAGCTCCATGTTCAGTGTAGAATAGACACCACGAGTTAATCTCTGGGCCGTGATGGGGTGGATCCACACACGGCGTCGTCTTCGCTGGCGCTGACGCATAATGCGCTGCTCAATCTTTCGCTCCTTCTCCAGAACTATAAACCTCAAGCGATTTGCCTCCGCAGTAAAATCAACAAGGTTCTTGAAGATATTGCCGATAATGACATCCATGTTCGCCAGTCACTTACTACTTGCTCTTCTCTGCAACCTGCACCTTGCTCCTATACAACCTGTCAAAGATGGGCTGTAGGAACAGTGTATATATAGGATTACAGTAGCCAATCATGTTTGGAACCCCAAAAAGGGGCGTTCTTAAAAACCGGATCTGGCGCATTCTGTCGAAAACGGATGCAAAACCGGATACACCGGATGAGACGGATCCGTTTTTTTTACGGAGCACAGAACCGGATCCGGCGAAAAACCGGATGCGTCTCATCCGGTTTTTCATACTAGTTGCCGGATGCGGCACTGCGGCAAAATGCCGGGGGCGCCGTCAGGCGCAAAACGGATGTGTGAAAGAGGCCTAAGCGGTATGTGTGGAGAAAACCAGGCACTTCTCATCACCTGCCCAATACAACCCCAACAGTGAAACATGGTGGTGGCATCATCATGCTATGGGGGTGTTTTTCAGCTGCAGAGACAGGTTGACTGGTTACAACTGAAGGAAATATGAATGCGGCCAAGTACAGAGATATCCTGGATGAAAACCTCTTCCAGAGTGATCTGGACCTCAAACTTGGCCGAAGATTCACCTTCCAACAAGACAATGACCCTAAGCACACAGCTAAAATAAAGGAGTGGCTTCAGAACTCTGTGACCATTCTTGACTGGCCCAGCCAGAGCCCTGACCTAAACCCAATTGAGCATATCTGGAGAGACCTGAAAATGGCTGTCCACCAACGTTCACCTTCAAACCTGACAGAACTGGAGAGGATCTGTAAGAAAGAATGGCAGAGGATCTCCAAATACAGGTGTGAAAAACTTGTTGCATCATTCCCAAGAAGACTCATGGCTGTACTAGCTCAAAAGGGAGCTTCTACTCAATACTGAGCAAAGGGTCTGAATACTTATGACCATGTGATATTTAAATTTTTCTTTTTTAATAAATTTGCAAAAATGTCTACATTTGTTTTTTTTCAGTCAAGAAGGGGTGCAGAGTGTACATTAATCAGCAAAAAAAATGAATTTTTTTGAATTTACCAAATGGCTGCAATGAAACAAAGTGAAAAATGTAAAGGGGTCTGAATACTTTCCATACCCACTGTATACACGTTAAAGGTCCATGCAGTACCTAATTCTGCTCTTTATAGCTTTAGGTTTGAATACTGATATTTTTATACTGAGTGTATAAATTCATGGGTATTATTACACCTGTGTGCGCCTAGGGCACATTAGTTTATTTTACTAATATACAACCTATTGCTGGTTTGCGCTTTTTGTCTTTCTTCCATACCCTGCAGAATAGATATTTTATATAATAGTGCTTGTCGGCCCCTATCTGACCTGTACTATGGATTATCTTGGTTATCTAGGACAGCCAATGCACTAGCAGGGGCACCATTTCTTGATACTTTAGAATGTGCCACCTTATGCAGTTAGTAGGGTGATCATTGAGTACAAGGCTATAGGGCTAAAGCACACCTCTGACACTCATGTGTGTCGCTTTTTCATTATGCATGCATTTTATCTACACTTGAATAATTAGGGATCGTGATTTGAATATTTTAGTACATATTTAATAAAGGTTATATTTTAATAAAGGTGCCCTTTTAACTTCCTAACAAATATGTTTCAAAAATAGTACTAATGTAAAGTAGACATGTAGAAAATGTTATTTATTAACTATTTTGTGTGACATAATACTGATTTAAGGGCATTAAAAAAAATAAAAAATTTTCTCCAAATTTCCAATTTTTTCGCAAATAAACACAAGTCATATCGAAGATCTGTCACAAAAGAAACAATCTCAGAATCACTTGGATCCGTTGAACAATTCCAGAGTTTTTACAACATAAATTGACACTGTCACTTCATTGTAGAGGCATTCACATTTCTTGCTTTTGAAGCGCAGTATGTGAAATCTCTGCTTCGCAGTCCCTTTGGGCATTTCTTCACAATGGTCCTGGGGTATGCGCTTTCACCATTCCCAGACGCTGCCAATCACAGCTTGGTAGCTGATCTAGCAGTCTATCAGTTGCAGATGCTGTCGATATGATTGGCAGAATTTAGCGCAGAGGGGTGAAAGTGCAGGATTCCAGAAAAGACTAAGAAGAAACGTGCAGTTGGACTGAAAGAAGAGTCACTGCATTCCAGTAAAAATAGGACAGTCCTGATGGGTACACCTTGCTGTGGTGGGATGGCTTTTATGCTCTTTTTATCAAAATAAAGCTAACTAAGTACTCTATGTTATGTACATGTAAAATTACTATTGATTTGATGTAGGGTATATGCTCATTTTGTCTTTCTCCTTGTGTTTTGTCTGTGAAATGGCCACAGTGTGAACGTGCTCTTACATTTTGCACTTATACTATCTTATAGTCCAGCTCAGGTTTTTGGTTTTGCTGTAATCTCTTGAACAATGCACAAATAGGGAACGTGGCCCCATCTTTCTGAGCTAACTTCCATTGGATGGGTGTGCAAGTCGGGGCCTTTCCTGCGCTGCCCTTACCACTGACCTTGTATGACACATGGTAAGGTTTTAAGACAGGTTAAGACCGTCCTGATAGGTACACCTTGTCACGGTGGGATGTTTTTTTTTTTATTCAAAATAGTCCTAAGTACCCTATGTTATTTACATGTTCCATTACTATTTAGTTGCTGAAGGGTATATGCTCATTTTGGATTTTTTTCTTGGGTTTTGTCTGTGAAATTGCTACAGTGTGAACGTGCTCTTACACTTTGAACATATACAAGCTTATAGTCTAGCTAAGGTTTTTGGTTTTAGTTATATACAGCTTAGTTTGATTGCCATGATTGTGATGATAACAATAATTGATGGCCTGGAACTGCTAACACACATACAAGAACAGCAACATTAAACCAACAGTAACAATGGAATAAGACTGACCTAATGGTTTTTCCTCTTTGCAAAGAAGTTCAGGACCTGTAGAAAGGTCGTCCTCTGTGACTTCCAGTCTCCTCTCCACTTTCCCAAACCTCAAAATTTCAGACTAGAATTTTCAGAATAAAAGAATGATTTATAATTCTGAGCAGTTCCGTAAATAAGTAATTTAGAAAACACATCTACAGCATTTATACAGATTGGAAGTAAAAAAAAAAAAAAAAAATCACTAAAACACAAATCTGTAAAGACTGGTTGGACAAGTTTCTATACAATAAATTTTATCGGGGCTGTGCACATGGTAAAGTTTTAATACTAGACAGGTTAAGACCGTCCCGATGAGTATACCTCATGGCACCTGGATTCTGCTGGAAGTGGGACCTGATCAATACCTGTCAGTCAAGCACTGACAGGGTAGTATTCTGCATAATTAAGGTGATCTTAGGGTCACATGTTCAAGTCCTCCTAATAAATATTGCAAAATAAAAAGTAAAATCACTCTTTCCAAAATCAGTTTTCCCTTTAAAATTGGTTTTATGAATAAAAATTAATGTATCACAAATTTGCTATTGTCACGCACGTAATGACACATACCATATAACACTATATCATAATGAATACCACAAAAAATAGGGATTTTTGTGTACTCACCATAAAATCCTTTTCTCCGAGACGCTCATTGGGGGACACAGACCATGGGTGTTATGCTGCTGCCACTAGGAGTACACTAAGCAAATACATAGAAAAAAGTTAACTCCTTCTCCTGCAGTATACACCCTCTGCTGGCTCTATCCTGAACCAGTTCGGTGATAAAGCAGTAGGAATTCACATATAGCAAACAAACAATGCAACATGTCACAAGAACAAAGGACAGCCACAAGCCAACAGGCTAACAGGGTGGGTGCTGTGTCCCCCAATGAGTGTCTCAGAGAAAAGGATTTTACGGTGAGTACACAAAAATCCCTATTTCTCCTTCGCCTCATTGGGGGACACAGACCATGGGACGTCTCAAAGCAGTCCATGGGTGGGAAATATCACGACCGCTGAAACCTTATGTACCCAACGATTAATGTGGCCTACAGATGCGCTACAGTCGATTGCAGAATTTGTCTGCCAAGGGCAGCATCTGAAGAGGCTTAAGAATGAATGTTGTAACGTTTAACTAACATGAAAATACTGGACCAATTTGCAGCTTTACAAACTTGCTGTACCGACACCCGGAGCCGAATGGCCAGGACGCCCCCACTGACCGAGTGGAGTTTGCCTTGAGTCTCATTGGGATAGGCGACCTCTGACACGGTAAGCTTCTTGAATTGGAGTGTGGATATATCCGGCTACTGTAGCTTTAAAAGCAGGTAGGCCTTTTTCTGTGTCGCTCTGGAAACATAAAGAGGGAATCCGATTTGCGGAAAGGCGCTATTCTGGCAAAGAATTTCCTGAGTTCTCTTACCGAATCCAAAGTGTGGAGAGCCTTTTCAGTATGATGAACCGGAGCTGCGCAGAACGAGGGTAAAACTATGTTCTCATTCAGATGAAAAGAAGAAACTACCTTAGACAAGAAGGCCAGAGATGACCTTAAGACCGTCTTGCCCTGTTGAAAGACCAGAATGGGGGTTTGCAACACAAAGCTGCCAATTTCGAGATCCGTGTGATGGCTGCTACAGCCACAAAAAAAGGAAACTTTCCAAGAAAGAAGAATGAGTGATGCGTCCTGCAGAAGTTCGAAGTGGGCCTTTTGAAAGGCATCTGAGACCAGATTAAGAACCGAAGGCTCCCAAGGAATCCTTTAGGGAAGGAACAAGGTGCGACACTCCCTGTATGAAGGTCTTAACCTGAGATTTGGAAGCTAGTCTTCGCCGGAACAGGCCAGGTCGGGCTGAAACTTGGCATTTGAGAGAAGATAGTGCCAGGGTTGAATCTAATCCTGCTTGGCGAAAACTCCAAAATGGACAAAATAAAAAAAACACAAATGGCAAACATCGTTGGGGCTTCTTTTTTTTTTTTTTTTTACACCAAGAGAATAAAGGACCTTCCAAATACTATAGTAAACACGCATGGAGGTAGGTTTCCGAGTGTTGTTCATGGTGGACGCTACTTGTAGCGAGAAAGCAGTCTGGGCTAGGATCCGGTATTCAATGGCCAGGCCGTTAAGCTCAGCACTCTCGAGTTCTTGCAGTAAATGGGCCTCTGAGAAAAGAGGTCAGGACAGTCCGGTAACTGTCAGGGAACGTCGGTGACTAGTTGCACTAGTTCCGCGCACACGCTCGGCGTGACCAGTCTGGTGCGACGAGAGACACCGGAATACCCTCCACCCTGATCTTTTGGATGATCCTTGGGATTAGCGGAAGCGGGCAAAAAAGAAATGTAAAGGATGCGAAACTGATGTCACTGAAGCACCGAGCATCTGCTCAGATGACTAATGGGTCTCGGGACCATGCAACGAATGCCGGAACTTTGGCGTTTAGCTTGGAGGCTATGAGCTCCAAATTTGGAGAACCCCAGTTAACAAATGTGCCGAAAAACCTCCAGATGAACGAACTACTTTCCCGAGGCCATACCTTGACAGCTGAGAAAAAAACTGCCTCCCAATTCTCTACTCATGGGAAATGAATTGCCGAGATGATTGAATGGTGAGTCTCGGCCCACCGCAGAATGTGTGCTACTTCGAGCATCGCTCTACTGCTCCATCTGGCCCCCTGCCGATTAATGTGGCGTTGTCCGACTAGGTGCGAATGGGAGGGCCGGATCTCAAGGAAATTAATCGGGAGACGCGAATCCTGAATAGACCAGTTTCTCTGAGCCATGTGGGAACGGAAAATTGCATCCCAACGTAGGAGACTGGCGTCGGTGGTCACTACCAGCCGGTGAACCGGAAGGAACGACGTACGAAGACCCAGAGGGGATGTTGACGTCCACCACCTGAGACCGCCCGATCCGGGAGGAAGCCGAAGCAGTGGTCCAGGGGGGCTGAATTTACGTCTTAAGCTGACAGCAATGCATGTTGTAGAGGATGGCGACGAATTTGGAAATGGCACTGGCTGGATCGACGGCATTATTTTTCCCAGGACCTGCATGCTGAGCTGCAGGGAGTGGGGGGGGGGGTGAGAAAACTTCCAGGCTCCTCGAATCAGCGTCGAGATCTTTCCTGGAGAGAGAATTATGAGCCCTCAGGGAAGAGTCCAAGATCATGCCCTAAAAGAAAAGGAAGATTTGTTGGGAAGGAGCGGAGAGGATTTGTCTAGGTTCACTAGCCAACCAAGACGAGAGACCGAGACATTGACCCTCCGCACAGGCCTGGAGGGAAGATCCCTTGATGAAGGGGTCATCTAGGAAGGGCAGAACCCCACGGCCCGAGAGTGCAGGATTGACATGGCCGCAGCCATGACCCTGGTGAACACTGTGAGACAGCGGCAATGCCGAAGGGCAAGGCCGTGAACTGAAAATGTCAGTCTACCGATAGAACTGAGAAGCTTGAAATGTGAAGATATGGGTCCTTGATGTCGAAAGATATGAGGTATTCCCGTTTCCAACAAGGAGAAAACAGAACGGAGGGAATCCATTCTGAAATGATGCATTTTGACAAAATTTGTATAACAGCGTTAGCTCTAGGATGGAGCGCATGGTTCTGTTCTTCTTTGAGTCTACAGCTAGGTCTGAGTAAGACACCTTTGATCCTTTCCGTGTGAGGAACCGGGACGATGACTCAAATAGTTGCAAAGAGCGTATATGGCTCGATAAAATGGAACTGCATGCAACTCTGTCCTCGGAAGATACGACTGGCAGAAGCGTGGTGTCCAGAGGACACCCAGTCTCTGACTCATTGGTCTTGAACGAACGCCAGCCAGACCTGACGAAGAAAGAGCAGATGGCTGCCTACACTGTCCTGTGTGGTCCGGATACTGGAATGAATTATTAGCAGACAACTTGCGGGACGAGATACCTTTGGGTCGGGTCCGGTCCGGGAGGACCAGTTCCTCCAGGAATGAGCGAGCGTGAATGAAGTTTGTGAATCCCTATCTCTGCATGGGGGACGGGCCGAACTAGAGAAAGCAGTTGCAATGACCAGCTGGATTCAATGCGAAAAAAGGCAGGAAGCGAACCTGGCGTAGGTTCCGAAAAAGTCGACTGGGCCAACGGAGGAATTTGCTTGTTCCTCCAGTAGGATCCGAGATAATTTGGTCAACAGGCGCCCGCTCTGATAAAGCGGAGAGGGTAGAGATTTCTTGGAAGTGGAGACTGCTCGCCACTCCCGGGGACATAGGGCTCTCCTGATGGTAACAGCAAATGCAGCACAGTTAGCTGCAACTAGGGGGACATGCACAACGAAGACCCTGGCCAGGGCAAACTGGTAATGCGAGACTGACCGCATCAGGAGGTAGGATAATGTCTTGAACAATCTTAGCTAGAGCCACTATACGGTCTACCCTAGGGCCACTACCAGGTGGCGGTAAAGGAGGGGAAGAATACTATACCGGCAGCCTCAAAGACTGACCGAGCAAGAGTGTTTATCAGGTGGTCAGTGTGGGTTTCTGATGGACAAGCCGTCAGGCAGAGACGGGGAGATGTAGAAGCGAGCAGTGGAATAGGTGGATCTACTGCGAGGAAATCGCACCCCATTTTAGTGTAGGAATCACCACGGCTTATAAAAGGGGACATGGCTTCGAGCTGTTTTTGCCCTGTGAATCGCTCGTCCGGGCGACTTTTATGCCTTGAACCATGTCCGTAAAATCAGGGAGGTTGGCAAAAAAACTTTGTGAGGATAAGCGGTCCTTTTGAAAGACAGTGTAATCCAGGCTTGTACCGGGTGCTTCGTCTACTTTCAGAACTTTATTAACCGCATGAATGAGAGAATCCAGAGACTCCTGGTACTCTAGCGAGTCCAAGTCTACAGGCCACATCATACGCGTATTGCGAGTCGTATTCGCTGCCCACCCCTGGTGAGGGGAAGCGTGAAGCAGAGTCTGAGGACGCTGAGGCCTTCTAGAAGATTGCTATGTACCGCCGCGGTCCAGGCCCTGCCTGAGGAAGACTTTCGTGGGGCGAAAGGATCTATAGCCTTGGCCAGAGAGGCCATATACTGTGCCAGAGATGTAGCCATTAGGGAGGACTAGGCCCACTAAGGTCCGCATTAGCAGGGAGCTCCTGTACGCATGAGGAGTCGCAGGCTGCACAGATTGCAGTGGGGTGCCTCCGTGGTAGTGGGGCATTAAACGTAGTACATTAAGGCGTAAACTACAGTGTGCGTTTTTTTTCTTTGTTAAATGTCCGTGCCTGCAGAGATGGCAGTCTGCAGCACGATGTAGGCAGAGTAATGTTGTCCGCAGTCATAAATGACACGTGTGGATGAGTCAACGCCTGCTGGAAGATCGGCCTCCGACAAGGTGCAGCGTAAAAGGCGCGTCGGTGGCGGCGGGCTTGAGTCCAGCGTTGCACATTATGGGAGAGCAACACCATTGGATGGCCTGATAAATCCCAGCATCCATCTGCCCATGAGAATGATTTTGCTGATCTGCAGCACTGTATAGTAGCTTATCACACATGCCCATATCTCTGGTAGTGGAGCGCTTCGTGCACATTTACTCAAGGGGAACCTTGTAGCCATCACTACCCGATCGTTCCATATGATCTGTTTTAAAGATTATGGATACTCTTATGTCCCTAAGTTTAAGGACCAGGAAGTGGCTGAGATGGGCTTGGCGCTTCTCGTGAGGAATGAATGTGGGCGGAGCCAGGGCCAGGGAGCGAAAATACAGCCGCAGCACTTCTATTGAGAAAGAGGCGCCCATGACGTGGGCTGAGTCGGCCTGGTGGGCGGAGTTAAGCCTATCCCTGCCAGAAGCCGGGGCTAAATTAGCGGGGCCGGCCGTGGTGAAACGATGGGAACGGCGGTGGTGGCGCGGATACAGCGCGATTTTGGAGCGCGGCGGGCACCTATCACTCTGAGGGTAATGGACCATCCCTAGGGGAGTCCCCCCTTTTGCCAGAAACAGCAGAACCGAGGTTGCGCTGGAGAAAGCTGTGAGGCTGGGTCAGACAGATCTTCCTCAATCCACCATCCCTTTGATAGGGAGGTGGAGAGGGCTCATTCGCCACCTGGGACCATCCACTTTCTGCAGTGATGGAGTAGGGGTGCCGCACGGACGCCGATGGAAGCCTGTTACCTGAGGTAATTCTTTGGCATGGGGTAAGCTGTCCGGCTGAAGACCTGGCTCCAGAAGGGGGAACGTGGGGGCGACACCCATGTTCCCGTCGTTGAAGGTGTGGGGAGAGCGGACCCACTGAAGGGATCCGTCGCCCCTAAGGAGAGCCCAGGTATGGTAATAAGGTGCAGGAGGTGGTACGGGGAGGCGACACTCCGCGTTCCCGCCTGTTGATGATTTTGGGAGATCGGGACCTTGAAAGGCCCCGTCACCCCTTGGAAAAAAAGCAAAAAGGTAAAAAAAAATTAAAAATTAAAATAACGTCGGGGTCTGAAGCCAGACCCCTAGTGCCTCCTACAACACTAAGCAAGAACTGTTTCAGGATAGAGCCAGCAGAGGGTGTATAGTGCAGGAGAGGAGTTAACTTTTTTTTATGTATTTGCTTAGTGTCCTCCTAGTGGCAGCAGCATAACACCCATGGTCTGTGTCCCCAATGAGCGAAGGAGAAAAATGCCACGAATCATCATTTTTGTTTATCCTGATTCACAATAAAAAAGTGATAAAAAAAGTTGTACATATCCCAAATTGTTGATAGTACATACTCCGCTTGTTATGCTAAAAGACAAACCCTTGCACAGCTCTAAAAATGGAAAAAATTAATGTGTTAAGGCTCTCAAATTATGATACAAAAAAATAAGAACAAATATTTTGAAATTAAGTATTACTGTAATGTTATTAATGCATACTATAAAAGTATACCATTATTTATACAGCACGATGAGTACTGTAACAAAAAATATATTAAAAAAAATACCAGAATTGCTGTTTTTTTGGGTTATCAAGCCTCACAAAAAAATTAAATAAAAAGCGATCAAAAAGTCATACTCAAAGAAACTAGGCCTCATACAGCTATGAATAAAAAATATATATAGCATAGACCCTTCATTAAAGGGAACCTGTCTGGTTTTTAGACCCCAAACTAAATTCAACTATGTAAAGTTACTTTAATGTCAATTACGTCCAAACCTTTGTTTTACAAGACTGTGCCTCCATTTTATAGAAAGAGATGGGCAAATTTTTATGCAGATGACCTGCAAGTGCGGGGGCTTGGCCTTGCAGTTTCAGCAGTTTAGCATCATTCCCCACCCACCACTGGCCTCCTGTTAGTGACTGACAGCTCTCTTTAAGAAATGGATGTGTTGATGGGATAGGGATTAGCAAAATGATAATGACAGTGTAAGAAAGAATGTGACAGGTTTAGGTAATTAAATAAATAATAATCCTGGTTTAGCAATAGATTTTACAACATCGAGAGGTAGGGTGGGGTTACTTTCTGAAATCTGTGGCTTGGGTAGCAAAAAAGCTACCACCCCTAGAAGTAGAGATTTCACCTTGCCTTCTAAAAAAATAATGTAGTAAATAATTTTTTTTTTTTTTTCAAATGGCAAGACAGCCTGTCTTAAAGCGACAAGGATCAATATATTTCAAGCGTATATTTTTAAAATTACAAAAAAAAGGGATACCTTGATAGGTTTCCTCATCCTTTGAGTCTTTTTAGGACAAGGATACCATGTACCAGATGCATCTGCAAAAACACAAGTGGAATGTCTGAATATACATTATCAGACAAATATCAATTTCATAGTTTCTTCTTATGCATCATGTATAGTGATATAGTGGTTATTTCATACCCATTTCCTTGGGCATCATCTCCCTCTTATACTGGAGATGACCCATCTTCTCCTTATCCACACATTCAACCTTAATGGCGGCCATGTTTCTATGCTAAAACAAACAAGAGAAAACATTAAAATGGCAGATATATAAACTATGAACTGTGCACAAAAACTATAGAATGAGGTGATAAATTCTTAATTTCATTTACCTTATGCTCCGGTGGAATTCCAGAACCAAGACACTTATTGCTGGGCAAATCTACAGGGAACGAAAACTAAATGATTGAGTATATAGAAAAGAACACAAAGGTTATAAGGGGTAAACGCTAAATGCCTTCCAGTCAGACTAATCTTAGGCCCCCTTCACATGTCCGTGTTTCCAATACATGAGGCGTCACCTTTCACATGTACCGGAGACTCGGACACACGCACACCCATTATAACCACTGGGCACATGACCCACACGTAGACCTGTCCCTTTTTTCCAGCAGCACAGATGACAATACGTATCGCACACGTACATACGGATGACATAAGTGTGCCGTCCATGTGACACGTACCAGAATAGAAAGCAGCATACAAATTACAGATTTTTGTGTTAAAAATGTGCAAAGATAGCAATAGACAGATACCTGTGAGAGATATAGTGAATGCTCTGTACATGGACTAACCTAATAAATAAGTGAAAAAAATGATGTGGGAATCTCCCCATTTTTTGAGACCAGCAAGGGCAAAGCAGACAGCTGTGAGCTGATATTATCAGGCTAGGAAAGTCCATTCTTATCGGGCTTTTCTTAGTCTAAAAATACTAGCCTGCAGCCGCGACAAATGTGGCGCATCACATTAGGCGCGCCAATTCTCGTGCTTTGCCTCTTCTCTTCTTGATTATTGAAATCACAGCTCTTCATAGTCAACGAGTCTCGCGGAATGCAGCGTGAGCCGGCGACTCTGATAAGCGGTGATGTCAGTAACGTTACTGCTCTTTACAGACGCCGGGTTTCGCTGAGTGCAGCATGAGCTAGATTCGGAAACGTCGTGGGAAGCGCTGGACTGCATCGGACCCGAGTGAGAAAGTTTTTGCTACAAAAAAATTGGTGAACGAGTGACAGTGTCTTGTTTTTATTCCTCTCTTTTTATGTTTTTCAGGTTTCCATTTGTGGAATACATTGGTGAACCAGGAAACGTGTCGGGAGTGTTGACTTTAGCCCCAACACTAACCCTAACTTTAGTCCCAACCCTAACCTTATCCCCAACACTAACTTTAGCCCTAACCCTAATGGGAAAATGGAAATAAATACATTTTTTTTTATTTTATTAAATAAAGGGGGTTTGATTTACTATTTATAGCGGTTTTTATGTTTGGCAGCTGTCACACATTAAAAGACGCTTTTTACTGCAAAAAATAGTTTTTGCATCACCATATTTTGAGAGCTATAATTTTTCCGTATTTTGGCCCACAGAATCATGTGAGGTCTTGTTTATTGCAGAACGAGTTGACTTTTTTTATTAGTACCATTTTCGGGCACATGACATTTTTTGATCACTTTACGATTTTTGGGAGACAGAATGAGGAAAATCCAGCATTTCATAAATTTCTTTTGGGGGGGAGGAGCCTTCCGCGTGTGGTAAAATTGATAAGGCAGTTTTTATTTTTCGGGTCAGTACAATTACAGCGATAACTCATTTATATCTTTTTTTATGTTTTGGCGCTTTTATACAATAAAAACTATTTTTAGAAAAAATAATTATTTTTGCATCGCTTTCTTCTGAGAGCTATAACTTTTTTATTTTTTCGCTGATGATGCTGTATCGCGGCTCGTTTTTAGCGGGACAAGATGACGTTTTCAGCGGTACCATGTTTATTTATATCTGTCTTTTTGATTCCGTGTTATTCAACTTTTTGCTCGGCGGTATGATAAAGCATTGTTTAGGGGTTCACTAAAGGGGTTAACTAGTGGGACAGTTTTATAGGGCGGGTCGTTACGGACGTGACGTTATTAAATATGTGTACTTTTATTGTTTTTTTTATTCACACAATGTTTATTATGTAAAGTGACTTTATGTAAAAAAAAGTGTAAAAAAAAGAAAAATTATACTGTGTAAAAATATATAAAAAAAAAAAATCCCTAAAAAAAATTTTTTGCACATTTTTACACAGTATAATTTTTCTTTTTTTTTACATTTTTACATTGTCCCAGGGTGGGACATTACTGTATAATGTCAGATTGCTGATCTGACACTTTGCAGAGCACTGTTTCAGATCAGCGATCTCACAGGCAGTGCAGGAGGCTTGCCGATGCCTGCTCTCAATAAGCACTGACAAGCCATCTCCCTGCAGGACCCGGAAGGACCCCGCGGCCAGATTGGATTCGGGGGCCTGCAGGGAGGAGGCCCTTGGAACAATGCGATCACATCGTGCTGTTCTGAGGGTCTCAGGGAAGCACGCAGGGAGCTCCCTCCGTCCCATGTTTCCCTATGCCACCGGAACGCCGCGATCATGATTAATCGCAGTGTGCCGGGGTTAAAGTGCCGGGAGTCAGCTGTGAGAATCAGCTGACACCCGGCCGCGCTACCCCCGTGAGCGCGGCTGATCACCCATGACGTACTATCCCGTCCATGGGAATTAAGTCCCAGGACACATGGATGGAATAGTACATCAAATGGTAGAAAGGAGTTAATGGTTGGCAAAATGTTCTTTTCCTGAAATTCTGTGGAAAACACATACCTTTGATCATTGTGGCCAAAGAGTTCCATTTTAACGTCATCGGTCCACAGGACTGGTTTCCAAAATGGATCAGGCTTGTTTAGATGTTTTCTTGCATACTTCTGTCACTGAATTTTATGGTGACGACTCAGTAGAGGTTTTCTACTGATGACTTTACCATGAAGGCCATATTTGCGCAGGACTCTGAACAGTAGAACAATGTACCACAACTCCAGAGCATGCTAAATCTTTCTGAAAGTTTTTTCAGTCAAACGGGGTTATGATTTGCCTTTGAAGCAATCCTACGAGCAGCTCTCACTGAAATTTTGCTAGGTCTTCCAGACCTTATCTTGACCTCCACTTTTAATTATATTTCGAACCGATGAAAGAGCTACTTGAAAACGTTTTGCTATCTTCTTATAGACTTCTGCTTTGTGGGCCTCCACCGTTTTTAGTGTTAGGTAGTTGCTTAAAAGAACCCATGGCTGCTGTTTTTTGACACAGTTAGAAGAGGCTGATTTTTTTTTTATAAAGCTGGGAAATCTGCATCACCCGGACTTTCCAAATGATGACTGTGAACAAGCCATAACCCTAACAGGCTAATTAAGGTTTGAAACCTTGGTCAAAGTTATCTGAGCACACAAATCTCCAAGGATGCCTACAGTTTTGCATTGGCCCATTTTCCTTTTTGTCATTGTTAAAATGTAAACAAATGACAATATATGTTAAAATACAAAATGAAATGTGTTATCTTTAACTTTAGGCCTTTTAAGGTACTGCCACACTAAACAATCCCGCTAGCGATAACGACGCATACTAATGCGTCGCTAGCGGGATTGTTTATATATCGCTGAGTGCGGCTTAACTGTCATGTGTGCATTGCCACGAAGATCGTCGCGGTTGCACATTTTGACTTCTCACAGCTGAGCTGCTGTTTCTTTGTGTTTGGCAGCTAGGGAGTTAATTCTGTCTGTGCTCGGTGCTGGGACTGGGTGCAGTTTCTCCCGGCTGCAATTGATTATTTGTTGATTGGTTTCCTTTAAATTCCTGGTTGTCTGCTTGGGGAGTTGCCAGTGAAACCTTCATGCAGACCACAGATAGGAATGAATCTGTATAGACTTTAGTTGTGAGCTCCTTAGTTGTTCTAAGCTCAACTTGGTTAGAGTTTATTTCCCAGACCATTTATGTTCCTTTGGTGTTTGAGTGTGTATGCAAGCGAGTGTTATCCTGTCTGTCTTATATGTCTAATCTGTGTATTTAGCTAAGATCAGCCCATATCCATTTGGTGGTAGTCAGGATCCTTCTTAGGACTGATTACAGGGTTCAGGGTCTGATAGGAGACAGGGTTAGGTTGGTGACTTGGACCTCTGAACCATTATCAGTACCTCCAAGGTGAGGGATTAGTTAGGACCCCAGTTTAGGGTCAGGTTAGATCCCGGTCCACCTCTTTCCTGTTTCAGCTCATCAAGTCCTCAAGATTAACCCTGGGTTCAGCAGATATCGTGTCAGGTAAATCTATTCTTTACTTACATGCTGATGTTGCTATACTAGTTGTTGTATAGAGTGTTGTTCCTGTATTAATAGTTTACTGACATTGTATACATATCATTAGACAGCGTGACGTTTTCACTGGCCATAAAAATTATCTCCAGTTACCATGGATCCAGTAGCCCAGCTGGCTCTGCAGTTGCAGGGATTATCCATGGAGCTGACGGACATTAAGTCCAAAGTTTTGTCTCCCCTGGAGCAAACCAGAGTTGAACCTAAGGTTGCTCTCCCGGACAGGTTCACTGGTGGGCGAGACAAATTTTTCACCTTCCGGGAGGCATGTAAATTGTATTTTCGGCTTCGGCCTCGATCATCAGGGAGTGAGGAGCAGAGAGTGGGAATTGTTATCTCACTTCTGCAAGGGGACCCTCAATCCTGGGCATTTTCCCTTCCTCCGGGATCACCGGCTCTACTGTCTGTAGATCAATTTTTTACTGCCCTGGGATTGGTATATGATGACCCAGATCGGGTCTCTCTTGCTGAGACAAAATTACGTAAGATACAGCAGGGAGATCGTCCGGCAGAGGAATTTGCTTCTGAGTTTCGTAGATGGGCCACAGATACTCAGTGGAATGACCCAGCTCTTAGGAGCCAGTTTTGTCATGGGCTTTCTGATAAATTAAAAGACGTTTTGGCTCAGTATGAGTCTCCTCCTTCTCTGGAGGCTGCTATGGCCTTAGCTATCCGTACTGATAGACGGCTTCGGGAGAGGGGTGAGGTAACCCCACTCCCTGTTGTTTCTCCACCTACCACTAAAGTCCCTTATGTTGAGGTTCCCCTTGTCTGTTCGGATGAGCCTATGCAGTTGGGAGGGACATCATTTCATAGGAGGGGATTGGCGGTACGCCGCAGGACTAGAAGATGTTTTTTCTGCGGGAAAGAGGGACATTTTGTTGGAGAATGTCCATCTCGTGCCTTGTTGAGCCAAAAGTCGCCGGAAAACTGTTAATCCCAGGTTGTGTGGTGGACGACAACCTGGGAGTATGTATTTCATCCGCCAGTTCTTCTCAGTTCCTTGTACCAGTGGAGGTGGTAGTTGGTACGAGAGTGGAGAGATTGTCTGTTCTTCTTGATAGTGGTTCCGGGGCTAATCTGGTTGACGCTCAGTTTGCTCAGGCTCAAGGTATGCATCTGAGTGTATTGGTCAAACCGATCCCTATATTCTCCATTGACGCCAGGCCTCTCGGCCAAGGTAGCTTTGTTCATGAGGTTCATAACATTGACCTTCGGGTAGGGGCAATACATAGGGAACAATTATCTTGTTATGTGTTGGAGGGTCTACCTACTCCCATTGTGTTGGGACTTCCTTGGTTGGTTAAACATAACCCTGTGATTAATTGGCAGTCCAGAGAAATAAGCCAATGGGGTGAGTTTTGCAAAAGCAACTGCATGAACACAGTCATCAGTGCGGTCGTGCCTAGTACATTGCCTCCTTTTTTGGAGGATTTTGGGGATGTTTTCTCTGAGGAGGGGTGTCAGGAGTTGCCTCCTCATCGCGTGTATGACTGCTCTATTAATCTCCTTCCTGATGCTAAGTTGCCTAAAGCTAGGTTGTATAATCTTTCTGGTCCTGAGAGGCAGGCTATGAAAGATTATATTTCTGAAAGTCTGGCCAAAGGGCATATTAGACCTTCATCTTCCCCAGTAGCTGCGGGGTTCTTCTTTGTGAAGAAGAAAGATGGAGGCCTACGCCCTTGCTTGGATTTCCGCGAACTTAATCGGATTACTGTTCGAGATCCGTATCCACTCCCTCTTATTCCTGATCTCTTCAATCAAATTGTTGGCGCCAAATGGTTTTCTAAATTGGATCTCAGGGGGGCGTATAATCTGATTAGGATAAAAGAGGGGGATGAGTGGAAAACGGCGTTTAACACGCCGGAGGGACATTATGAGAACCTAGTCATGCCTTTTGGTCTGACTACTGCACCAGCAGTATTCCAACATTTTGTTAATGACATTTTTCGTCACCTTGTGGGGCTGTTTGTGGTTGTATATTTGGACGACATTTTAATTTACTCGCCAGATCTTGTGTCTCATCAGGAGCATGTGAGACAGGTGTTGCAGATCTTGCGAGACAATAAATTATACGCCAAACTGGAGAAGTGTGTATTTGCCGTACAGGAACTTCAGTTTTTGGGTTTTTTGGTGTCAGCCTCCGGTTTCCGTATGGACCCTGAAAAGGTGAGAGCAGTGCTTGAATGGGATCAGCCAGGGGATCTTAAGGCTCTGCAGCGTTTTTTGGGGTTTGCTAACTACTACCGGAAATTTATTTGTAATTTCTCATCTGTCGTCAAACCTCTCACTGACATGACAAGAAAAGGGACGGATTTTTCTAAATGGTCGGACAAAGCTTGCCAAGCCTTTTCCTCTTTGAAGAAATGTTTTGCTTCGGCACCCGTTCTCATCCAACCAGATGCATCTCAGCCGTTCATTGTGGAGGTGGATGCGTCTGACGTAGGGGTGGGTGCTATATTGTCCCAGGGTCCGTCCCCTGGTAAATGGCATCCGTGCGCTTTCTTTTCTAAGAAATTGTCGTCCGCCGAAAGGAATTATGATATCGGCAATAGGGAACTTTTGGCCATTAAGTTAGCTTTTGAAGAATGGCGTCACTTTTTGGAGGGGGCAGTCCACCCGGTTACCGTTATTACTGATCACAAGAACCTGTTGTATTTGGAATCCGCTAAGCGTCTGAATTCCAGACAAGCTCGATGGTCGTTGTTTTTTACCAGGTTTAATTTTGTCGTCACTTATCGCCCGGGGTCTAAGAATGTAAAGGCTGATGCCTTGTCTCGCAGTTTCCCAGGGGCCGGGAAAACGGATGACCCGAGTCCTATCCTTCAGGAGGGGGTGGTAGTGTCGGCTGTATTTTCTGAGCTTGAGGAGGAGGTGTTAGAGGCTCAGGGGGACGCCCCTGCAGGACCTCCAGGGAGACTGTTTGTCCCAAATCTGTTGAGACAAAAGGTTATTGAGGCACATCATAATTCTGCTCTAGCAGGACATCCAGGGAGTAAGGCTACTTTAGATCTCCTTTCTCGCCGGTTTTGGTGGCCTAATGCTAAGAAAGATGTTATAACTTTTGTCGCGTCATGTGGGGTGTGTGCTCGCTCTAAAACCCCTCATACCCGTCCGTCTGGGACCCTTTTACCCTTGAAACTTCCGGAGCGTCCATGGACTCATTTATCTATGGACTTCATTACGGACCTTCCTCCGTCGTCAGGGAATACTGTCATACTGGTGGTTGTTGACAGGTTCAGTAAGATGGCACATTTCGTTGCTCTTCCTGCACTCCCTAATGCTAAAACTCTGGCGCAGGTGTTCATTAGGGAGATCGTTAGACTTCATGGGTTGCTTTCTGATGTGGTGTCAGATAGGGGGTCTCAGTTTGTGTCCAAATTTTGGAGGGCATTTTGTTTACGTCGGGGGATGCAATTGTCATTTTCCTCGGCTTTTCATCCGCAGACCAATGGTCAGACAGAGCGTCTGAATCAGAGCTTAGAGACATATCTCCGGTGTTTTGTCTCAGAGAACCAAGAGGACTGGTCTTCTTTCTTGCCTCTGGCGAGTTCGCTCTTAACAACAGGCGGAGCGAGTCCACTGGTAAGTCCCCGTTTTTTGGGGCATATGGTTTTCATCCTCAGTTTTGTACTTTCAATGGGGGGGGCCCTTCTGGGGTTCCTGAGGAGGAGCGTTTCTCGTCGTCACTTGCTTCTGTGTGGAGAGGTGTATTGAATAATCTGAGTGCGATGGGGAACCGTTACAAACGTAGGCTGATAGGAGGAGAGTTTCTGGTCCAGATCTGAATGTGAACGATCTGGTATGGTTGTCTACCAGGAATATAAAACTTAAAGTGCCCTCCTGGAAACTGGGTCCCAGATTCATCGGGCCGTACAGGATCAGTTCCATAATTAATCCTGTGGCATTTCGTCTGGACCTCCCTCCTACGTTTAAAATTCATAATGTGTTCCACAAGTCATTACTTAAAAGGTATGTGGCACCAGTCATACCGTCACCTCTACCTCCTCCTCCTGTGTTGGTCAATGGTAACTTGGAATTTCAAGTATCAAAGATCATTGACTCACGTCTGAATCGCCGGTCCCTTCAGTACTTGGTGCATTGGAAGGGGTATGGTCCAGAGGAGAGGACGTGGGTCCCTGCGTCTGATGTTAACGCAGATCGTTTGGTTCGGACCTTCCACAGAACTCACCCGGCAGGCCTGGCCTGAGGGTCCGGAGGCCCCTCGTAGAAGGGGGGGTACTGTCATGTGTGCATTGCCACGAAGATCGTCGCGGTTGCACATTTTGACTTCTCACAGCTGAGCTGCTATTTCTTTGTGTTTGGCAGCTAGGGAGTTAATTCTGTCTGTGCTCGGTCTGGGACTGGGTGCAGTTTCTCCCGGCTGCAATTGATTATTTGTTGATTGGTTTCCTTTAAATTCCTGGTTGTCTGCTTGGGGAGTTGCCAGTGAAACCTTCATGCAGACCACAGATAGGAATGAATCTGTATAGACTTTAGTTGTGAGCTCCTTAGTTGTTCTAAGCTCAACTTGGTTAGAGTTTATTTCCCAGACCATTTATGTTCCTTTGGTGTTTGAGTGTGTATGCAAGCGAGTGTTATCCTGTCTGTCTTATATGTCTAATCTGTGTATTTAGCTGAAGATCAGCCCATATCATTTGGTGGTAGTCAGGATCCTTCTTAGGACTGATTACAGGGTTCAGGGTCTGATAGGAGACAGGGTTAGGTTGGTGACTTGGACCTCTGAACCATTATCAGTACCTCCAAGGTAAGGGATTAGTTAGGACCCCAGTTTAGGGTCAGGTTAGATCCCGGTCCACCTCTTTCCTGTTTCAGCTCATCAAGTCCTCAAGATTAACCCTGGGTTCAGCAGATATCGTGTCAGGTAAATCTATTCTTTACTTACATGCTGATGTTGCTATACTAGTTGTTGTATAGAGTGTTGTTCCTGTATTAATAGTTTACTGACATTGTATACATATCATTAGACAGCGTGACATTAACTTAGCGATATCGTTAAGGACGCTATCGCGGTTAGCGATCTCCTTAACGACTTTAGCGGTACAAAAGTACCGCTAAATCGCTAAGAAAAGGTGCCACACTCAGCGATAATACTTACCCAGCGGGAGGCCGACGATAAAATAGGGTCCGGAACGATTCCAGCGACGAGCGAGATCACAGCAGGATCTCAGCAGGGAGCTCGTCGCTGACAGATGACGCACACAACAACATCGCTAACGGGATCGCTAAATAGTGACGTTTTTTAGCGATCCCATTAGCGATGTTGTTTAGTGTGGCATACCCTTTAGAGATCATTTCATCTTCAACTGCTTAACTGTTCACAATGACAGTAATTTTGATCAAGGCTGCCAAAACTTTTACATGCCACTGTACGGTAAGCTACAGATGCAAGGCACTAATTATATATCTCACTATATATCTATTAGCATATATTTAACATCTAAAAAGCTTTAATTTCTATTCCGGTAGGTGTCACTCGGACGGCACACTGATGGCAAAAGTACTCAAGTACCACACAGACAGGCAACACTGATAACACCGGTACTGGTTTCTCCAGTAAAATCAGCACGTGTGAAGGGGGCATAATGAATGGAAATTAGCCTCAGGAACACCTATTCTTTTCATGAAATTCACAGAGCCCCCAATATTCTGTGTTGATGTCTGTCATATGAAGCAGCCAGCACTCTGATTCAGTTTTCTATTATTTTAATAGAAAAGAAAATATTTACGATAATTAGGTAAATAATGGTAATAATAATGGGTGCTCTCCACAATCTTGGAGTGCATCTGGACAAGTGTAAAACAGCTTTTTGCAGCTTATCTCTGGTTCCTGCATCCTAAATGTGGATGCACCTGCTTGTTGCAAAGTCTAGCCCAGCCCTGTATCCCCACTTTGCACTGTCTTTAAATAGAATTTCAAAAACATTGCAAGCTAAATCATCTTTAGAGTATGTGCACATGGCATCTTGTCAGGCAGCCGAATCCGCAGAGTTTAAGAGAAAGATGCTTCAGAATATGCAGCGGTTGAGGGTTGTTTCCTAAGAGCTTCACTGACATCTTTGATCACCGTCGAGTTTTTGTAGTGTTTTTGTGGAGTTTTTGTTACTGTTTTCTGGATTTTTTTCTTTTTTAACGCAAGAAACTGCAAGCAGTATAGGGAGTCTTTAGAGTGGAAAACATCTGAAGGGCTGTCTGCTCAGCTGTTTGGAAACCTGAAGCAATTAAAAGACCCTCAAAAGACTGAACAAATGAGCCGCAAGACGTTTTGCAAAGAAATCCATACGTTAATTCTTTTAAGCATTTTATTGCTGCTTTTTTAGGTGGGTTTCGGAGTGGACCTGCCTGAACAAGACGACGTGTGTAGATACATTTAGCGTTCCAATGGCTTCTGCTTGAGGCTTCTGTCCGGGTTCCTCCATCTAGGAAACACCAACAAAAGATTGAAGACTCTAGATGTGGTGAGTGAGTGGGGTGTTGGTGGCCGAAGTGCTAGATCTGCTTTGTCAGGTATGCTAGCTGTTTTAAATATTTGAACACATGACAGGTCCCCTGAAGTATGGATTTGTGTTTGGACCATTAGAGACTGTAAGACTGATTGTAGAACATGAGCCGGGCATTACTCACCTGAGATGGTGGCCACAGTCATCTCCTCAGTACATTTCTGAAGATCTCCCTTAACCTCATTTATAGCTTCAACTTTAACTGCAGACATGTTTGGAACCTAAAAAAGTACCAAAAATACTCACACACCACTTTAATAATGCAGTGTACAGCAACTTCTCCATCTTATGCAATAGATCCTGAATGCCATCTACCTGATGTTCATGTGGGTTATGCTGGTTTTCCTGTGGACAGAGGGAACCAAGACACTTTTTGCTGGACACATCTGTAGGAAAAAAGTGACATGTATAATTTTCCGGATGTGTATAGTGAACAAAATAACAAGATCTTTCATGTCATATCAGATCACTTAAGTATAATAAAAGTAATCATAGAGCCATATGGGTCAATTGTAATCATCAAGTTAGACAACGATCCAGATCATATTAGGGCTGATGAAAAATCACACAGGGTGCAGAGTATGTAGTGGCAATTATTCACTTGGACAAAGTCCTATCTACACATTATTAGTGGCCATGTTGTTACCTTACATGAGAAATCCTTGGACAGAACATATACAAACCTTACAAGCCAGACACATCCTGAATTCGTGATCAGAATTTACACATTACAATTTTCTCCGGCCGTTGTATATTGAGACAAACGAGACAAGATTAAATAGCGGCGATGGATTATCAGTATTATATTAATAACTGATCTAAATTTAAAAGATCATATAGCTATATTTTTGTAATACGGTAATTTATAGGGGTTCTCCGCTTCTTTGAAAACCTATTCTTAAAGAGGCACTCCAATTAACATTATAATGGGCGAAACCTGCGTGAATGTATATGTAATGTGTGAGGTATTAATATACTTACTGAAAGCCATCTTCCATTGACAGTGGTCCTCTTCTGGGTTATGTGACAACTATTCTGACTTGCCAGCTCACACTGGGGTTTACAGTCATGGCTGAAAGTGCTGGCACTCTTGAAATTGTTCCAAAAAATTAAGTATTTCATCCAAAAATTATTGAAATCACACGTTTTGTTATACACGTTTATTTCCTTTGTGTGTATTGGAACACCACAAAAAAAGAACAAAAAAGCAAACTGGATATCATTTCACACAAAAAAGGACAGGACAAAATTGTTGGCACCCTCAACCTAATATTTGTTTGCACACCCTCTTGAATAAATAATTGCAATCAATTGCTTCCTATAACCATCATAAAGCTTCTTACGCCTCTCAGCTGGAGTTTTGGACCACTCATCTTTTGCAAACTTCTCCAGGTCTCTCAAATTTAAAGTGTGCTTTCTCCCATTAGCTATTTAAAAATCTCTCAATAGGTGTTCAATGGGATTTAGATTTGGACTCATTAATGGTCACATCAGGACTCTCCAGCGCTTTGCTTTCATCCATTTCTGGATGCTTCTTGCAGTATGTTCGGAATCACCGTCTTGCTGAAAGAAGACCCATGACCTAGGACCCAAATCTTCAGATTTCATGATGTCTTGCACTCAGTCAAGGCACCAAGTGCCAAGATCAGCAAAACAACCCCAAAACATCTTTTAACCTTCATCTTATTTGACTGCAGTTTCTGTGTTGTTTTCTTTGTAGGCCTCATTCTGTTTTCGGTAAAAAGTAGAATGATGTGCTTATCTTGGTTTCATCTGTCCACAAGATGCTTCCCAGAAGGATTTTGGCTTAAGGTACTGCCACACTTAGTGATCTCGTTAGCGATCTCAATAACGACGCAAGCTAATGAGATCGTTTTCGTGATCGTTTTAATGTCTCTAGTAGCTGCCACACTTAGTGATCTCGTTAACGACTCAAAAGCGGTTAGCGATCTCATTAACGACTTTAACGGTCATTGCGATGTAAAAAACAGCGCACATCGCTCACAAAAGGTGCCAGACACAGCGATATAGGCTCACCAGCGGGACGCCAACGATCTAAATACGGTCCAGAACTCTAGTGAACGATCAGCGAGATCACAGCAGGGGCCACGTCGTTGCTACATGCCACACACGTTAGCGTCACGAACGAGATCGCTAAATAGTGACGTATTTTAGCGATCTCGTTAGCGACGCTGTTTAGTGTGGCATACCCTTTACTCACAAACATTTTGGCAAACTGAAGTCTAGCTTTTTTATGTTTGTGTCAGCAGTGGGGTTGTCCTGGATCTCCTGCCACAGCGTATCATTTCATGCAAATATCGACAGATAGTTTGTGCTGACAGTGATGCACCCTGAGTCTTCAGGACAATTTCAATTTCTTTGGAACTTGATTGGGGCTGCTCATCTACCATCCGGACTATCCTGCATTGCAACCGTTCATTAATTTTTCTGTGCCATCCACGTGCAGGGAGATTAGCTACACTGCCATAAGCTCTAAACTTCTTGATTATGTTGCACACTGAGGACAAAAGAACAAAGATCTCTGGAGATGGGCTTGTAATTTTGAGGTTATTGATATTTTTCAACAATTTTGGTTCTCAAGCCTTTAAACAGTTTGCTTCACTTTCTGTTTTCCATGCTTAATGTGGAACACACAGACACACAATGCAAAGATTGATTCAACTTCTCTTTTTATCCGGTTTCAGGTGTGATTTTCATATTGCCCACACCTGTTGCTTGCCACAGGTGACTTTGAACGAACATCACATGCTTGAAACAAAGTTGTTTACCCACAATTTTGTGCCATCCATTTTGGGGGGTTTTCTGTGAAATGATGTCCAATTTGCCTTTTAGACTCTGTTTTTTTTGTGTTTCAGTAATACACACAAAGTAAATAAACATGTATATAACAAAACATGTGCAATTGCAACAACTTTCTGGGAGAAATACTTATTTTTCTGGAACAATGTCAAGGGTGCCAACACTTTCAGCCATGACTGTATTGTGAGCCGGAAGTTGCTATTACAATGAAAGTGTATACAGCCTTGTTAAGACGCTTACATTGTGAATGTATATGTAATGTAGTGTAGGTGTATTAATGTACTCGCTGATTGCCATCGTCTTCAGTTTTCACTACAGCTTTGGTCCTCTTCACATGTGTAATATTCCAACCAGCTGGCTCACAATGAGCTCTGTGTGAGCCTGAACTCACTTTTAGGCCACAGTCACAAGTTCAGTATTTGGTCAGTATTTTACCTCCGTATTTGTAAGCCAAAACCAGGAGTGGAACAATCAGAGGAAAGATATAATAGAAACACGTCACCACTTCTGTATTTATCAACCATGTCATCATGACATCTTGTATATACATACACAGCAGAGCCTCAGTGTATCCTATACGATGTATATACAGTAGTATCAGTGTATCCTATGCGATGTATATACAGCAGAGTGTCAGTGTAGCATATGCGATGTATATACAGTAGTGTGAGTGTATCCCATGAGACATATGTACAGCAGGGCCTCAGTGTATCCTATGTTATGCATATACAGTTTGAGTCTCAGTGTATCCTATGCACTGTATATACAGCAGTATTATTATAGTGTCTTATGCAATGTATATACAGCAGTGTCATTGTATCCTATGCAATGTATATACAGAAGTGTCATAGTATCCTATGTAATGTATATACAGCAGTCATTGTATCCTATGCGATGCGTTTACAGCAGTGTCATTGTATCCTATGCGATGTGTATACAGCAGAGTGTCAGTATCCTATGCAATATATATATAAATATATATATTGCATAGGATACTGACACTCTGCTGTATACACATCGTATAGGATACAATGACACTGCTGTATATACATTGCATAAGACACAATAACACTGCTGTGTATACATTGCATAGCATACATTACATTTATATACACAGCAGAGAATCAGTGTATCCTATGCAATGTACAGTATATACAGCAGAGTGTCAGTGTATCCTATGCAATGTATATATAGCAGAATGTCAGTGTAGCCTATGCGATGTATATACAACAGTATGCGTGTATTCTATGAGATATGCACAGTAGGGTCACAGTGTATCCTACGGAATGTATATACTGCAGTGTCATTGTATCTTACGCAATGTATATACAGCAGTTTCATTGCATCCTATGCAAAGTATATAAAGTAGTGTCAGTGTATCCTATGCTACGTATACACAGCAGAGTGTCATTGTATCTAATGAAATGTATGTACAACAGAGGGTCAGTGTATCCTATGTGATGCATACAGCACTCCCGGGGTATCCTCTGTGGAATGCAGTACCCAGGCAATTCAATTAATTCCCAGTATCCACAGTTTTAGACTGGCCTATCACTTCTCAGTAATTTAACTATTCCCTCTTTGCCCTTCCTAAATTTTACTCAGAATCTGGTCCTCTTATCTGTTTACACTTCTTCCATGCACTTAAAGGAAATCTGTGCTGGTCACAGGTCATGCAGCTAGATTTGAATATCCTATTTATTACATTGATGGCTCGACCATACAATAAAAGCATTTTTTTTTACCATTTACTGATTGTCTCCCCCTATTTTCTCATAGATTGTAAGCTTGCAAGCAGAGTCCTCCCTGCTCTTGGTATATGATGAATCATATTACTCTGTAATGTCTAATATTGTCTGTACATGTCACCTTTGAATTGTAAGCTACTGGTTAATACATTGGCACTAGATAAATAAAAACTATTATCTTTTGTGATGTGTGTTCAGCAGTCTCAGTGAACCCTATGTGATGTATACACAGCAGAATCTCAGTGTCATCACATTGTCATCTATGTGATATATACACAGCTGAGTCTCAATGTATATTTTGTGAAATAGTAGACCACAAAAACTAGGTCAGATTTATGAACCTGTCTAATAGAAAAATCTTTTATGTCCATAGCAATTAAACACAGCACAGCTTTCTTTTTCCATGTGCAGAATATAAAATGAAAACTGCTCTGGGTTTGGTTTCTATACACAGAAAAACAGTTCCATAAGTCTTCACCCTTAGCTATAGCTACACCGAAGTACATACAGAGGGGCATAGAGAGTCTGAGCTGACAGGAGAGAAGTAATGATGCTATGCTGTATCTACATATTAGCGCAAGTACTGGACTGGTTGTCAAACAGTAGCTCACAAGACCCAACTACATTGCAGGAATGAAATTGTAATGCTAGTCACTACTCACGTAGATAAGGCAAGGGAGACACAAAGCGCAATAGGGTCTTATCCAACAATAAGTTAGCACTTTTTTCTAAAAAAGCTGCTCACCTGGTGTTAGGTGGTCAAAACACATGAAGGAGAGGCTGCCGCAGATCCACAAGTCGGTCAACGACTAGACAACACAGAACACTGCAGAAAAGATGTGGATTTCAGTCCGCGCTGCCCAAACAATAAATTTCCAAGGCGTAATAAAGTTCAGAAGTGGTTTAATCAACGCGTTTCAGGGTGTATACCACCCCTTCATCAGGAAAATACCACATATAGCTATATGTGGTATTTCCCTGATGAAGGGATGGTATACACCCTGAAACGCGTTGATTAAACCACTTCTGAACTTTACTACGCCATGGAAATTTATTATTTGGGCAGCACGGTCTGAAATCCACAGTTTCTGCAGTGTACTAAGTCACTACTCACGGTCCGACCGTGAGGCAGAGAAGTCAGACGTTCCGGGATCAGTACCAAGAGAGCACGCAGAAAAACAAGGGAAAAGACAAACCTTTAAGTCAGGTAACAGTAAGGGGTCAAAATACCAGGAGATAGTGGATAACAGCACAAGGACAATAAAGGGATAGTCAGAACACGGTCCAAGGGTCAGGCAGTGGAAGATCAGAACAACAGAATCAGTCACCAGGAAGCACAAACTATATCTGGCAGGAATCAGAGGCACAGCTCCGTTAAACAGAGAGGAATACAGAGGAATTGTGACAGTAGTCCCTCTTCTTGACGGAGCCACCGGATCACTAGGTTTCCTAGTAAACCTGCGATGGAAGGCCCTAATCAGCAGATTGGCGTTCACAGCTCGAGCAGGGACCCAGGTTTCTCTCCTCCGGTCCATAACCTCTCCAATTAATCAGATACTCTAGGGAATTACGGACTTTACGAGAATCAACAATCTTTTGCACTTCAAACTGTCATTAACAGAAACTGGTGGAGGCGGAGAAAAAGGAGACAAAACCGAAGGGACAATCTGATTTAACCCCTTAACCCAAAGGATAGTTTGCACGTTAATGACCGGGCCAATTTTTACAATTCTGACCACTGTCTCTTTATGAGGTAATAACTCTGGAACGCTTCCATGGATCCCAGTGATTCTGAGATTGTTTTCTCGTGACATATTGTACTTCATGTTAGTGGTAAAATTTCTTTGATATGACTTGCGTTTATTTGTGAAAAAAAATGGAAATTTGGTGAAAATTTAGCAATTTTCTAACTTTGAATTTTCATGCCCTTAAATGACAGAGATATGTCACATAAAATACTTAATAAGTAACATTTCCCAAATGTCTACTTTACATCAGCACAATTTTGGAACCAACTTTTTTTTTAGGGACCACATCACATTTGAAGTCTCTTTGAGGGGTCTATATGATAGAAAATACCCAAACGTGACACCATTCTGGAAAATGTACCCCTCAAGGTGCTCAAAACCACATTCAAGAAGTTTATTAACCCTTCAGGTGCTTCACAGGCATTTTTGGAATGTTTAAAAAAAATGAACATTTAACTTTTTTTTCACAAAAAATTTACTTCAGATCCAATTTGTTTTATTTTACTAAGGGTAACAGGAGAAATTGGACCCAAAACTTGTTGTACAATTTGTCCTGATTACGCTGATACCCCATATATGCAGGTAAACCACTGTTTGGGAGCATGGCAAAACCCCCCTAAGGAACTTATCTAGATGTGTGGTGAGCACTTTGAACCCCCAAGTGCTTCACAGGAGTTTATATAGTAGAGCCGTAAAAATAAAAAATCATATTTTTTTCACAAAAAATATGTTTGGGCGCATGGCAGAGCTCGGAAGGGAAGGAGCACCGTTTTATTTTTTTCAACGCAGAATTGGATGGAATTGAGATCAGACGCTATGTCGCGTTTGGAGAGCCCCAGATGTGCCTAAACAGTGGAAACCCCCCAATTCTAACGCCAACCCTAACCCCAACACACCCCTAACCCTAATCCCAACCATAACCCTAACCACAAACCTAACCCTAACACACCCCTAACCCTAATCCCCAAACCTAACACTAACTTTAGCCCAAACCCTCACTTTAGCCCAAACCCTAACCACAACCCCAACGGGAAAATCAGGGTGGATAAAAATCAATGATTTTTTTAAAAAAATCAAAAAAAATCTGATTTTTTTGATTTAAATCGGATTTTTTTGATTTAAATCAGATTTTTTTGATTTAAATCGGATTTTTTTCAATAAACTGCTTTTTGAGGAAAATATTTTACCATCCAAAGGTTCTTCCATCATGAGATAAAGCTGAGTTGTTTAACTCAGTAGAATAAAGGCTGTATATGTGTAACATTCACAATGCCATGCTCTTCCAGAGGTTTCTGTAGGATTAGTGGGCAGTTTCTCTCCTATATTATCACATTGATGATGAAGATGACGACGAGTGAGCTACAGAGGACAGCAGGGACAGTAGTATTTAAGTTTTTCATGTGTCGGCTGGGCTGACAGTCTAAGTTTCTTAAAATATATATATATATTTTGTTTAGCCAAATTAGTTAACAAACATGGATGTTTGTTTAAGCAAATAACTTATGCTGTAATGTTGTTATTGTTTCAGTTGAATAAATCTATTTAAATTGTTATTAAGGTCAGGATTATTTTTCTCCTTCCTAAGTACAACAGAACAGTGGTGTCCAAATATGAATGATTAACCCATTAAACTGGGGAGAAAAAAGTAATATAAAAAGTGATTCTAAAAATCTTCATCTACTTGCATGTTAAAGTAGCAAGAACTACTGCCGGTGATCGAGAAATAAAATATGAAAAATAATTTTAAAATGTTTGGTATTTCCACTTTTAAGCACTAGGCAGAGCAGCTGCTGAAATATAAACTGCTAGCTTGTATTGCGACAGTAGTAAATGCAGGGGGTCTGATCACGTGTGACTTCTCTCCTCCGTTACTAGGTGTTTGTAATAACAGAGGATGTAGTTTAGGCTCACAGAGCGGAGCCATTGCGGAGCCATTTTGTTGGGGACTGCCAGTGATACTGACAAGTAGGCTGTCACTGAGGACGACCGGCAGCATCTATTCTGTTAGTTCATGCTGCTCGCTGTATTATAAACTGAGCACAGATACGTGGAGAGTATCACACACTGGGATTATTCACAGCACATGACACACTGCATGTATCTAGATACAGGGCTGAGTGTAGTGTATCGCATTATGGGATTAGATACACCGGTCTGGGGCATATCGCGCATGATGAAATTAGATACACCGGTCTGGGGCGTATCGCACATGATGAAATTAGATATACCGGTCTGGTAGAAACTTTGATTTAAATCACTGATTTAAATCAAGCCTTACTGACTAGTGATTTAAATCGTGATTTAAATCGTGATTTAAATCAGTTTGATTTAAATCAAATCCACCCTGGGGAAAATGGAAACAAATACACTTTTTTAATTATATTATTTTTCCCTAACTATGGGGGAGATAAAGGGGGTTTCATTTACTATTTATAGCGGGTTTTTTGTTTGGCAGCTGTCACACACTAAAAGACGCTTTTTATTGCAAAAAATAGTTTTTGCATCACCACATTTTGAGAGCTATAATTTTCCATATTTTGGCCCACGGAGTCACATGAGGTATTGTTTTTTGCGGGACGAGTTGACGTTTTTATTGATACCATTTTTGGGCACATTACATTTTTTGATCGCTTTTTATTCCGATTTTTGTGAGGAAGAATGAAAAATTTCTTTTGAGGGGTACGTTTATACTGTTCCGTGTGTAGTAAAATTGATAAAGCAGTTTTATTCTTCGGGTCAGTACGATTACAGCGATACCTCATTTATATCATTTTTTTTATGTCGTGGCGCTTTTATACAATAAAAACTATTTTATATAAAAATTATTTTTGCATTTCTTTATTCTGAGCTATAACTTTTTTATTTTTTCGCTGATGGAGCTATATGGCGGCTTGTTTTTTGCGGGACAAGATGACATTTTCAGTGGTACCATGTTTATTTATAGCCGTCATTTTGATCGCATTATTCCACTTTTTGTTCGGCAGCATGATAAAGCATTATTTTTTGTCTTTTTTTTAATGGTGTTCACTAAAGGGGTTAACTAGTGGGACAGTTTTATAGGTCGGGTTGTTACGGACGCGGCGATACCAAATGTCTACTTTTATTGTTTATATATTTTTTTTAATTCAAATATTTATTTATTGATGGAATAAATATTGATTTCTTATTATTATTTTTTAAAATATTTTTACAATTATTTAAAAAAAAATGTTTATTTAATTCTTTCTTTTAGGCTAAGTTCACACGTTGCGGAATTGCCGCGGAAATTTCCGCGGCAATCCCGCACTTCTCTACCGCGGGAAATACGCATTTTTTTGTATGCGTATTCCCGCCAGAAACTAGCGTTTTGCAATCGTATTTAGCTTGCAGAATGCTAGCGTTTTCCTAGCGATCTGTAGCATCGCTTGGAAAACTGATTGACAGGTTGGTCACACTGGTCAAACATAGTGTTTGACACGTGTGACCAACTTTTTACTATTGATGCCGCATCAATAGTAAAAAGATCTAATGTAAAAATAATAAAAAAATAATAAATAATGATATTCTCACCTTCCGGCGGCCCCCGCAGCCTTCCCGCCTCTCAGCGACGCTCCCAGCAACTCCCGTTCCCAGGAGTACTTTGCGACAGACCCCAGATGACGTAGCATCTCGCTACGCTATAATTTTAATTATTGTTTTACCAGGGATATGGTACCCAGGGCCTGGAGGAGAGTCTCCTCTCCTCCAGACCCTGGGTACCATCCGCACATGAACCGCTTACATTCCGCATAGCCACATGCGGAAAGTAAGCGGTTCAATTCATTCCTATGGCGGCGATTCCGCCGAGATTACGCAAAATTAATGAACATGTTGCTATTTTTTCCGTGAAGCTTTTTTTTGCACAAAAATTGCGGAATCCATTTAAATGAATAGGATGCTTAATGCTTGCGTTTTTTTCGCGTTTTTGCCGTGGGAAAAAACGCAAAAAAAACGCGAAAATTCCTGCCGTGTGCACTTAGCCTTACACTTTGTCCCATTATGAGACACTCATTTTGTGCAGGCTGATCGCTTATATGGCATGCAGATCTGCATGCCATATAAGCTGTCAGTGCTGCACTCTGACCTCAGAAACTTCCTGACATGCACTGCGCATGACAGGAAGTCTCTCAGCTCTGGTAACCCGGATGTCGGACGACACTGAGTTACCATGGGAGTGATCGGGACCCCGCGTCATGCCGCGGAGTCTCCGATCCAAAGGCAGAGGAGTTGTCAGCCCCCCTGCCGGTTGCAGAACGCTGCAATCATGTTTGATCACAGTGTTTCGGGGGTTAAAGTGCCGGGAGCGGTCCGTGTGAGAATCAGCTGACACCCGGCCATGATTAGCCACGCTCCCCCCGTGAGGGCGGCTGATCGGTGATGAAGTACTATCCAGTCCTTGGGAATTAAGTTCCAAGGCACATGGACGGGATAGTACGTCATATGGCAGAAAGGGATTTATTAAATACATTTGCAATGTGAAA
The DNA here is from genome assembly GCA_033576555.1 of Oophaga sylvatica. Lineage (NCBI taxonomy): Eukaryota > Metazoa > Chordata > Amphibia > Anura > Dendrobatidae > Oophaga > Oophaga sylvatica. Next base: position 276,715,371 of record JARQOD010000003.1, on the reverse strand, counting down.
AAATGGAAGGAGTTTTAATCTGAAAGTCATCGGATTAACTACCTCTAAAGTCTCATTTGGACCAATAAACTTAGTACCCAACTTTGCTGATGGCACTTTCAATTTAATATTTTTCGGAGTTACCCAGATCTTATTACTAACCTTGAATATGGGGCCCGCTGAAAGTTTCCCAATGGCCTTCTGCTTCTGGCACCGCTGACTCACCCCACTATTCTTATGAACCTCCCTCCAGACATCCCTAAGTTTCTGTATGGCAACCTGTACTGCAGGACAACCAGAACTCATTCTCAAGAAGTCACCAAAATGAGGATGAAAACCATAATTAAAAAAAAAACAAGCAAGGTTCCAGTAGAATGTTAACAGGGATATGAAGTCTGAGGCGTGGAGTTGGTGTCGGTATAAAATGGACCGACTCAAGACGCCTAAAATATATAATAAATTGGCTTCAGTAGCTCAGTGAAGAATGTGATGTAAATGTTTTCATAATCATTTGGGAAATTTATAAAAGGTCCTATTAACGTCTGTTCTCTCCCTGACCAAAGGACTTCGGCTATTAGTGGAGATCAATCTGTTCTGCGCTTTATGTACATGCTCAGTAGTGAGGTAGTGCTGTGAAGTCGGAAGTCAGGGAAATTGAGGAGTCGGCGTCGGTGGTTTGGCTTACCGATTCGACAGCCCTGCTGATTTACCCGACTGTTAACCCCTTCAAGACCCAGCCTGTTTTCACCTTTCTGACCCTGCTAATTTTTACACTTCTGACCACTGTCACTTTATGAGGTAATAACTCTGTAACACTTCAACGGATCCTGGTGATTCTGATATTTTTCTCGTGACATATTATACTTATGATAACGGTAAAATTTCTTCAATATGACTTGCGTTTATTTGTGAAAAAAATGGAAATTTGGCAAAAATTTTGAAAATTTTGCAATTTTCAAACTTTTAATTTTTATGCCCTTAAATCAAAGAGTCATATCACACAAAATAGTTAAAACATAATATTTCCCACATGTCTGATTTACATCAGCACAATTTTGGAAACAAAATTTTTTTTTTTGTTAGAAAGTTATAAGGGTTAAAAGTTGGCCAGTGATTTCTCTTTTTTTCAACAAATTTTACAAAACCATTTCTTTTAGGGACCACATTACATTTGAAGTCACTTTGAGGGTGTATATGAAAGAAAATACCCAAAAGTGACACCATTCTAAAAACTGCACGCCTCAAGGTACTCAAAACCACATTCAAGAAGTTTATTAACCCTTTAGGAACTTCACAAGAATTGAAGCAATGTGGAAGGAAAAAAATGAACATTTAACTTTGTAGTCACAAAAATTATCTTTCAGCAACAATTTTTTTTATTTTCACAAGTGTAAAAGGAGAAAATGGACCACAAAAGTAGTTGTGCAATTTCTCCCGATTATGCCGATACCCCATATGTGGGGAAAACCACTGTTTGGGCGCATGGTAGGGCTCGGAAGGGAAGGACCGCTTTTTGACTTTTTGAACGCAAAATTGGTTGGAATTGATAGCGGACGCCATGTTGCGTTTGAAGACCCCTGATGTGCCTAAACATTGGAAAACGCCAACAAGTGACCCCATTTTGGAAACTAGACCCTTCAAGGAACTTATCTAGCTGTGTGGTGAGCACATTGAACCCCCAGGTGCTTCACAGAAGTTTAGAACGTAGAGCCGTGAAAATAAAAAATCTAATTTTTTCCACAAAAATGATTTTTCAGCAACGATTTTTTTTATTTTCACAAGTGTAAAAGGAGAAAATGGAACACAAAAGATGTTGTGCAATTTCTCCTGAGTACACTGATATCCCATATTTGGGGGAAAACCACTGTTTGGGTGCATGGCAGGGCTCAGAATGGAAGGAGCACCTTTTGACTTTTTGAACGCAAAATTGGTTGGAATTGATAGCGGACATCATGTTGTGTTTGGAGAGCCCCTGATGTGTCTAAACATTAGAAAACCCCAACAAGTGACCCGATTTTGGAAACTAGACCCTTCAAAGAACTTATCTAGCCGTGTGGTGAGCACTTTGAACCCCCAGGTGCTTCACAGAAGTTTAGAACGTGAGCCGTGAAAATAAAAAAAAAATCACATTTTTTGCACAAAAATGATTTTTCAGCAACGATTTTTTTATTTTCACAAGTGTAAAAGGACAAAATGGACCACAAAAGTTGTTGTGCAATTTCTCCTGAGTACACCGATACCCCATATGTGGGGGAAAACCACTGTTTGGGCGCACGGCAGGGCTCAGAATGGAAGGAGCACCTTTTGAATTTTTGAACGCAAAATTGGTTGGAATTGATAGCGGACACCATGTTGCGCTTGAATAGCCCTTGATGTGTTGCGAAACATTGGAAAACCCCAACAAGTGACCCCATTTTGGAAACTAGACCCTTCAAAGAACTTATCTAGCTGTGTGGTGAGCACTTTGAACCCCCAGGTGCTTCACAGAAGTTTAGAACGTAGAGCTGTGAAAATAATAAATCACATTTTTTTACACAAAAATGATTTTTCAGCAACGATTTTTTTATTTTCACAAGTGTAAAAGGAGAAAATGGACCACAAAAGTTGTTCTGCAATTTCTCCTGAGTATACCGATACCCCGTATGTGGGGGAAAACCACTGTTTGGGCGCACGGCAGGGTTCGGAATGGATAGAGTGACATTTTGGATTGCAGATTTTGATGGAATGGTCTGCAGGCATCATGTTGCGTTTGAAGAGCCACTGATGTGCCTAAACATTGGAAAACCCCAACAAGTGACCCCATTTTGAAAACTAGACCCTTCAAGGAACTTATCTAGCTGTGTGGTGAGCACAGAAGTTTAGAACGTAGAGCCGTGAAATAAAAATAAAAAAATCACATTTTTTCAACAAAAATGATTTTTCAGCAACGATTTTTTTTTATTTTCACAAAGGTAAAAGGAGAAAATGGACAACAAAAGTTGTTGTGCAATTTCTTCTGAGTACACAGATACCCCATATGTGTGGGAAAACCACGGTTTGGGAGCACGGAATGGCTTGGAATGGATGGAGTGACGTTTTGGATTGCAGATTTTGAAGTAATGGTCTGCAGGCGTCATGTTGCGTTTGAAGAGCCCCTGATGTGCCTAAACATTGGAAACCCCTCACAAGTGACCCCATTTTGGAAACTAACCCCTGAAGGAATTTATCTAGAGGCATAGTTTTATAGTATTGATTATAATGCTTTTTGTTTTACTGGTGTATGAATTTATTTGTGGTGTTCTATGTAAGATGTGCGGGGTACATCAGATTTATAAAAGTGTGTTGTGCCAACAGGGTATAAACCAATTTTATTAATTTGTGGAAGTGTGGTATGCTTTGAAGCAATCCTTAATGCAGAGGCCAGGTTTCTCATGGCAGGTTTCACAATGGTAAGTTGTGTACTTTCGGATTCCCCTCTTTGAGCATACTCTGCACCGTTTTTGTGATCGGCCTGTCCTCGCTGTTTGGGGAACCTGTCCTGGGAAATGTTGACCTGGGACAATACGGGCACTATCAGATTCAGAAGTAGTGGGACCCTCACCTCCCCGAGTGCCAAACATTAGGGCCTTGATGACTACTTCCTGAAACTGAAGGAAGGTCCCGTATTGCCTTAAGATCTGAACACCACAAAAGCATTGTACAATGTGCACGGCCAATTTTTTGTACCATACTTTGGCTTTTCGCATGGCACTTTATGGTTGGAGGACCTGATCTGAGAGATCTACGCCCCCCATGTACAGATTGTAATCCAGGATACAATCTGGCTTTGGGACTTGTGTTGTGGTCCGACGAACAGTGACAAGGGTGCTGTTGTCACGGTGTATGGTGGTCAGGATAAGTACATCCCTTTATGTCCTTATACTTGACCACCAGCATGTTGTCGCTGCATTGGGCTTTGCTTTCCCCTTTTCTCAGCGTTTGCCCAATTAGCGGCTTAGGGAGGCCTCGCTGATTTTTTTGCACGGTGCCACATGCAACTGTACCTCTGGCAGAGAGGGCCTTGAAGAGCGGGACGCTGGTGTAAAAGGTATCAATGTACAGGTGATAACCCTTATCCAGCAGTGGGTGCAGCAATTCCCACACAATTTTCCCACTCACCCCAGGACAGGGGGGCATTCGGGGGGTTAATTTGTGGGTGTACCCTGAGGTACTCTCGCACAGTTTGTACAGTTTTATTCCATACCTGGACCTCTTACTGGGCAAGTATTGTCGGAATTTTAGCCTCCCTTTGAAGTGAACGAGAGATTCATCAATAGCGATGTCCCTCTGGGGTGTGTACGCCTCAGCAAATTTTCTGCTGAAGTGTTCAACCACTGGCCGAATTTTATATAGACGATCAAAGTTTGGATCGTCTCGGGGAGGACACAGCGCATTATCACTATAATGCAAAATTTATGGATTGCTTCAAAACATTTCCTTGTCATGGCCATGCGAAATACCGGTGTACTGTAGAAAATATCAGTACTCCAGTATTGACGAATCTCTGTTTTTTTTATTATGCCCATATGCAGCAAATTCCCCAAAATGTCATCATCTCTGCTGCATTTACGGGGGTCCATCTGACGTATGATGACGTGGGACTTTGGGTGAAAAATTGTTGGGCATACAAGTTCATCTGGGCCACAATAAGATTTATTAGTTCTTCACTGAAAAAGAATTTGAAGAAGTCAATTTCAGTGAGGCCAGTGGTGTCAAACTGGATTCATGAGCTGCTGCTGAAATCCGGAATGACGGGCTGAAAATTTTCAGGGGTGCAATCCATATGGGATCGATTGCTGCAGGAGTTGTCTTAGGGCGCCTTGCTGGGGGTCCTTCCTCACCAGATGAGGAGGAGGAGGAATAGAGGAATGTGGGATCTTCCTCACTGGCTGAATCCGTGTCGGCCACAAGGATGGCGTAAGCCTCCTCTGGTGAATAGCGCCTTGTTGACGAATGGGCCATTTTTATTTTTTTTTCCCACACCTCAGGGATGTGTATGTCAGTGGTGCTTCTACACGTGTAATGTGTGGAGCTTGTGTGATGGGGTACAATTTATTATAAAAAACAGAAAAAAAAGTAGAGATAAAATGTAGAAAAGAAAAAAATGAAAAGTAAAATCAAATGTATATAAAAAAAAGTTTGTATAAAAAAAAAATTAGACGTTCACTACACTAATGCCCTCCCTATAAATTTACCCGCCGCAAATAATTATTTTTTACAAAAGAAAAACGGACGTCATAAAAAATGTGACGTACGCTCCCCTAATGCACTCGCTAAAAATTTACTCTGCGCAAGTAATTATTTTTTTACAAAAGAAAATCGGACGTCACAATGTGACCTACGCTCCCCTAATGCACTAGAAATTACTCGGCGATAGCAACAAACACTGACGCCGGCAAAACCTAACACACTACCTATAAAACTACTCGGTACGATTTTTTTCCCTACAAGATCGGATGTCACTAAACACTGACGCCGACTATACCTAATACACTATCTATAAAACTACTCTATAGGATTTTTTTTTTCTATAAAAGATCGGTCGTCACTGTGACGCCGGCTACGCTACGTCTAAAACTACAACTGTACTAACTACCATTATTTTTTTCTAAAAAAAAAAATAAAAATCGGACGTCACTTAGACTGTGATGTCCGCTACGCTAACTAGCTAAAAAGAGTAAAATTCCTGTGGTGCAGTCTCTGATCAGCAGCGATACTGGTCAGAGCGCTGCGGTCCCGGGAAGAGCACGAATGCTCTGCGCAGGACGCCGCGCACAGGAAAAAAGCGCAATTGGAGGGGAGGAGGGGGGTACTGGAACAGGGATGGGGGGATGTGAAAGGGATGGGGGAGGTGCTGCTGCTCTGCTGTGATCACAGGAGTCACACAGCAGGCAGATCACAGCAAAAAGCAGAGAGCACAGCAGGAAGCTGGAGCTGGACGCAGAAGATTGAGGCTGGAGATCGCTGGTGGAGATCACACTGCCACCAATGGATTCTTATCTCAGGTGACAGAGGGGCTTAGACAACCGCTCTGCACGCCAAATCTGAGGTAAAGATGGCGTGCAGGGCGGTAATCGCTATTTTAGATTAACCCCTTTGGTGCTGATTGGCTAGAAGATATTGTTCAGCCAATCACCGCCATAGGGGTTAATCTGATGAGGTGACGTGGTGATCACCCCACCCACTGTGACGGCTGTGATTGGTGCTACGTCACTCAGCACAGATCACAGCCAGTCACATGTTTTGTTTTTTTTTTTTCTAAAACTTTATTGTCACATCGCTGTGATTGGCTGGTCAGAATTCACCAGCCAATCACAGCGATCGCCGATGTGAGGGGGCGGTGCAGCCCCCGAGGCCTCGTGCAGAGATGGTCTGCTGTCAGGGACAGCAGCCATCTGCACCCGGTCAGCACGCGATGCCGCACTGTGACCGGGAAATGGCGGCGCCGTACTAGTACTGCTCTGGGCAGAAATGCACCTCCCGCAGAGCAGTACTAGTACGGCGGAGGTCAGGAAGGGGTTAAAGGCGAATTCAGTATAAATATATACAGATAAGAATGAGGACCAGTCCTCCTGCTGACTCACAACGAAACACCTTAGAATTTGTTCCAACGACTGATTCGTCCACTCTGTGACCATTGGTTTCAGGATGGTAAGCAGAGAACTACAAGTCAATCCTCAATTTCTTACAAAACACTCTCCAGAATTTGGAGACAAACTGCCCTCCCCTATGAGATAAAATGTTCCAAGGAAAGCCATTCAATCTCACCACATGATTGATAAACAACCTGGATAGAGTCTCTGCATTAGGTAACCCCAATAACAGAACACAGTGAGCTTTGTTTACTGAATCGGTCAACTACCTCCCAAATAACGGTTTTCCCACTAGATAAAGGCAAATCGGAAATGAAATCTATGGACAAATGAGTCCACGGTGTTTCTGGAAAAGACAGTATAGCCATTTCCCCGGCCGGCTGGTTATGACAAACTTTAGCGCGTGCGCAAACCTCACAAGCGCATACAAAACCATTACTATCGTTAAGCATGAATGACTACCAAAAGAGTCTACAAAAACTTTCTGGGTAGCAGTGAATCAGGGGTGATCACTCAAGATGGAGTCATGAAACTCTTGCAACAGAAGTAATCTTCGATACACGGGCACAAATAATTTAGACCAAGGAGTAGCGGAAAGAGCAGACGACTGGACTTCGTAAATCTCAGCCTCCAATTCCGAGGAAACCATAGAAATTACTATACCCTGAGGAAGAATGAAGGATGTTCTGGAGGAGAAACTGAATCAAGGCTGTCTCGGGTTTAAACGTTTAGTAGATTCAATAGAAGCTACATTTTCATGATCCGTCACAACCGTGACCTGATGAATAGCTCTCTCGAAAAAATGCCTCCAGCTTGCGATTTCCAACATGATAATTTCTCTCAGCAGATGAAAATCTCCTAGAAAATTTTTTTTTTACATGGCTGTAAGTTAGTCAATAGTCTTGGGACCTTGAGACAACAGCCTCCACCCCAACTTCTGAGGCATCTACCTCTACGATAAACGGTTTCTGAAGATCAGGGTGGATCAAAACTGGAGAAGACATGAAGCACTCCTTAGTTTATTAAAGGCCCCAATGGTATCCGAAAACCAAACCTTAAGATACGCCCCCTTACGTGTGAGATCGGCACGAGGTTTATCGATCTGCAGAAAAGCCCTCATACATTTTCTATATTAACTGGCGAATTCTAAAAAACGCTGTAGTGCATTAAGGTCACATGGTTGAACCCAATCAATTACAGTATTCACCTTCTCAGGATCCATCTTAAATCCTTCAGCAGACACAATAAACCCCAGAAATGATATTTCTTGAACAGAGAAAGCACACTTTTCTAATTTTTGTAAAACATAATGAACATGCTCATAAAGTGAACTCAGGCCAGACGTAATGTGACGCTAGTCACTACTCACGGACAGACCGTAAGGCAGATAAGTCAGACATTCCGGGATCAGTACCAAGACAGCATGCAGAAATCCAAAAAATAAAGAAAGGAGTAAGTCAGGTAGCCATCCAGGGTCAAAATAGCAGAGATAGCAAAAGGACAAGACAAAGGGATAGTCAGAACATGGACCAAGGGTCAGGCAGCGGAAAATCAGAACTCAGAACAACAAAATCAGGCAAACACTCATCAGGAAGCAAAAACTACATCTGGCAGGGATCAGAGACAAACAGCTTAGATCAATAGCTTGGGCAATCTCCAGAACAGAGAACACCTGGAGAAAGTCTTGCATCTCCTAGTCCCAGATTGGACAGCCGAGCTGTCAATCAAAGCGCAGACAGCTCAGCACACCCATCACAAGATTGGACAGCTGGGCTGTCAATCAAAACACTGACAAGTCAGCATGACCCAGTTTCCATAGGACAGTAAAACAATCACTCACTGAGAGGAGAAATCGTGACAAATGTATAGATGTAGCTGAGATGTGATGCGATAAATTTAACAAGAACACTGAAACCAATATCGGCAAAAAAACGTTGCTGTAGTGTTTCTGTAAATGTAGTCTATCATCCCAAAATTGCATTCTAAAACAAATATCCATATAGTACAACTTTAAAAAAGGACAAATGTGTGCATTGTAGACAGGCAGATTGTTTTGTCCTCATACAGCATCAAGGTCTATCGGCAGCTTGTGTGCTGCCAATAACAATGATTTTTTTACGCCAGCAAAAACAATCCTATCTTCCGACAAATAAGCATTATGCTTGTTTAACTGGTAAACTCCAGCATGTTTACATAGCCTTCTAATTGGAAATGAGCGTTCACCGACTCTCGGCCGGCCTAAATAGACATATAGTTCCTTTGAAGATATGTAGTTTAAAATCCAAAACCATATCATATATGGAATATGTATGTGTGTTGCTACATCATTCCAAAGAAAAGCAAATTGTGCTGTGCTACACAACCTGAGTGTGTCATAGGAGAAATAAACTCAATGTAAAGATCAGCTATATATTGCTTCAATGAACATCTGTCTTCTTCTTTATGCTGTGTTCGGTACATGAGAAGAGGCAGCGTTCTATGTTGACAATGACAATACAAGGCTTCTAATACTGACTAATGTAGAAGTAAGGAATATACTATAACAATTGGCAATTTTCTTGATTAATAATTTTGAGTTTGATTATTGCTGTTTGATCGTCACCAACTATGGGAGGTATTTTTTGGATAAATGTTTTAAAAAGTATGCAAAATGATTTAATATTTAGTTTTAAAATCAATAGAACTCATGAAAATAAGAAACTTTGTAATATATCTCAGAGAAACCTGCTTCTTTTTCCTCCTGGATTGATCTCTCACTGACAATTCATTGGTAAAATATGCAAAGCTTAAGCTGCGTTTAAGCTGCTTACAAAAAGCAGGGTTTGCTTAGTTTTAGCGGCATTTTTTTTTGTTGCTGTGTTTTTATCAGGGTACATTTGTCTCTTGTGAATGCTGATAAAGTTTAGTGCATAAAAAAATTATCTTATTCAACTTCATCAGGTTTTGGCACCAAAAACGCCACAAAACTTGTTTTTTCAGCGTTCTTTTTATGTGCAAATTTGGAATTTTTTTTATGTATATACTGTGATTACATCATTGTACAGGGTTCGACAAACCCAGGCGCCAGGTCGCCAGTGGCGCCTAGAAAATCATGCCTGGCGCACGGGGAATTAAAGAGGAGGCAGGGCCGGCGTCAGCACCCGGCATAGCAGGCGGGGGGCCCACTCGCCGTCTGGCACCCCAGCGCCCGTTAGCGGTGTCAGCGCCGCCACTGCCCCCCCGCTTGCTCACGGCCCCGGCAGCGGCTGGCACAATACTTACCTCTCCCGTGCCTCCGCTGCCGCAGCTCCGGGCTCCAGGTGGCGCCTGCGCTTCCTCTCACAGCAGCGCCGCTGAATGACATCATCATTCAGCGGCCGGCTGTGGCAGAGAGCGTGTGGACGCCGGACAGGTGAGGTGTGTGTGTATCAGTGTGTGTGTATGTAGTGCGGTGCTTTGTGTGTGTATGTGAGAGAGTGCTTGTGTGCTGCGGTGCTGTCTGTGTGATGGTGGTGGGGGGAGGGCAGTGATGATGATGATGGGGAGGCATTGATGATAATGGGGAGGCATTGATGATAATGGGGAGGCATTGATGATAATGGGGAGGCATTGATGATAATGGGGAGGCATTGATGATAATGGGCAGGCATTGATGATAATGGGCAGGCATTGATGATAATGGGCAGGCATTGATGATGATGGGGAGGCGATGATGATGATGGGCAGGCACTGATGATGATGGGGAGGCCATGATAATGATAGGGAGGCGATGATGATGATGAGCAGGCATTGATGATAATGGGCAGGCATTGATGATGATGGGAAGGCATTGATGATAATGGGGAGGCAATGATGATGATGGGGAGGCGATGATGATGATGGGCAGGCATTGATGATAATGGGCAGGCATTGATGACGATGGGGAGGCGATGATGATGATGGGGAGGCGATGATGATGATGATGGGCAGGCATTGATGATAATGGGCAGGCATTGATGATGATGGGGAGGCGATGATGATGATGGGGAGGCAATGATGATGATGGGGAGGCAATGATGATGATGGGGAGGCAATGATGATGATGGGCAGGCACTGATGATGATGGGGAGGCCATGATGATGATGGGGAGGCAATCATGATGATGAGGAGGAAATGATGATGAAATGAAAAAAAAATTCTGGCTCCTAAATTTTTTGGCTGGCTCCTAGATTCTGAACAACTTTGTCGACCCCTGTCATAGTATATACAGTATATATTATGTGTATTAAAACAAATGCACGTTTAAACATTAATGAAGCAAAACTATGGGTCAGGCTTGCTGATAAACATTACCCTGAGGAGGTCATGTGTGGGACGCTACATCCATTGTTTTTACAGAAGAACTATTTAAAGTGTTTTTAGGAGTATGATTAATACCGTTAGGTCCAGAAATATTTGGACAGTGACACAAGTTTTGGCATTTTACAAGTTTACCAAAACACAGACAACATACAGTTCTATAATCAGTATAAGCTTAAAGTGCAGACTCTCAGCTTTAATTTGACGGTATTCACATCTTAATTGGAGTAAGGGTTTAGGAACGACAGATCTTTAATATGTAGCTATTTTTAAAGGGACCAAAAGTAATTGGACTGTTATTGCAAAAGCTCATTCATGGGCTGCATGGGTTATTCCCTCGTTAATCCATCATAAATTAAGCAGGTAAAAGTTCTGGAGCTGATTCCAGATGTGGTATTTGCATTTGGAAACTATTGTTGTGAACCCACAACATGCAATCAAAGGACTTTTCAATGGAAGAGAAACAGACCATCATTTTGCTGAAATAAAGAAGAAATTCATCAGACTGATAGCAGAAATGTTAGGAGGTTGCAAATAAACAGTTTGGTACATTCTGCAAAAAAATTAGCACTGGTGAGCTTGGGAACTCAAAATAACCTGGATGTCCACAAAAGACAACAATGGTGGATAATCGAAGAATCCTTTCCATGAAGAAATACTCCTTCACAGCAATCGCAGAATCCTTTCCATGAAGAAATACCCCTTCACAGCATCCACCCAAGTGAAGAAAACTCTTCAGGAAGTAGGTGTTTCAGTATCTAAGTCTACCATAAGGAGAAGACTTCATGAGAACAAATTCAGAGGGCTCACCACAAAGTGAAAACCAATAATCAGCCTTAAAAATAGAACGACCAGATTAGGCTGGTTTCACATTTGCGTATCTGTGCGCAGCATTTCATCCGCATAGATCCGCATGCGTCCATATCTTTAACATGGTGTAAGCAAGGACATGCGTTTGCATACGCATGTGGCGTTTCGCGATGTTCTGCAGTGTCCGGCGAACGCAACATGTTGCATTTTTTTTAAAGCGTCAAAAATCCGTCAAATATGCGCATGCATGCGGATGAGTGTGTCGAAACAACGGATTACTGTCTATAGAAACGCACTGGTATGCAAGGACATGCGCATGGATGCGCATACGGACTTCAGACTGCGCATGTCCAGAAACTGATTACAGCACCTGGAAATATCGAACGCTTGTGCATAAACAACGCAAACGCATGCAAAAACGCATACAAACGCAGCTTTTTTTTGCGTCATATGTAAGATAATGCGGATAAAAAACCACTGCGTAAATATGCGTTTTTGCATGCGTTTGCGCATGCAAAACGATACGCTGCGCACATATACGCAAATGTGAACCTAGCCTTAGAAATTTCCAAGAAAATCTATAAAAGCCAGCCCAGTTCTGGAAAAGCATTCTTTGGATAGATGAAACTAAGATTAACCGATGCAATCAGAATGATGGGAAGAAGAAAGTATGGAGAAGGCTTGGAATATCTCATGATCCAACGCACTCCACATCCTCTGTAAAACATGGAGGAGGCAGTGTGATGGCATGGGCATGCATGGCTTCCAATGGCACCAGGTTACTAGTATGTATTGATGTTACTAAAGACAGAAGCAGCCGGATGAATTCTGAAGTGTACAGGGCTATACTTTCTGCTCAGATTCAACCAAATGCAGCAAGGTTGATTAGACGTCGCTTCACAGAACAGATGGACAATGACCCAAAACATACTGCAAAAGCAACAAGGAGTTTTTTAAGCAAAGTGGAATATTCTGCAATGGCCGTGTCAATCACAATATCTCAACCCCATTGATCATGCATTTCACATGCGTAAGAAAAAACTTAAAGCAGAAAGACCCACAAACAAGCAACAACAGAAGTCAGCTGCCATAAAGTTCTGGTAAAATATTACAAAGGAGGAACCCAGCGTTTGGTGACGTCCATGGCTTCCAGACTTAAGGCAGTCATTGTATAGAATCCTTTACAGGCAAATCAATAAAAATGAAAAATGTATTTATGGTAAAGTTAATTTGTTCATTAACTTATGAGCCCCTGAAAGGTGGAGAATTTGGAGAAAAACTATGACAATTCCTAAATGTTGCAGTTTATTTTTGTTCCCCCACGTTAAAAAAATAAACCTGAAAGTCTACACTTCCAATTGTATCTCAGTTGTTTAATTTTAAAGGGAACCTGTCACCACTTTTTTGGCCTACCAGCTAAAAATATCATTTGAGTGTCAGCTATGCGTTCCACAACTAGTTCTGAAACCCCCTGACTCCCTATGTATCACCCATAAAAACCTTCATTTGTCCCGCGCTGTATATTAATCTGTCCGGTCCGATGGACGTTGCCTCTGTTCCGCCACTCCACCCCTCCTCAGCTTGCTGTACGCATTCTTCGCTGTGAGGATCGCGTACAGATTTTGCACGTGCTCATTGAAATGTGACCTCGCGTGTGCGCAAGTATGCTTTGCCCAGCTGAGGGCAAAGCCGAAAATCAGTAGTGCGCATGGTTGCAAAATACTTCCAGGACATAAGAAACAACTGCGTCTGCCGGCGCATGCGCACTACTGATTTTCGTCTTTGCTCTCAGCTGGACAAAGCATAATGCACACGCGCGAGGTCATATTTCAATGCGCACGCGCGCAATCTTTATGCGATCCTCACAGCGAAGAATGCGTACACCAAACTGAGGAGGGGTGGAGTGGCGGAACAGAGGCAACGTCCATCGGACCGGACCGGACAGATTAACATACATAGCGGGACAAATAAAAAAAGTTTTTATGGGGGATACATGGGGAGTCAGGGGGTTTCAGAACTAGTTATGGAACGCATAGCTGACACTCAAGTAAAAGATATTTTTAGCTGGTATGCCAAAAAAGTGGTGACAGGTTCCCTTTAAATACAAAATCGTGGCTTGGAGAGCCAAAATCTTGAAGATTTGGTCATTGCCCAAATACTTCTGGACCTAACTGTAAACCATTTGTTGATATTTTGGGAATAGATTGATCTGTGCTATGTTTCGTCTTAGTAACTAGACGTCTGCTACTGAATTGGTGTGAGAGCAAGAGTCAAATAGGCATGAAGCCATCAATGCAAGCCTCTAAGGAAATAACTGTGGATATAAATTAACGCAAATCAGAGAGGGAAGCTTCTGCATCAAATTTATTTCCTCTGGACTATGAAATAGCAGTGAGGAAAACACACTTTTGATTCAAACGTTACGGTATCTGGTGTTGTGAATTTTTTGCATTTTGTAGTTCGTTTAGGATGCCTCCTTTCTACAATGGCCAAATGGACATCCATTATGGTTAGACATCAGTGTAGTGCATGTCTAATCATAACCAGTGCTGTACATAGTGCAGATTAATGGCAATTTCACAAAACTGACAGGACAAAATGGTGCAACAAAATAAAAACTTTTTTTTTTCCCTTTTAAAGGTCCTTTCTGACGTATTACTATGACTGGAAGTGTCCTCTTACCCACTGACTGATGTTTCTCCATCATCAACTCAGGTGTTGTGACCTCTGTACAAGGCACAAACATAATAGATGGAGAAGTGTCACAGAATGTAAATCACGTGAATGTCCCACTGTTTTCTCCCCATACACCGCCTTCAGCGCCCCTGCTGCTCCTTCCCTAAAGCTGTCCTGAGTCCATCTGCCTGGACACTAGAGATGAGCGAATTTGTTCGGTTTTTGTACCGAACCGGATTTTGACATATTCGAACACTATTCGTGCCGAATGTATGTCTTATGATCGGTTCCGAACATATTCGGAAATTTCTAATCCCAGTAACTCTAATGACGTTCGGCTGTGTTCGACGAATATTGCAAAACCAAAATTCGATTTCGATCATATTCGGAACCGAATCCGAACAAATTCGCTCATCTCTACTAAACACCCAAACTACATGTATGCTTCTCCCTGATCAGCCTGATCTTTGTCCACAACTTCATTACTGTGCACCCAGCACTGTGCCCACTAATCCTCTCCCATGCACCCAGCACTGCGCCCACTAATCCTCTCCCATGCACCCAGCACTGCGCCCACTAATCCTCTCCCATGCACCCAGCACTGCACCCACTAATCCTCTCCCATGCACCCAGCACTGCGCCCACTACAAATATCCCATGCACTCAGCACTGTGCCCACTAATTCTCTCCCGCACACCCAGCACTTTGCCCACTACTCCTCTGAAATGTACCCAGCACTGCGCCCACTACAAATATCCCATGCACCCAGCACTGTGCCCACTAATCCTCTCCCATGCACCCAGCACTGTGCCCACTAATCCTCTCCCATACACCCAGCACTGCGCCCACTAATCCTCTCCCATGCACCCAGCACTGCACCCACTAATCCTCTCCCATGCACCCAGCACTGTGCCCACCAATCCTCTCCCATGCATCCAGCACTGTGCCCACCAATCCTCTCCCATGTACCCAGCACTGTGCCCACTACTCCTCTCCCATGTACACAGCACTGTGCCCACTAATCCTCTGAAATGTACCCAGCACTGCGCCCACTAATCCTCTCCCATGTACCCAGCACTGCGCCCACTACTCCTCTCCCATGCACCCAGCACTGTGCCTACCAATCCTCTCCCATGTACCCAGCACTGTGCCCACTAATCCTCTCCCATGCACACAGCACTGCACCCACTAATCCTCTGAAATGTACCCAGCACTGCGCCCACTAATCCTCTCCCATGCACTCAGCACTGTGCCCACTACAAATATCCCATGCACTCAGCACTGTGCCCACTAATTCTCTCCCGTGCACCCAGCACTTTGCCCACTACTCCTCTCCCGTGCACTCAGCACTGTGCTCACTACTCCTCTCACGTGCACTCAGCACTGTGCCCACAACAAATATCCCATGCACTCAGCACTGTGCCCACTAATTCTCTCCGGTGCACCCAGCACTGTGCTCACTACTCCACTCCGGTGCACCCAGCACTGTGCTCACTACTCCACTCCGGTGCACCCAGCACTGTGCTCACTACTCCACTCCGTGCACTCAGCACTGTGCTCACTACTCCACTCCGTGCACCCAGCACTGTGCTCACTACTCCACTCCGGTGCACCCAGCACTGTGCTCACTACTCCACTCCGTGCTCCCAGCACTGTGCTCACTACTCCACTCCGTGCACCCAGCACTGTGCTCACTACTCCACTCCGTGCCCCACTAGTCTCACACTCACTCCAGTGCACCCAGCACTGTGCTCACTACTCCACTCCGTGCTCCAGCACTGTGCTCACTACTCCACTCCTGTGCTCCAGCACTGTGCTCACTACTCCACTCCGTGCATCCCAGCACTGTGCTCACTACTCCACTCCGGTGCTCCCAGCACTGTGCTCACTACTCCACTCCTGTGCACCCAGCACTGTGCTCACTACTCCACTCCTGTGCTACCCAGCAGCTGTGCCACTACTCCACTCCGGTGCACCCAGCACTGTGCTCACTACTCCACTCCGTGCTCCAGCACTGTGCTCACTACTCCACTCCTGTGCACCAGCACTGTGCCACTACTCCTACTCCGGTGCACCCAGCACTGTGCTCACTACTCCACTCCGGTGCACCCAGCACTGTGCTCACTACTCCACTCCGTGCACCCAGCACTGTGCCACTACTCCACTCCGGTGCACCCAGCACTGTGCTCACTACTCCACTCCTGCACCCAGCACTGTGCCACTACTCCACTCCTGTGCACCCAGCACTGTGCCCACTACTCACTCCGGTGCACCCAGCACTGTGCTCACTACTCCACTCCGGTGCACCCAGCACTGTGCTCACTACTCCACTCCGGTGCACCCAGCACTGTGCTCACTACTCCACTCCGGTGCACCCAGCACTGTGCTCACTACTCCACTCCGGTGCACCCAGCACTGTGCTCACTACTCCACTCCGTGTGCACCCAGCACTGTGCTCACTACTCCACTCCGGTGCACCCAGCACTGTGCTCACTTACTCCACTCCGTGCACCCAGCACTGTGCTCACTACTCCACTCCGTGCACCCAGCACTGTGCTCACTACTCCACTCCGGTGCACCCAGCACTGTGCTCACTACTCCACTCCGTGCACCCAGCACTGTGCTCACTACTCCACTCCGTGCACCCAGCACTGTGCTCACTACTCCACTCCGTGCTCCAGCACTGTGCTCACTACTCCACTCCTGTGCACCCAGCACTGTGCTCACTACTCCACTCCGTGCACCAGCACTGTGCTCACTACTCCACTCCTGTGCTCCCAGCACTGTGCTCACTACTCCACTCCGTGCACCC
This sequence comes from Oophaga sylvatica, assembly GCA_033576555.1. Taxonomy (NCBI): domain Eukaryota; kingdom Metazoa; phylum Chordata; class Amphibia; order Anura; family Dendrobatidae; genus Oophaga; species Oophaga sylvatica. The sequence continues at coordinate 276,698,166 of JARQOD010000003.1, read as the reverse complement.
AGCACTGTGCTCACTACTCCACTCCGGTGCACCCAGCACTGTGCTCACTACTCCACTCCTGTGCACCCAGCCTGTGCTCACTACTCCACCCGTGCACCCAGCACTGTGCTCACTACTCCACCCTGTGCCCCAGCACTGTGCTCACTACTCCACTCCGGTGCACCCAGCACTGTGCCACTACTCCTACTCCGGTGCACCCAGCACTGTGCTCACTACTCCACTCCTGTGCACCCAGCACTGTGCCACTACTCCACTCCGGTGCACCCTGCACTGTCCACTACTCACCTCTCCCCAGCTGTGCCACTACTCCATCGTGCACCCAGCACTGTGCCACATACTCCCTCACAGCCTGTGCTCACTACTCCACTCCGGTGCCCAGCACTGTGCTCACTACTCCATCGTGCACCCAGCACTGTGCTCACTACTCCACTCCGTGCACCCAGCACTGTGCTCACTACTCCACTCCGTGCTCCAGCACTGTGCTCACTACTCCACTCCAGTGCACCCTACCTTGTGCTCACTACTCCACTCCTGTGCTTCCAGCACTGTGCTCACTACTCCACTCCAGTGCACCCAGCGCTGTGCTCACTACTCCACTCGTTGCACCAGCACTGTGCTCACTACTCCACTCCTGTGCACCCAGCCTGTGCCAACTACTCCACTCCGGTGCACCCAGCACTGTGCTCACTACTCCACTCCTGTGCACCCAGCGCTGTGCCAACTACTCCACTCCGGTGCACCCGCGCTGTGCTCACTACTCATCCTTTCCCCAGCCTGTGCCACTACTCACTCTGGTGCACCCAGCACTGTGCCCACTACTCACTCCGTGCACCCAGCACTGTGCTCACTACTCCACTCCGGTGCACCCAGCACTGTGCTCCACTACTGTGCCCACTTCACACCCCGGTGCACCCAGCACTGTGCTCACTACTCCACTCCGGTGCACCCAGCACTGTGCTCACTACTCCACTCCGGTGCACCCAGCACTACTCACCTACACGCCCTGGACCATGCACATCGCTGCCATCCCTCACTAATCAGCCAGCGCAGGTCTTGTTCTCACCCCGTCTGCGAACGTCTCAGTTCCCTCTGCTGTGTAGTGTGTCGCTGTCGTTCTGACGTCATCAGTCGCATTCTGCCACCATAGGATCATGGGAACAGTAGTCTTCAGCGTAGCTCGTGTGTAGACTCTGCACAGTCCCCGCCCCCGGAGCGCCGCTTCTCATCTGCGCATGCCCACACGACGATCTCCTCGTAGTTCATAGTGCAGCGATAGGGAGAACTGAGGAGATTGTCATGTGATAGATGAGTGACTATGAAAGGCATTGTTCACACTTAGGTCCAGCTCTGTGCCATAAGTAGATATGGCCAAGAGAAGTGCATCTAAATTTAAATGTAAAATATTTTATTTCCAGCGCTGCCATTATTTCCCAACCATAATGTGTGCACGTTACCGTTACCAAGCGTTATTTCACCTCGTCATGAGGCGGTTCTTCATGAGGGAGTCTTGTACATACAACCAGGCACGTGTCGAAGGGGCAGCAAACGTTAATTTCCTCCAAGATGAGTGCGGTTCCGTGAAGAACCGGAGGCGTCCAAACTTGTCATCATTAGTTCACATCAATAATTAGTGGGGCCGACACAATGTGCATATGAGGATTTTTTCAGGCGGCCTACAATGACCAGTTTTGAAGTGAAAACCGCGTGTGGAAACATTAGGGACTTTTTTTTGAAGGAAATTTGCATTTTTGGAGAATTTTTTTCCTGCAGCTCTTTTTGCAGCCCTCCGATTGGACACTGCCTAGTTTGGAGCGCTTTCCACCAGGAGACGCTTCAAAAAAAGTGATATGTACTTTCTTTATTCTATCATTTTTCAAAACTGAAGAAAATCGCTCAAAATATGACCAGCAAATGTGTTTCTGAGCGATTTTTCAGGCGTCTTTTGGAGCATTCTGCTATACAAGGGCATGTTCACACGGTGCGTTCTTGCATTTTTCCACATGTTTCTTTGAAGGATTAGAAAACAGCAAAATAATTGAGACTGATGATTGCATATTTTTTTCTATGTGGGTTTTGACCTGAGATGTTTTTTTTCCCCAAAACACAGCATGTCGATTCTTTTAGCATTTTTTCCTGCATTTGTTAGCCCTGAGATCAATGAGACTCTTCAAAAACACAGTAAAAGTGCGGTTGACAGCCAAAAGAATGCATCAAAAGCACATGTAAATTAAATGCACATTTTTGGTGCTTTTTTTAAGTAATGAGCCATTTTGATCTCAATAAGGGAAAAACTACAGTAAAAACACAAAGAATTGACATGCGGTGTTTTCAAAAAAATACACCTCAGGTCAACCCACAACTAAATAAAATGCACTGTGTGAAGGAGATTTTACAAAACTCATTAAGTTTACTGTGGCAGTAAAACAATACCTTTTTTCCCACAGTAGAAAATGTGCAAAAACTGTTAAAAACCTTATGGGTGAACAATCCCTGCATTTGTTGCTAATGTAAACTAACCATACATCAACTTTCCGTTTTTCAGAGCAGTTTAAAAAATAAAACCTTGGCCCTCATTGGTCCCTGTTGGCAACAAAAGCAATTTTACTAATAGATAGTCTTGATAAGGCCGGTGTCACACATGCAAGTGTGACACCGGCCTAAATGTGGCCCAGAGCATGTGGATAAAACATGTTCCATCTTATGTCACCTCTTTTACACACTTCAACTTTTTTTTTTTTTTTTTTACACCTTAATGACCGAGCCCATTTTGACCTTAATTACCATATCAAGCCAAATTTTACAATTCTGACCAGTGTCACTTTATGAGGTTATAATTCTGGAACACTTCAACATATCCTACTGATTTTGAGACTATTTTTCGTGACATTTTATACATGAAATATAACAAGTCACTAAAAAACGGTCTCAGAATCAGTGGGATACATTGAAGCGTTCCAGAATTATAACCTATTTTGTGTGACATATCTACTTTATGTCTATCTAGTACCTATCGAATTTAAACTATTTTGTATGACATATCTATCTGATTTAAGAATTAAAAGTTAGCGAACTGTGAAAGTTTAAATTTTTTTGCCAAATTTTCATATTTTTCACAATTAAACGCAAATCATTTCAAAGAAATGTTACCACTATCACCCTTGAGAAGGGAGATTATAATCCCCACACGCTGTTCCTCACTCCCTGAAGAACGAGGGCGAAGCCTGAAATATAGCTTAGGATATGTTTCCACTGTCCGGATTACATCACAATTTGCTGCGGATTGGACGCTGCGTACACAGGGGTGAACCTAGCCTTTCTGCTGCCTGAGGCGAACTGCAAAACGGCGCCCCCCCATTGTAAAATCAGTACAAAGCTCCGCCCCCTTCTGAACGCGCGGTGAATCCAGATGTGCTCATTGAACACATCCGGAATCACCGCAGCGCTACACAGGCCTGTGTATTTCCCTTGTCGGGAGATCATGTTTTCAAGTCCCATATAGTAACTTAAGTAGTTGCATTAATAACTAGTCACCGACCTGGCTTCTCCTAACTCTGGGCATGAGGGGAGGGAGTCACAAGGATATCAAGGAAGCAGCACCGTGCGCAGCAGCCAGAGCAGCAGGAGCATGGGTGTACCCAGGATCAAAATTATGGGGGGCAAGCCAATGTCACATCTTATACAGATTACATCATATACACTGTACATTATACTGCATATTAGGTATGGAGCGTTAGAACTGTTGTATATTGTATAATACAGCAGTGTATGCGACACTACGCGGTATATACCATATATTATACATGGCACACTAACCTCTATACAAAGAATAAGAGGCATTATAACCTGTATATGAAAAGTATAATACAGCAGTGTATATACACTCTATATACCGCACACAATGTGTATGATCCTGTATACACCATATACTACACTCTATATACCGCACACGATGTGTATGACCCTGTATACACCATATACTACACTCTATATACCGCACACGATGTGTATGACCCTGTATACACCATATACTACACTCTTATTTTGAAGTAAAAAAAAAAAAAACAGGATCAAATACAATACTTAAAATAAAGAACAAGTAAAGTTAAAAATCAACAAACTTACTGGTATTTCAGAGGGAACTATGGGCCTGCTTTTGGCTAATGAGATGGTCAATGTTCGGTTCCATATTTGTCACAAGTGAAGCAATTTTTCTCTTTCTTGATATCATTATTTCATAGGGATTCCAAATTGCTATTAGTAAAATACCAATATATATACAGCGCTACAAAAACAATATACCAGCAATAAAACTGCCCACACAGAGACAAATATTTAGACTTGAGAGTCCTCAGTGGTTGATACCTTTTAATGGCCATTAAAAGGTATCAACCACTGAGGACTCTCAAGTCTAAATATTTTTCTATCTACTGGCTAACACGGTACGAAGATACACATCTTTCCACACAGAGACATACAGCCTTGCACTGCCCATCACTGCAGCCTTGCCAATCCATATCATTTCATCCTCATCAGTGCACATATTGGCGCAACTCCGCTTTTAGCTCAGGCTCAGACTTTTGTGGTGCGAGAGTCCCTAATAGGCAGGTAAATGTCCCCAATAGGCAGCATTGGTTCCCAATAGGCAGTATATGTTCCCAATAGGCAGCATAGTCCCCAATAGGCAGCATATGTCCTCAATAGACAGCATAGGTCCTCAATAGACAGCATAGGTCCCCAATAGGCAGCATAGGTTCCCAATAGGCAGCATAGGTCCCCAATAGGCAGCATAGGTCCCCAATACGCAGCATAGGTCCCCAATACGCAGCATAGGTCCTCAATAGGCAGCATAGGTCCCCAATACGCGGCATAGGTCCCCAATAGGCAGCATAGGTCCCCAATAGGCAGCATAGGTCCCCAATACGCAGCATAGGTCCCCAATACGCAGCATAGGTCCTCAATAGGCAGCATAGGTCCCCAATACACAGCATAGGTCCCCAATACGCAGCATAGGTCCTCAATAGGCAGCATAGGTCCCCAATATGCAGCATAGGTCCCAATAGGCAGCATAATCCCCCAATAGGCAGCATAATCCCCCATAGCCAGCATAGTCCCCAATAGGCAGCATAATCCCCCATAGCCAGCATAATCCCCCATAGCAAGCATAATCCCCCATAGCCAGCATAATCCCCCATAGTCAGCATAATACCCCATAGCCAGCATAATCCCCCATAGCCAGCATAATCCCCCATAGTCAGCATAATACCCCATAGCCAGCATAGTCCCCCATAGCCAGCATAATCCCCCATAGCCAGCATAATCCCCCATAGCCAGCATAATCCCCCATAGTCAGCATAATCCCCCATAGTCAGCATAATACCCCATAGCCAGCATAATCCCCCATAGCCAGCATAATCCCCCATAGTCAGCATAATGCCCCATAGCCAGCATAGTCCCCCATAGCCAGCATAATCCCCCATAGTCAGCATAATCCCCCATAGTGAGCATAATCCCCCATAGTCAGCATAATACCCCATAGCCAGCATAGTCCCCCATAGCCAGCATAATACCCCATAGCCAGCATAATCCCCCATAGCCAGTATAATACCCCATAGGCCGGGCCCGGCGTTAAAAAAAAAAAGCCAGTACTCACCTATCTCCCCCGCAGCACTGAAGATGCGCGCTCTGGACTCTGTCTTCTCCTGGCACAGGCGGCGTGACGTCATCAGGGCGCGCAGGCGGCGTGATGACGATCACGTCGTCTGTGCTGCATATGGAAGGCCGCAAGGCCTTCCTCACCAGTCACCACATTCCGCCCGCGATTAAAGGGCCCGCCGGCACTGAACTGTCAGTTCAATGTCGGCGGGCCCACGGGCCGATTCATTCACTGTGCGCCCCTGCTTTGCCGCCCCCAGCTGCCGCCACCTGAGACAAGAGGCTCAAGTCGCCTCATTATAGTGGCGCCCCTGTGCGTACAGCTGCAGCGTCCAATCCGCAGAGTCCAGATGTTACAGCATAGTGGAGGGGATTTTATGAAGTCCCGTCTGCACTATACATGCAGGGCCACATCCGGCGGCCCTGCGTATCCGGACATGCAGCGCGTCTTTCCAGACCGCAGCATGTCTATTTATCTTGCGGAGACGCTCCGTCTCCGCAAGATAAATAACCCAGTCTATGGATGGGATGCAGTGATTCCGCATGTGTTCAATGAACACATGCGGTATCACTGCGCGTACATAAGGGGGCAGCACTTTGGGCGGAGCGGGGTTTCCTCTCTGTCCAAAGCCTTACAGGTTTTTTTAAGCACAATAAACTTATCTCTCCCTCCAGAAAACTGGTCAGGGAGAGATATTTTGGGTCCCAGTTGAGCCTACACCTGAGCCGAGACCCAGAACCCCGACAACTGCTGAATCTGCTGCATCACCTGACATCGCAGCTCCTTAACCTCATCAGTGAGGTCTGGATCAGTTGGGCAAAAGCCTGGATTTGAGCCATGGGTTCACCAGACAAAATTACAGGGTTGATGATAATGTCACAATGTGACTCGACCCAACGGGTGGTCGGTCAGCAGACGGCGCAACACACGCACACAACGGGATGGTATTGGGGAGAGGAAGGCGCTACTGATATGGAAATGGGGGATGGTCACCACCTGAGCCTGTCTCTGTACTCCTCTAATGCCTTAAGTGGGTCCTTCCCCCCACCGCTGTCAGGAACCTCGTCCCTCATTGTCACCTATTACTGCCCTGGCTAGTGCACTAGCCGGCAAGGGTCGCTAGTCTCACAACTGCAGATCATACCACACAGGGGAAAGTGACAAACACAGAAGGGTTGAGGAGAAAACACAGCACTTAGCTTCCAGACACGGCTGCCAAGCTCCACACCGCAGAGAGCACAGCAACAGGACTCCAAACACCAGACGTGGCTAACACCAGAGAGCTGATACTGCAAAGGCTGGTCTCCATAGAGAAACTCTATCACCAACAGTCAGCTGATGCATAAGATGACCATTTAAAGGATGGTGGGAGTGGTCACTACTCACATCTGCTGACCCAGCAGCACTGCAGTTACACCAGATTGCTGGCAGGGGGGAAAAAACTGACATTCCACCCTCATGGTCCTGAAAGGAAAAAAGCTTCTTTTAAAAATAGAGCGGAACCAAAGCTGCCACGGATCCAAAAATGGATCGTGACAGAGGGAATAAGTACCCTTAGCAGCCGCTGTTTTAATGCGCATCAGCTAAGGGTTAAGTCCAAGTGGAAGTTATCAGACAGTTTTCACTGTGGGCATGTACAACAATCACACAAAATAAATATATTCCCCCTCTAAACTTTTGAATGCACATGTTTAACTGTTCAATGTTTCAAGTACTTTTTGAATGCACATGTCCAAATGTCTATGTTTCATTACTTTTTACACAACTTGCTGTTCTCTAACATAAAGCTTAATGGCAAAATTCACAACAGGTATTTCATCCATGAATCGGTCAATAAATTTCAGTGGTCAATTAGAATTGGTATTAAACAGTCCTCCTCATCATGCTGTTCACATTTTGACATCATGAGACCAAGATGACACTTAACAATTGATCAACAGTACCTCAACATTGCGAGGCTTCAAGCAGGATGTTCCCAGTCGGAAGTGGCCACTGAGCTTACTGTCACAGATAGGCAGAGAAGTGGACGTCCTTTAGCCATATCCCACATGATGATCACTTCATTGTGAACAATCCCCTTCGGAATCGGATGATGTATGCCAAACAACTACAGGCACATTTAAGGGAGGTGCCTGTTTACATCAGCGTGGTCTGCGTGCTAGATAACTTGCAAGAGTACCTGACCACACCAGCAGGCCCAAGTGTCATCGCCATACATGTGCCAGAGAGCATCTACGCTGGGCGAGGTAGCAGTGTGCCTCAGTGCTGTTCTCAGATTAAATTGGCTGCCAACAATGTTGGAGACCTCAAGGAGAGCACCATGCATCTGCCACTGTTGCAAACATACAAACCCTTTGGTGGTGGTGTTACAATGTGGGTAGGTGTGTCTAATCAATTCAGAACAGCCCTAAACTTTGTGACTTTAATAGTGACAAGCCCCTACTACTTGAATAACATCATTAATCCAGTCATTGTGCCTCTGCAAATGTAGAGAACAGCTTAAATGTGATCTGATCCAAAATGTAATGTGCCACCAAATGCTATCAATAAAAGCTTCAACTCAACCCAGAAAAACAAGCCTCCACTCAGGTCTGTCACCTGTTAACAAAAGTATGGATAGTCTACCCGTTACTGCCACAAAGGCTCTGGAATAGCAACATGGTTAACACCAAAAGAAATGCAGTGATATATGGTGTAAGGAGTCTAATGGCCATGTAGTCAATGGGAGGTATGTGTTGCATTGATGGCTGCTCCCTGTGATGCAACCCGGAGTATTTTGCTTTAGTGCACGTGAGCACTAAGATATTGTTTAATGCACTTGGGTCTGGGTTGCAGGTAGCTATGAGAGATGGGCAGGTCTTGCTACCCACATACCTCACCTCTGGGTATGGTTACAGCCTATGTAATGGAGGCTGTTTTTTGGCATATGGTCTGTGACTTGGGAGGGAGACGGCCTGCTGTGAATGTGGCTCCAGACCGAGCTGGACAATACCCCAGCCTGTGTGCCTACAGGCCTGAAGGAGCAGAATCCTGCCAGGACCTGTGTGAGGTCAGGGTCATGTGACCATCACATGGGTGGAAAATACCTGGCCATGTGAGTTAGCAGTGGCTGGTGTCTTGGGAGAGCAGGAACTCCCTCATAGCTCTCAGAGAGCTAAAGGACTGTGCTATGGACACTGATGCTTTGTGTTGTTTTCTTGCTCTAAAGGCTGTTTTTCTATTGTTGGTGCTTCTAGGTTTATGAAGATAATAAACCCACATGAACTTTTGAATGGAACGTGCCTCCTGTTATCCTCCTGATGCACCTGAGTGAGTACGATCCTTACAATTGGTGGAGAATGCGGGCAATGGTCCAGGAGGTACCTGGGAGGACTACAGCAGGTGTTTGCTGTGTGATCGGGTCCATGAACTCCAGGTGGCTTGCTGTGGATCGGCGGATCCACAAACATCGGGCGGCTGATGGTGGATCGGCGGGTCCACAAAATCTGCGGAGTGGAGCCAAGCGGAGCCTTGCGGAGCTGTGAAGAGCGGTGTGGAGCCGTGCAGAGCCATGCGGAGAGGTGCACAGCCTTGTGGAGTCGTGCAGAGCCTTGCAGAACAGTGCGTAGCCTTGCTTTGCAGAGCTTTGCGGAGCCGGACAGTGCCTGGCGGAGCGGTGCGGAGCCTCGCTGTTAGGGTCTGCGGAACGCACCAAATAAATATAAATAATAGGTGCGTTCGCAGCCCGGTGTCCACCGTGCTGGCAGAGCCTGCTGCTAGTAAGATGACACTAGATGGCGGTATAAGCGAACCACAGAGTCGCTGACATAGATGCTGTGGCACTATATGGTGGTATAAGCGAACACTGTTACACCACAGAGTCACTGACATAGATACTGTGGCACTATATGGTGGTATGAGCGAACTCTGTTACTCCACAGAGTCGCTGTGGTAGAGACTGTCCTGTTAACCCCACAGGCATACACAGATAGCTACAGAGCTGATAGCAGTCCGTGGTCATGCAGACAGTAACGCAAACAACCAACTCCTCACCGGAGTAGCCAGTATTCTAGAGGCTTATTTCAGCCGAGCCCTAACCACATGCATACATGACCACACTGGCGCAAAGCACACAACAGATTTGATACTAGCACATGGCCATGCGGCCATGCAAGCCTTATTGTTATGTTTTGGTAACTGAGGAGAAATGGCAAAAAATAGCAAAAGCGGTAATACACCAGAGAGGCTGGACCAACCTATTGGATTGCAGTAACCTGAACTAACCACACAACTAGAGGTAGCCGTGGAACGTTCCTACGTTGATCCTAGACGCCTCGTCACAGCCTGAGAGATAACTACACCTAAAGGCAGAAAGATGAAAGCTATCTGCCCCGGAGCAGATCCCCAAAGAAAATAGGTTAGCCCCCAAACATGTAATGGCGGTTAGACAAGAAGAAAGCACGGACACAGACAGAAAATAGAATGAGCAAACGCTGGGGCCCAATCTGTCTAGACAGAAAAGTACAGGAAAGAATTCTGACTGCAATCCAACAAAAACCCTAACAAAAATGCCAACACTTCTGATTGCCAAAAAACCTGAGATCAGACGACCTCTTCCACCTAAATCAGATCTCTGGTGTAACAAAATGCTATTCAGGAAATTAAAAGTAACAAAAGAGCAAAGCAAAAGTGCAGACACAAACGGAGCACAATTGCAGCGCCAAAGGGCACAGGCTGCAGTTCAGTGCAGGCAGCAAACCAGCAGAGAAAATCAAACATAGAAAAAAAAACAGCAAACACTTATCTGAAGGAGAGCAGGAAACTAGCAGTGCTTCAAGCAACACCAGAAGAACAATTGATAACCGGCAAGGCTGCTGGGAACTCAGGCCACTTATATCCTACCATTCAGCGCCAGCTGAAGGCCATTCATTAATCAGTTCATTACCCTCAGCAACCACCGGAGGGAGCCCCAGCTCAGAAGCCGCCTCCAGCATATTCACAACACCTTATATAGCAGCAGCAAGTACAGGACCTTCCGGAAAGGACCAATGGAAAGCTGCTCCAGAACTACAGCAGCTTCAGGACCTTCCTGGAGGACCAATGGGAGTTGCTGCAGTAGCCGAGCATGTGACCCCTGATCTCCTATGAGAGATCTTACTCTGGCATGCTCAGAAGAGGAAAAGCAGGACTTAGTCCCACAGCCGTCTGCTCGCCGCTGACCAGTACTGGCTACAATGACAGAACCTGGAGAGGCAGCAGTAACCCTTTGTACCATATCAGGCTGTGCAAGCCGCTCGGACCGATTTCTCTGCTGAGCAGGCTCCACTGCGGCAGGAAAAGGATGGGAGACCGCATCAGAGATGGTTCGAGATTCCCCCTGTGCAGAAGCGGGAACTCGACCCCTAACATTACCCTCCCTCCTTGGGCCTCACTACGCTCGAAGGCAGCAATGAGCTGTGGAGCCTGAATACGCTCAGCAGACTCCCATGACCTATCCTCAGACCCATAACCCCTCCAATCCACTAAATAAAATTTTTTGCCACGTACCACCTTGCACCCCAAAATTGCATTCACCTCGTAGTCGTCCGTAGACGAACCCAATGTCCCGGCAGATGACTTGGAAAACCGGGACAAGTACACGGGTTTCAAGAGGGACACATGGAAGGTGTCGGTGATACCCAGGCATGGCGGAAGGGCTAGGCAATAGACCACAGGATTGACCTGTTCGAGAACCTTGAAGGGACTCAAGAAGCGAGGTGCAAACTTAGTTGACTCTACTCGCAGCCTGATGTTACGGGCGGAGAGCCACACTAAGTCGCCAGGGGCAAATATCGGAGTGGGGCGCCGATGTGCGTCGGCGGAGGACCTCATCCTCTCCTTGGAGGCCTGAATGGCATCCTGAGTGAGGTCCCAAATGTCCCGCAAAGTGTCGCAGGTATGTGAACAAGGTCTGGTTGGCCCTTTCATCTCGGGTTTATATGCTGAAGAGAGATTTAAATCAATACTGAGTAGACGACAAAGCTTTCTCCAGAACTGAGACGCAAACTGGGGACCTCGGTCACTAACGATTTTGTCCGGCATGCCGTGTAGACAAAAGATATGTCTTCTGAATAACGCTGCCAGGGCCCATGCAGAAGGTAACCGTGGTAACGGCACCAGGTGCACCATTTTGGAAAAATGGTCGTTGATCACCCAAATGATGGTGCAGCCCCGAGACTTGGGTAAGCCCACCACAAAGTCCATCCCGACCATCTCCCAAGGCCTGTCTGCCACCGGAAATGGATAAAGTAACCCAGCTGGCCGTTGATGAGGGGACTTATTTTTGGCGCAGGAGACACATGCCCGAATATAGTCTCCGACGTCCCTGACCATATGCGGCCACCTGTACGTCCTCGCCAGTAGCTCAGATGTCCTTTTTGTCCCAAAATGTCCACCCACCCTGGACAAATGGGCCCAAGAGAGAACCTCCGGTCGCAAATTAGATGGTACAAAAGTCTTGCCCAGAGGCACAGACTCTAGCGACACCGGGGCTACAGTTCTCAGGCTCTCAGAGGGGACAATAAGCCGCGGCTCCCACTCCTCCTCCTCAGAAGACACGACGGAGCGAGAGAGAGCGTCAACCCGAATGTTCTTTTCTCCCGAAAGGAAATGGAGGGTGAAGTGAAAGCGGGAGAAGAACAAGGACCATCTGGCCTGATGAGAATTTAGCCTCTGGGCGGTTTGTAAGTACACCAAATTCTTGTGGTCAGAAAAGACTTGGAAGGGAAAGCGAGCCCCCTCCAACAGATGTCTCCACTCAGAGAAAGCCAACTTCATTGCTAGCAACTCCCTGTCCCCGATGGAATAATTCCTCTCCGCTGGTGTGAAGGTCTTGGAGAAGAAGAAGCAAGGATGCTTCTGACCTTGAGCATCCCTTTGAAAGAGGACTGCTCCAGCACCAACGGATGAGGCATCCACCTCCAATATGAATGGCTTATCAACATCAGGGTGGTGTAGGATGGGAGCACTAGCAAAATGAGACTTAATTGAGGTGAAAGCCTTGGAGACTTCTTCGGACCACAATTTGGGATTTGCTCCAGTAGAGCAAAGGGAGCTACCAAAGTTGAGAAATGGGGAATGAACTGGCGATAGTAATTAATGAACCCCATAAAGCGCTGCACCGCTTTAAGAGAATGGGGTTCTTGCCAGTCCATCACAGCCTGTAATTTGGCAGGATCCATAGCCAATCCCTGGTCGGAGATGATATAGCCCAGGAATGGTAACGACTCATGCTCAAACACACATTTCTCCAACTTTGCATAAAGGGAATTTGCCCGCAAGAGGTCGAAAACTCTGCAGACATCTCTCCGGTGGGAGTCAATATCTGGAGAGAAGATGAGAATATCATCCAGATAGACTATGACCGAGGTGGAAAGCATATCCGGAAGATGTCATTAACAAAGTCTTGGAAAACGGCTGGGGCATTACAGAGCCCGAAGGGCATCACCAGATATTCATAGTACCCATCCCTGGTATTAAAAGCCGTCTTCCATTCGTCCCCCTCACGGATGCGAATCAGGTTATAAGCACCCCGCAGGTCTAATTTGGTAAATACCCTTGCTTCCCGGAGCCTATCAAAGAGCTCAGAAATCAGGGCAACGGGTATTTATTCTTAACGGTGATGGCGTTAAGACTCCTGTAATCTATGCAGGGACGTAATTCTCCGTTCTTCTTCACGAAGAAGATCCCCGCCCCAGCAGGTGACACTGACTTCCTAATGAACCCTTTTTCCAGATTCTCCTGGATGTATTGGGACATAGCCTCTGTCTCCAGGAGAGAGAGGTGATAGACCCGTCCCCGGGTTTTTCTGCTCCAGGCAAGAGGTCAATAGGACAGTCATAGGGGCAGTGAGGTGGAAAAGTCTTCGCAGCCTTTTAGGAGAACATGTCTACATAGGACCAATAACACTTGGGAAGGGAAGTGAGATCTGCGGGTATCCCTGTAGTAGTAACCTGAACACTCTACCTCACACATCTACCTTTACAAGATTCACTCCAACCCCGTATCCTCCCAGAGGACCACTCAATATGTGGGGAGTGAAGACGAAGCCAGGGTACTCCTAGCAGAGCCTCATCTATACCCTCAGGAAGGACTAAGAAAGAGATAATCTCCTGATGGGAAGGAGATATAGATAATGTGAGAGGGATTGACTGATGTGTGATCTGTGAGGGCAATATTGATCCATTCACTACTCGAACAGTCACCGGTTTGGCGAGCATCACCTGAGGTATTGTGTGGCGGATAGCGAAGGCAGAGGACATAAAATTCCCCTCTGCTCCAGAATCCATACAAAGCTCGACTGGTAGAGTGGATGGACCAAAAGAGATTGTCCCTTTAAAGGACAGCTTGGAGGCAAATGCCGGTGAATCTAGTGAACCTCCTCCCATGGTTACTAGTCGCGATCGTGTTCCCGATCGCTGGGGCATCTATTGGCATAATGTCCTAACTGCTGACAATTGTTACAAACCACGGGTACTTGAGCGGGCCGAGACTTAGGTCCTTTGCCTCCTGGGAGTCAGACACCAGAATGGGAGATTCTAGAGGTATGGCAAAGGTGGGAGCCAGCCGGAACCTCTGCCTACACTGGACCCGCTCCAACCTCCGCTCGTGAAAACGAAGGTCGATGTGGGTAGATATAGAAATAAGCTTCTCCAGTGAGGCAGGAATCTCCCTGGTGGCCAAAGCGTCCTTTACATGGTCAGCCAGACCTCTCCAGTATACCGGAATGAGGACTTTATCCGGTCACTCTAACTTGGAGGCCAGAATCTGAAATTGGACCGAAAACTGGCTGACCATGGACGAACCCTGTGACAATGCCAGAAGTTGGAGTGCCATATCGTGGGTGATCTGAGGGCCTAAAAAGACCTTTTAAGAGCTTCCAGAAACTGAGGAGCACTGCGCACCACACGATTGTCGCGCTCCCACAGCGGCGTTGCCCATTCCAACGCTCTGCCCGACAGAAGTGATACTATGAAACCCACTTGTGCCCGCTCCGTGGGAAAACCTGCAGCCAGAAGCTCGAGCTGTATAGAGCACTGGCTCACGAATCCCCGAAAATGTTTACTGTCACCAGAAAACATGTCTGGAAGCGGGAGATGGGATAAGGTCGGAGCAGAGGTGGTGGAGGACAAACTGGCTGCCGCTGCGCTAGCAGAGTGAACAGTGACTGCGGTCACATCCACAGCTGAGGTTGTGCGCTCGAGAGCCGCCAACCTACCCTCCAGCTGCTGGCTGTACTGCCGTAGGTGCTGGTCGTCCGCCATTTTTCTAGCCAGACCCTGGCGCTAATATACTGTTAGGGTCTGCGGAACGCACCAAATAAATATCAATAATAGGTGCATTCGCAGCCCGGGATCCACCATGCAGGCAGAGCCTGCTGCTAGTAAGATGACACTTGATGGCGGTATAAGCAAACTCTGTTACGCCACAGAGTCGCTGACATAGATGCTGTGGCACTATATGGCGGTATAAGCGAACACTGTTACACCACAGAGTCGCTGACATAGATACAGTGGCACTATATGGCGGTATGAGTGAAGTCTGTTACTCCACAGAGTCGCTGTGGTAGAGACTGTGTCCTGTTAACCCCACAGGCATACACAGATAGCTGCAGAGCTGATAGCAGTCCGTGGTCATGCAGACAGTAATGCAAACAACCAACTCCTCACCGGAGTAGCCGGTATTCTAGAGGCTATTTCAGCCAAGCCCTGAACACGTGCATACAAAACTCTTCACCGGAGGTGCCGGTATTCTAGGGCTTATTTCAGCCGAGCCCTAACCGCATGCGTGCATGATAACACTGGCACAAAGCACACAACAGATTTGATACTAGCGCATGGCCGTGCGGCCATGCAAGCCGTATATAGAAGCAGCAAGTACAGGACCTTCCGGAAAGGACCAATGGAAAGCTGCTCCAGAACTATAGCAGCTTCAGAACCTTCCTGGAGGACCAATGGGAGCCGCTGCAGTAGCCGAGCATGTGACCCCTGATCTCCTATGAAAAATCTTACTCTGGGCATGCTCAGAAGTGGAAAAGTAGGACTTAGTCCCACAGTCGTCTGCTCGCCGCTGACCAGTACTGGCTACAATGACAGAAGAGAGGCAGCAGTAACCCTTTGTACCGTATCAGGCTGTGCAAGCCGCTGGGACCGATGTCTCTGCTGAGCAGGCTCCACTGCAGCAGGAGAAGGATGGGAGACCGCATCAGAGATGGTTCGAGATTCCCCCTGTGCAGAAGCTGGAACTCTACCCCTAACACTCGCTGTGTGGAACTGTTGGGGCAGATAGACTGCCGGGCACAGGCAGTGAGGGGACTGAGAGGGCCATGGGGAGTCCACGGCGTACACCCCAAGAAGGGATGGTTGCCCAAAAGGGGGTGGAGTCCAAAAAGGGACAGTGACCCAAACAGGGATGGTTGCCCACAAAGTGATGGAGTCCCAAAAGGGGGCAGTGACCAAAACAGGGATGGTGGCCCAAAAAGTGGTGGAGTCCCAAAAGGGGGCGGCGACCCAAAAAGGGGCGGTGGCAGGTGTGCCATTGGACTGTAGCCAGGAACAGCAAGATTCATGCTATGCGGGTCTACTTGATAGTGTGGATTGCTCTACCAATGAGGCGTAACGACTGTGTTCCGTCTGGCTTAATGGAAAACGGGTGATGGGAGTGATAGACACAGGAAGTGGAATGTCCTTACTAAGGACCCTTCCTGACAGCTCTGTGTCACCTGGGACGAAAGTAAGTGGCATATGTTAGGAAAGTAAAAGTCTTCTTATAACCTGACTCCATATTGTCACGGCTTAGGTCTCCACGTATCACAAGGTGGGTGTATTCCCGGACTTGCGTTATGCTATGGTAATAGGTCGGGACTTGGAAGTTCTGTGGGACTGGTGGATAAAGGAAGAGGTGTTTTTGAAAGTAATGTGTATGACATGTAATAATGAGGAGAAAGCGACCCCTAAGGCCGATAGTTCTGAGTTAGGGGTGACCGGCCGGAAGTGTGGTTCTCACCAACTCTGGGACTTGGCAGAGGTGACCAAAAGTGTGACTGTTGAAGACAAGGTAGCTACAGAAGAGGGGTCCAACACCTGTTTAAATTGGGAAATGCTTGTTCCAGGGTGACAGAGTGAATAAAATAACCACATATCCAGATTATAAAGTAATGCAGTTGTGAACCCTCTTCACAAAATGACTACATAAATCTCCATTAGATGAAGCAACAAAACAGGAGAAAAAATGGAGTTTTCATTTTCATTGCAAAAATATAAAAAGTTTATTAAAGCCACAATAAGGCGACAAAACATAAGACATAACATGACAATGATGTGTATAAAAAGACACGAAAACATATGGCAAGCAGAAAAACACCATAACATAATATAGCCAATTCAATAACAGGAGGAAAAAATCCCTAGATATAATGAACACTAGAAAGCCTGGGGCACACCATAGTCCCATAGCTGATTACCATAGTCAGAGTCAGGAGTGTGTTCAGAGGAAAGTATATCCAGACCCACCGCAATTACATAGCTTAAACACAATGAAAGGTTATATTGTGTCAAAGAGCGGGGTGCAAGGAAGAAAAAAGGGGAGTAAAACCTCACCAATTGCTGCCAGCCATATGGGAATCCCCGACGCACGTTTTGCTGTCGTTCACCTCGCTTTCTCAAGGGGAGTGTGTTGTAGGTCACTAACAGGACCTTTAAGTAGCCATAGAAACCGGTCATGTGACCGCTGAAGGTGCCGCCCACCGTTAATGGCGCATATGCCCGATGCTGTCCCTCCAGCCGCCGCACACCGGACGCGTCACCTGACCGCAGGACCTAGGTTCAAAAATGAACCACGGCGATGCGCCAGCATAACTTTGCCGGTCAGCGGCGGGTGGCAGCAGAGAGCGATTGCGCACATGCGCACCACGGCAGTGAAAGTATATATAGAGCACATAGTTTGCAATTGAACAACAATTCATATAATCAAAATGTGGGGTCCATGGATCTTTATCCCAATGGTACAAATCTTCATATGTCCAATTGCTTTCCATCACCAATCGCAATATAATATAATGGTCCCAACATTAAGGGATATTAGGGCTGAGCCTCCAGCGGATAGCGATATTCCAAAACTTAATGTAAACTGAATAAAAAGAAAAAAAAGTGCAATTTAAAAACAACACACATAAAAAATGATGCAAGCATATAAAGAAAAAGAAAAAAACAAAAAACCAAATTAGGGAGACTTTCACAGGAAGGGGGCAAAATTAAGGGCCTCATTAAGCCCTTTTGGTGTCACTGTGTCAAGAGTCACAATCCACTTTAACTCTTGTTGTGCCAGCATTTTCTTTATATTACCCCCTCTAATTCCGGGATGTATAACATCAATTCCTTTAACCTTGAAGTTAGCAGGATCACAGTTGTGTTTATCCCTGAAATGTCTAGGGATGGTTTTCAAACTAGATATATCTTCCATTTTACTGGCTGCACAAATGTCTCTAACATGTTCACGTATTCGTATTCTGAGTTCACGTGATGTTAAACCTACGTAAATTAAGGGGCAGCTGCATGTAGCAAAATAGATTACGGTACATTTTTCGTGCTGCAAGAGATATATTCTCTGATCTCATATTCTTTCATCCCATCACTTGAATGAAAATTAGAACTGCGAAAGACATTTGCGCAAGCCATACAGTGGCCACAACTATAACATCCCTTCTGACGTCTAGTACTCCCAAACGGATTTATTGTGGGTGCAATATAGTGGCTCTGAACCAGTATATCTCTTAAATTTTTGGATCTCCTCGGGTCATAAGAGGTTTCTCCGTGAGGACGGATCTCAGAGCGGGCTCGGTTTTCAAAACTGACCAATGTTTAGTGAATATGTCCCTCATACTCTCCCATTCATGGTTGAACACTGATATAAAACAAATGTTATTATCCTCCTTTGGTTTTAGAGCAGAGTGATACAGCAGATGTTCACGTGGGGTGATTTTGGCTCGATTATAGCCTTTTTTAATGCTACGTTTGCTATATCCACGCTGCTCAAAACGTCTCCTAAGGTCCAATGCTTGATGTTCAAATTTCTGGCCAGATGAGCAAATCCTACGCATCCTCAAGAACTGTCCGACTGGGACGGCCCCCACAGTGGATCGACTGTGCGCCGAGCTAGCGTGTAACAACGCATTCACAGAGGTATTTTTACGAAAGACATCCGTCTGGAGGGACAAAGTATTGTCAACTTCCAATTTGATGTCCAATGAAAATGAAAACTCCATTTTTTCTCCTATTTTGTTGCTTCATCTAATGGAGATTTATGTAGTCATTTTGTGAAGAGGGTTCACAACTGCATTACTTTATAATCTGGATATGTGGTTATTAATGCTTATATCTGTGTTTTTCACAGCTAAATCCAGTCATATAATTATGGACTTTAGAGCATGCGACGGAGCGTGGCTCTCAAAAATTGATGATGTATTCAAAGACTCTAATGATGCAAGCAATGAGGTTAATAAAAACCTTTTGGAAGTTACCACCAAATTTAAGGATCTCATACGCAAAAGGACAAAGGTTTGGTGGAACCATGCGTTCCTTGATAAATATTTACAAAAGAAGCTTATACCTAGGGGACTGAGGGTTCAGGTCTTCCCCTCATTTTTAGTTGAAAATTCGGATGTTCGTGACAAATAGGAGGGATATGCCAATGAATGCTCCTTCGGCTTTATGTCAATCCTGAGGAACATGAACTCAGACTCATTAAAGTCAATCGAAACTGAAATTGAAAATTTACAGGCTATTATTAAGAAAGATATGTCTAATGACGCCCTAAAAAAATTCAATACTGAAATTGAGAATGACACCCAGAAATGGGCGGAGGAGATTCACAGTATTAAAGCAAAAAAATTCCAACGTGATGTCAATGATAAACAATTGAACAGGGTCTATAGATGGAGAAGTAATAATGAGAGATCACGACCCAGATTCCGTAGTGAGTCACGATCTTGCTCACGATCTACCTCAATCCAATCCATGATGTCTAATGATGAAAAACAGAATTCAAAAAAACATCAAAAAACACCGAATGATGGAGCATCATCCAGTAATAAAAGGATGAATACAAGATTTAATACTAAGAAGGGGACGGCTGGGAAACCTAGTGAGGACGGATCAAAGAGCGAGTTGCAGGTGATCAATCTGTCCGATCATATATTGACTAAGGTCCAAACACAAGTATTAAGGAAGGGTTTATCGTTCTCTCCCACTAATGGTTTCAATTATTTTGTAGCATTGAAAGATCTACATCTGTTTTCAAGGAAATTAATCCTGAAAAAGTTACATAATAAGAGTGGATCTGATGAGGAACTGTGGAGCCCTGCTGAGAGAGAGGCCATTCGAACACTTGAAGAGTTACTGGAGGAGCAATCCCCACAAAATCAAGGTGGGTTTCCAACAGCACTATTACCCAGATCAACAAGATTTCCCCCCTTGTCCATTTGTCCTGCTGTGGACATATTTAGAAGATTAGTGTCAGAGGATTTAAAAAAATTGTCCACACAAAGGCGTTTTGATAACCTCACATATAAAGAGAGGGAAGGCATCCGCCTAATGCAATCATGGGATGATGTTATATTTAAACCTGCGGACAAGGGGGGAAACATTGTGATCTGGCCTGTAGCTAAATACGAACGTGAAGCCTTTCGGCAATTAAGAAATCACCAAGTTTATGATAAACTTACCCATAATCCAATGACCTCTTTCTCGGCACAGCTACACAGGATCCTCATGGGAGCATTTGATTCCGGTGTCATCAATAAAAAAATGTTTGAGAGATTATTTGTACCTTTTCCCAAAATTGCTACATTTTATCTCCTCCCTAAGGTTCATAAGGACCTCGTCAATCCCCCTGGACGTCCGATTGTGTCGGGGATGGATGGTCTTTGTGACCCCATCTGTAAATTTATCGATTTCTATTTAAAAACAATAGTAGAGACATTACCATCTTACATTAAAGACACAACGGATGTCCTGAGGAGGATTGACGGGGTCTCTGTGGAAGCAGGCACTTTGTTGGTCACAGCTGACGTTGAGACACTCTATACGTGTATTAATCACGAAGATGGTTTACAAGCAGTCCGCCATTTCCTCGAGGCCTCCGACTTGGACGGCCCCCTTTGTGGTTTTCTCCTCGAATTGCTGCACTTTGCATTAACGCATAACTTCTTTACCTTTAAGGATGGCTTTTATCATCAGAAGCGTGGCGCAGCCATGGGTGCGGCCTGCGCGCCCGCCTACACTAACCTCTTTCTGGGTTACTGGGAGAGGTTCATTTTTGGCGAGGCGGGGGCGGGGGCCGCTGACCATGTGCTGTGCTGGTTACGCTATATTGATGATATTCTACTACTTTGGCGTGGCACGGTGCAGCAGTTGGAGGACTTTATGACCGAACTTAATGACAATCAGTTAAATATCAAACTCACATATAGGTATGATTATAATCAGATTGATTTTTTGGACATCAAATTGGAAGTTGACAATACTTTGTCCCTCCAGATGGATGTCTTTCGTAAAAATACCTCTGTGAATGCGTTGTTACACGCTAGCTCGGCGCACAGTCGATCCACTGTGGGGGCCGTCCCAGTCGGACAGTTCTTGAGGATGCGTAGGATTTGCTCATCTGGCCAGAAATTTGAACATCAAGCATTGGACCTTAGGAGACGTTTTGAGCAGCGTGGATATAGCAAACGTAGCATTAAAAAAGGCTATAATCGGGCCAAAATTACCCACGTGAACATCTGCTGTATCACTCTGCTCTAAAACCAAAGGAGGATAATAACATTCGTTTTATATCAGTGTTCAACCATGAATGGGAGAGTATGAGGGACATATTCACTAAACATTGGTCAGTTTTGAAAACCGAGCCCGCTCTGAGATCCGTCCTCACGGAGAAACCTCTTATGACCCCGAGGAGATCCAAGAATTTAAGAGATATACTGGTTCAGAGCCACTATATTGCACCCACAATAAATTCATTTGGGAGTACTAGACGTCAGAAGGGATGTTATAGTTGTGGCCACTGTATGGCTTGCGCAAATGTCTTTCGCAGTTCTAATTTTCATTCAAGTGATGGGATGAAAGAATATGAGATCAGAGAATATATCTCTTGCAGCACGAAAAATGTACCGTAATCTATTTTGCTACATGCAGCTGCCCCTTAATTTACGTAGGTTTAACATCACGTGAACTCAGAATACGAATACGTGAACATGTTAGAGACATTTGTGCAGCCAGTAAAATGGAAGATATATCTAGTTTGAAAACCATCCCTAGACATTTCAGGGATAAACACAACTGTGATCCTGCTAACTTCAAGGTTAAAGGAATTGATGTTATACATCCCGGAATTAGAGGGGGTAATATAAAGAAAATGCTGGCACAACAAGAGTTAAAGTGGATTGTGACTCTTGACACAGTGACACCAAAAGGGCTTAATGAGGCCCTTAATTTTGCCCCCTTCCTGTGAAAGTCTCCCTAATTTGGTTTTTTGTTTTTTTCTTTTTCTTTATATGCTTGCATCATTTTTTATGTGTGTTGTTTTTAAATTGCACTTTTTTTCTTTTTATTCAGTTTACATTAAGTTTTGGAATATCGCTATCCGCTGGAGGCTCAGCCCTAATATCCCTTAATGTTGAGACCATTTTATTATATTGCGATTGGTGATGGAAAGCAATTGGACATATGAAGATTTGTACCATTGGGATAAAGATCCATGGACCCCACATTTTGATTATATGAATTGTTGTTCAATTGCAAACTATGTGCTCTATATATACTTTCACTGCCGTGGTGCGCGCATGTGCGCGATCGCTCTCTGCTGCCACCCGCCGCTGACCGGCAAAGTTATGCTGGCGCATCGCCGTGGTTCATTTTTGAACCTAGGTCCTGCGGTCAGGTGACGCGTCCGGTGTGCGGCGGCTGGAGGGACAGCATCGGGCATATGCGCCATTAACGGTGGGCGGCACCTTCAGCGGTCACATGACCGGTTTCTATGGCTACTTAAAGGTCCTGTTAGTGACTTACAACACACTCCCCTTGAGAAAGCGAGGTGAACGACAGCGAAACGTGCGTCGGGGATTCCCATATGGCTGGCAGCAATTGGTGAGGTTTTACTCCCCCTTTTTCTTCCTTACACCCCGCTCTTTGACACAATATAACCTTTCATTGTGTTTAAGCTATGTAATTGCGGTGGGTCTGGATATACTTTCCTCTGAACACACTCCTGACTCTGACTATGGTAATCAGCTATGGGACTATGGTGTGCCCCAGGCTTTCTAGTGTTCATTATATCTAGGGATTTTTTCCTCCTGTTATTGAATTGGCTATATTATGTTATGGTGTTTTTCTGCTTGCCATATGTTTTCGTGTCTTTTTATACACATCATTGTCATGTTATGTCTTATGTTTTGTCGCCTTATTGTGGCTTTAATAAACTTTTTATATTTTTGCAATGAAAATGAAAACTCTATTTTTTCTCCTGTTTTGTAGGGTGACAGAGTGAGTAGTGGTGACTCCCATTCAGACTGTGACTCAAGGGGAAAAGAGTGCAGTAAGGTTGACCCAGGTACAAATGGCAAGTCTTCCTCTCATCGCCAGTGACACAGCAGCCACAGAAAGGCAGGTCAGGCTACACCTTCTGAGAAGACAGATAAAGAAGAGACAGGGTCAGGTGCCAACAAGGTTAATGACCTTGATGTAACGGGTCAGGTAGGTGGAACCTCTGAGCTTTATTTATACAAGAAGGTTATACTTGTAAGAGAGCGGGTGGCGCCCAGGGAGACGGACAGGAAGTCACGGCAAGTGACGGGGCAGTCTCTGGTTATACGGGAAAGGATCACGGCAAGTGACCGGGGCAGTCTCTGGATTGACAGGCAGGTTGTCACGGCAAGTGACCGGGGCAGTCTCTGGATTGACAGGTAGGTTGTCACGGCAAGTGACCGGGGCAGTCTCTGTGTAATGTATGTAGTACAGTTCATATAGCGTCTTGTGCTTGGGTGCGATGAAAACACAGGAGTCACAGGTTTGATATAGAAAAGTCCTGTATTACTTCATACAAGTTGGCAGAAATAGTCACACAGTTTGCAGACACAGAAACAGGAGACACAGCAGGCCAGAGTAATCCAAGCTCAGCAATCACTCTCCAATACAGATTCAGGATCTTCTTCTCTGTTACCGTAAGTCCATGCAAACGTGGGTCTTTCAAAGAGCAGGGTTCAGAGTCCACAAGTGCTTCAGAGTTACTCAGTAGGAATAGCTGGAGTACAAGGTCCAAGGCTTACAGGATTCAAGTCACAGGTTCACTGCAGGCTAGATTCTGAAGCACTGATTGCTCAGCTGTGGCTGCTTAAGAAGCAAAGGAGAGAATCAGGGCGGGAACATGCAAGCTGGAAACTCCATTTTGACTGAGGGCAAGATAGCTGCAGCAAGACAGAAAGTAAAATGGCTGACGAACAAACTGAGTTTCAGGAATATATACATAGAACCTTACATTACTCCCCCCTTAAGGACAACCTCCGGATGACCTCAGACCAGGCTTGTGTGGGTACCTCTGATGAAACTGACGGAGCAAGCGAGGAGCATTAACGTTATTGACCGGTTCCCATGAGTTGTCCTCCACTGGGTAGCCCTGCCATTTAATCAGATATTGTAACTGATTTCTATACAACCTGGAATCTAAAATCCTTTCCACCACAAATTCTTCCTGACCATCGACTAGCACTGGGTCAGGGCAAGGAGAGGAACGTCCAGGAAACGTATTGGGTGTCGCAGCCTTTAGTAGGGATACATGAAAGACAGGGTGGATTCTCATAGTTCTGGGCAGTTGAAGACGACAAGCAACGGCACTTATAATTTTACTGATTTTATAGGGTCCAATGTACTTATGTCCCAACTTAGACGATGGAATCCTTAACTTAAGATTTCTGGTTGACAGCCAGACCAAGTCTCCTACCTTGAAAGCTGGTGCAGGTTTACGAAATTTATCTGCTGCTTTCTTGTACCTTTCTTGAGCCGATTCCAGATTTTCCTTTAGAAGATCCATATTCTTCTGTAAAGACGTGATTCTTTCAGCCACCGCTGGTAAAGGCGTTTCTATGGGAAATCGTGGTAGAATGTTAGGATGATAACCTAGATTAGAGTAAAAAGGAGACTGTTTAGTGGAGGCACTCTGAGAGTTGTTATACGAGAACTCAGCTAATGGAAGTAGATCCACCCAATCATCCTGTAGGTGGCAGATAAAGCAGCGGAGATACTGCTCCAGGTTTGATTGGTTCGTTCGGTCTGTCCATTAGTCTGGGGATGAAAAGCAGAAGAAAGGTTTACTTTAATGTCCAATGCTGCACAGAAATTTTGCCAAAACCTAGAAGTGAATTGCACCCCTCGATCCGAAATAACTTCATCCGGTACTCCATGTAAGCGAAACACATCTTTAATAATCAAATCTGATGTCTGTTTTGCAGTGGGTAAGCCGACACAAGGGATAAAATGAGCTGCCTTTGTTAGACGGTCAACCACCACTAGAATGGTGTTCTTCCCCTGAGAGGTTGGTAACTCCACAATGAAGTCCATAGAAATGGATCCCCACGGGCGGGACGGGGTGGGAAGAGGCTGTAACAGACCAGTTGGTGAGGAGCGAGGTGTTTTGCATCTTGCACAGACCTCACATGAAGTGACATAATTCAAAACATCCTTCCTGCAAGTGGGCCACCAAAAGAAACGAGAAAGAAATTCCTGTGTCTTTAGAATTCCTCTATGCCCAGCTATCTTGGAATCGTGAATGAGTTGCAATACTCTTAATCTGACTGTTTCAGGAATATACAGACGTTGTCCCTGAATCCACACACCATTCTTAAAGACAAGACTTACGTCCCTTGGGGGTTGTGCCAAAAAGGAATCCGCATGGTATGCTTCCTTGATGTCCTTAAGTAGGTCTTGATTATGAATCACTCCCAGGAATCTAGAGTCAGGAAGAATAGTCTTAGGAGGAGTAAGTGGACGTGTCTCTGCTGAGTAAATCCTAGAGAGTGCATCAGCCTTTCCATTGCGTGATCCTGGTCTATAAGAGATGATAAAATTAAATTGGTTTAAGAAAAGATTCCAGCGAGCCTGGCGAGGAGTCAGGCACTTAGCCGACCTGATAAACTCAAGGTTACGATGGTCTGTCAGGACGACTATTTGCTGTGCAGCTCCCTGAAGAAGGTGTCTCCATTCTTTGAAGGCGGCAATAATGGCCAACAACTCTCTATTGCCCACATCGTAGTTCCTCTCAGCCGAAGACAACTGCTGGGAAAAGAAGGCACAGGGATGCAAGACATTCTTCTCACCTGTTCTCTGAGAGAGTATAGCTCCAACGGCACAGTCTGAAGCATCCACCTCTATTATGAAGGCAAGCTCGGGGTTGGGATGTACTAGGATAGGTGCAGTGGTAAATTTATCTTTTAGACGGGAAAATGCTTCCTGGGCTTGGGGAGTCCAGGAAAACCTAGACTCTTTCCGGGTAAGTTGAGTGATAGGTGACACTACCTCAGAGAAATTTCTAATGAAACGTCTATAGAAGTTGGCAAACCCGATGAAGCGCTGTACCTCCTTCACATTTCTAGGACTTGGCCAATCCTTGATGGCTTGGGTTTTGCTTCCATCCATACTAATTCCTTGTGTAGACAGTACATACCCCAGAAATTGAATTTCGGTCCTATGGAATTCACACTTTTCAAGTTTGATGTAAAGATGATTTTGTCTTAGACGTTCCAAGACCATTCTCACATGTCCATGATGTTCCTCTGTGGAGTTAGAAAAAATTAGAATATCATCCAAATAAATTACCACGAATGTATCTAGGAGATCCCTGAACATGTCGTTCACCAAGTGTTGGAAAGTGGCTGGGGCGGTACTCAGACCAAAAGGCATAACTAGATATTCAAAGTGTCCATAGCGTGACCTGAATGCAGTCTTCCATTCATCCCCAGGTCTAATACGGACTAAGTTATAGGCCCCACGAAGATCTAGTTTAGAAAAAATTTTGGCATGTCGCACTCTCTCCAATAACTCAGGGATTAAAGGCAATGGATAACGGTTTCTAATAGTAACCTTATTGAGTTCCCTATAGTCTACGCATGGTCTCAGAGATCCATCTTTCTTCTTTACAAAGAAGATGGGTGCACCTGCAGGAGATGAAGAGGGGCGTATGAAGCCCTTGGCTAGATTTTCATCTATGTAATCCTTTAAAGCCTTTAGCTCGGGCCCCGCCAGGGGGTAGATCTTACCAAAAGGTATCTCTGCTCCAGGCAATAATTCAATTGGACAATCATATGGACGGTGAGGAGGAAGCTGGTCAGCGTTCTTCTTGTCACATAAATCCACATAGTCCTGGTATACAGCTGGTAGTTCAGGGACTGACATGATTCCTTTAGGAACAGAGCAAGCTGAAACTTTTGGACTCATCTGTTTCTCTGGAAAGTGTAATTCCTTGGTCTCCCAGTTAATGGTAGGATTCTGAGCCTGCAGCCATGGTAGCCCTAGAATAATGGAAAGTGGGGAGAAGAGATAAGCATAAAGGACAGTTTCTCTTGATGATCTTTACCCATAAGAACCCTCAAAGGCTCTGTTTCCTGATCCACTGGTCCAGAGGTCAGCAGGGAGCCATCCACAGTTTCCATCTGTACTGGAGTAGCCTTCTTCACTGAACGTATTCCCTGTTTCAGAGCAAAGGAGACATCCATAAAATTTCCACTTGCCCCTGAGTCGATCATAGCAGAGCTAGACACCCAAGCTGAGTCAACCCAGAGTTTGATGGAAAGAAAGCAATGAGAATTGTTTTTCTTACAACTCAGCTGGGACACCGCTGAGGAAACTTGAAAAATGGCAGCGTTTACACAGTCAACGTCCTCAGAGGTAACGGAGTTTAAGTCCGAGAAATCAAGATCTGTTGCTGCAGATCTCTCTGGAGCCTGAGGCTCGGACCTGACAGATCCCCTCTCGCAACACTCACAATGAATGAGTGCTGCAGTAGTCTTACGAGAACGGCTGGGGCAGTTTATAATGAAGTGCCCTGACTTACCACAATAGAAACATAGATTCTCCTTAAAACGATGTTCCTTGCGTGCATCACTAACCCGTCGTTGTAAAGAGTCTACCTGCATGGGTTCAGGTTCAGGTTCCCGTGTAATCCTACTCAAAGGTTCCTTAGCTGGAGAGGAAGGTAGGAAAAGGTTAGTACGATTGCTTTCGAACCATCTCTCTTGCCTGCGTTCAGTCAGACGAGTATCAATACGGATGCAGTAGTTAATAAAGTCACCTAACGCAGTGGGAGGGTCGGCACGAGCAAGTTCATCCTTAATCAGTGGAGATAACCCCTTTCGAAAAATAGATTTTTTGGCAGAACTGTCCCAGGTGGTATCAAGGGCCCATCTCCTGAAATCCAAGGCATATTCAGCTACCGAGTGCTTACCTTGGCGCAAAGATAACATGGCTGCTTCAGCTGTTGCACCTCGATTGGGGTCATCAAACACCTGCCCCATGGCTGAAATAAAATCATCAAGGTGATTCAAACAATCATCCTCAGTCTCAATCAGAGGGTTTGCCCACATTAAAGCCTTGTTGGTAAGCAACATAATTATAGTAAGCACCTTAGATCGTTCAGTGGGAAATTGTGAAGCATGTGCAGAAAAAAAAAGATTGCATTGATTAATAAATCCCCTGAATTTCTCACGTTCACCGCCAAAACGAAAAGGGGGCAACTTGGGAATCCCAGCACTCGGGGCTACGGCAGGAGCCTGGACTCGCCCCTCTAGAACCTCAATCCTGGCTCGCAAATCCTGGGTAGTCTGTCCAACCACTTGCAAATTGTGATTATTGAGGTCCTGTAGATTTGTAAAACGGGTCTTTATATTCTGCAAATCTGCAAGGATATTATCAGTCACTCCGCAAAGTTCCTTTATGCGGGCCTCCATTTTCCAGATCTTTTAAGACAGGATTACTGGAAGAAGAGGAGAGAAAAAAAACAATAGTGTTCACCTGTGGCAACACTGCAGAGAGAAAAAAAAATTAAGGGAACTGCTCACCTGGAATGGTTGTGAGAAGTCACAACCACTATCATCACAGAAAGTTTCAACCAGACATCTGATATCCAGAGTTACAGCAGGCAAAAAAGAGAAAAGAAAGGAAAAAAAAAAAAACAATAGTGTTTACCTGTGGTAACACTGCAAAAAGAAAAAACTTAAGGGAATTGCTCACCTGGAATGGTTGTGAGAAGTCACAACCACTGTCATCACAGAAAGTACAACCGGACGTCTGATATCCACAGTACAGCAGACACAGCCTTCCAGACCCAGCACACACTAACGTTTTGGCTTCAGAATCTTGTAATGTATGTAGTACAGTTCATATAGCGTCTTGTGCTTGGGTGCGATGAAAACACAGGAGTCACAGGTTTGATATAGAAAAGTCCTGTATTACTTCATACAAGTTGGCAGAAATAGTCACACAGTTTGCAGACACAGAAACAGGAGACACAGCAGGCCAGAGTAATCCAAGCTCAGCAATCACTCTCCAATACAGATTCAGGATCTTCTTC
The DNA here is from genome assembly GCA_033576555.1 of Oophaga sylvatica. Taxonomy (NCBI): domain Eukaryota; kingdom Metazoa; phylum Chordata; class Amphibia; order Anura; family Dendrobatidae; genus Oophaga; species Oophaga sylvatica. The sequence goes on along the minus strand of JARQOD010000003.1, from coordinate 276,668,888 downwards.
TCTGTTACCGTAAGTCCATGCAAACGTGGGTCTTTCAAAGAGCAGGGTTCAGAGTCCACAAGTGCTTCAGAGTTCCTCAGTAGGAATAGCTGGAGTACAAGGTCCAAGGCTTACAGGAGTCAAGTCACAGGTTCACTGCAGGCTAGATTCTGAAGCACTGATTGCTCAGCTGTGGCTGCTTAAGAAGCAAAGGAGAGAGATCAGGGCAGGAACATGCAAGCTGGAAACTCCATTTTGACTGAGGGCAAGATAGCTGCAGCAAGACAGAAAGTAAAATGGCTGACGAACAAACTGAGTTTCAGGAATATATACATAGAACCTTACACTCTGGATAGACAGGCAGGTTGTCACGGCAAGTGACCGGGGCAGTCTCTGGATTGACAGGCAGGTTGTCACGGCAAGTGACCGGGGTAGTCTCTGGATAGACAGGCAGGTTGTCACGGCAAGTGACCGGGGCAGTCTCTGGATTGACAGGCAGGTTGTCACAGCAAGTAACCGGGGCAGTCTCTAGATGGACAGGTATATACGACCTGAGATGGTGAAGCCTCCCGGTAGGCTAGCAGGCAGATGGCGGATGGACACTCCCAAATGAGCAGGCGAGAGTCTCTGGAACAGCCGGGGATCACCGCTTGTGACGTCCGAACCTCCGGGTAGGGCTGCAGTCAGATGGCAGATGATCGCTCCCAAGTGAGCAGGCAAGAGTCTCTGGAATAGCCGGGGATCACCGCTTGTGACGTCCGAACCTCCGGGTAGGGCTGCAGTCAGATGGCAGATGATCGCTCCCAAGCGAGCAGGCAAGAGTCTCTGGAATAGCCGTGGATCACCACTTGTGACGTCCGAACCTCCGGGTAGACTTGCGGACAGGTAGCATACAGCAAACGGGCAGGAAACAGGCAGGTAACTGGTAACGGGACCTGAGGGCTGAAGCAGAGTGAAACAGTGCAACAACAACATTGCTCGGGCACCTCCATTAAGGAGGAAGCCCTCAATATAGGATGGAGTCCTCCGGCATTGGCCGGGGACTTATTTGAAAAATGCGCGCGGCTCCTTTAAGAGCGGGGGAGGGCGCGGGCGCGCGCCCTAAGTCCAGCAGCAGGGAAGGAGCGCGCGGCCCCAGCAGGGCGGAAGGAGGACGCTGAGGAAGGGTAAGGGGGGCGACGTCCCTGCCTGGCAGAGGACGCTGCTGCAGGGGAACAGCGTCCCTGCCTGGCAGAAGGCAGGGACGCCGACGCTACAGTACCCCCCCCCTCTAGGCCCCCCCTCTTTAGGCCAGAAAGAAATTTAGCTAGGATGAGAGGGGCATGGATGTTCTCCCGAGGCTCCCACGTTCTCTCCTCAGGACCAAACCCTTCCAATCCACCAAAAAATAAGTCTTTCTTCCTACCCTTTTGGTGGCCAGAATGTTCTCTACCTCAAATTCATCGTCAGCAGACACTGGAGCAGGAGGTGTACCTGTAGACTTGAAAAAAGAGTTAAGTACCACCGGTTTGAGGAGAGATACATGGAAAGAGTTAGGAATGCGCAAATTGGCCGGGAGTTTCAATTTATAGGACACCGGGTTGATCTGACTGATGATCTCAAAGGGACCGATGAACGAGGGCCTAACTTGTAGGAAGGAATCTTGAGCCGGACATACTTGGACGAAAGCCAGACCTTATCCCCAGGACGGAATTGAGGAGGATCCAGACGTCTTTTGTCAGCATGTCTCTTCATACGCTCGGATGACTGAATGAGTGCGGATCGGGTACTCTCCCATATGGAGGAAAATTCTCTAACCAGAGATTCCGCAGCTGGATTGTCCACAGAGATGGTGACAGGAACAGGGATCGAGGGTGCTGACCGAAGACTACAAAAAACGGAGACTTGGAGGAAGATTCGCTCTCGTGATTATTGTAAGAGAATTCGGCCCAAGGCAGGAGCTCCACCCAGTCAGAATGGTGGGCATTAACGAAGTGCCGGAGATAACTGGTCAGATTCTGATTGATTCGCTCAACTTGTCCATTGGACTGCGGGTGGTAAGCGGAGGAGAAATCCAAGGTGACGTCTAGCAACTTACAAGTGGCTCTCCAGAAACGTGAGGTGAACTGTACCCCACGATCCGACACAATGTGACGAGGCAGACCATGGAGACGGAAGATGTGGCGGATAAAGTCTTTAGCCAACTCGGGTGCAGACGGAAGACCTGGCAGAGGAATGAAGTGAGCCATCTTGGAAAAGCAGTCAGCGACCACCCAAATGACCGTACAACCGGCAGAAACGGGCAGATCTGTTATGAAGTCCATGGCTATATGCTGCCAGGGGGCAGCGGGTACAGGAAGCGGAAGAAGACGGCCGGCAGGCAGGTGTCTCGGAACTTTGTTGCGGGCACAGGAGACACAGGCAGATACAAAGTCTATTACGTCCTTGTGCAGGGTAGGCCACCAATAATGCCGGGTTATGAGTTGGAGGGTCTTTTTCTGACCAGCGTGGCCAGCTAGTTTAGACGAATGACCCCAGTGTAGGATTCTCTTCCGGTCGGTTACTGATACGAACGTCTTACCAGGAGGGAGACGATTTAGACTCACGGGAGCCACCCGCATCACTCTGGCGGGATCGATGATATGTTTAGGTTCTTCCTCGAGATCTGACACCAGGAAAGACCGGGACAAGGCATCAGCCTTGACGTTCTTGTCAGCTGGGCGAAAATGCAAGAGAAAATCGAAGCGGGCAAAAAACAAGGACCACCGGGCTTGGCGAGGGTTAAGTCTCTGAGCATGCTGGAGGTAAGCCAGATTCTTGTGGTCCGTGTAAATGATTACCGGATGAAGAGCCCCCTCGAGTAGGTAACGCCACTCCTCCAATGCCAACTTGATGGCCAATAACTCTCGGTCTCCTATGGAGTAGTTGCGCTCGGAGGAGGAGAAAAGTTTGGAGAAGAAGCCGCAGGATACCATCCTCCCGGATGAAGATTTTTGAGTGAGTAACTGTCATGTGTGCATTGCCACGAAGATCGTCGCGGTTGCACATTTTGACTTCTCACAGCTGAGTTGCTGTTTCTTTGTGTTTGGCAGCTAGGGAGTTAATTCTGTCTGTGCTCGGTGCTGGGACTGGGTGCAGTTTCTCCCGGCTGCAATTGATTATTTGTTGATTGGTTTCCTTTAAGTTTCTGGTTGTCTGCTTTGGGAGTTGCCAGTGAAACTCTTCATGCAGACCACAGATAGGAATGAATCTGTATAGACTCTAGTTGAGAGCTCCTTAGTTGTTTTAAGCTTAACTTGCTTAGAGTTTATTTCCCAGATTCATCGGTCCGTACAGGATCAGTTCCATAATTAATCCTGTGGCATTTCGTCTGGAACTCCCTTCTACTTTTAAAATTCATAATGTGTTCCACAAGTCATTACTTAAAAGGTATGTGGCACCAGTCATACCGTCACCTCTACCTCCTCCTCCAGTGTTGGTCAATGGTAACTTGGAATTTCAAGTATCAAAAATCATTGACTCTCGCCTGAATCGCCGGTCCCTTCAGTACTTGGTGCATTGGAAGGGGTATGGTCCGGAGGAGAGGACGTGGGTCCCTGCGTCTGATGTTAACGCAGATCGTTTGGTTCGGACCTTCCACAGAACTCACCCGGGCAGGCCTGGCCCTGAGGGTCCGGAGGCCCCTCGTAGAAGGGGGGGTACTGTCATGTGTGCATTGCCACGAAGATCGTCGCGGTTGCACATTTTGACTTCTCACAGCTGAGTTGCTGTTTCTTTGTGTTTGGCAGCTAGGGAGTTAATTCTGTCTGTGCTCGGTGCTGGGACTGGGTGCAGTTTCTCCCGGCTGCAATTGATTATTTGTTGATTGGTTTCCTTTAAGTTTCTGGTTGTCTGCTTTGGGAGTTGCCAGTGAAACTCTTCATGCAGACCACAGATAGGAATGAATCTGTATAAACTCTAGTTGAGAGCTCCTTAGTTGTTTTAAGCTTAACTTGCTTAGAGTTTATTTCCCAGACCATTTATGTTCCTTCGGTGTTTGAGTGTGTATGCAAGAGAGTGCTATCCTGTCTGTCTTATGTCTAATCTGTGTATTTAGCTGAGATCAGCCCATATCCCTTTGGTGGTAATCAGGATCCTTCTTAGGACTGATTACAGGGTTCAGGGTCTGATAGGAGACAGGGTTAGGCTGGAGACTTGGACCTCTGAACCATTATCAGTACCTCCAAGGTAAGGGATTAGTTAGGACCCCAGTGTAGGGTCAGGTTAGACCCGGTCCTCCTCTTTCCTGTTACAGCTCATCAAGTCCTCAAGATTAACCCTGAGTTCAACTGATATCGTCTCTGCACATCTAGTCCTCAAGATTAACCCTAAGTTCTGCTGATATTGTGTCAGGTAAATCTATTTTATACTTACATTCTTATGTTGCTAAACTATATGTTGTATAGAGTGTGGTTCCTGTATAAATAGTTTACTGACATTGTAGTCATATCATTAGACAGCGTGACAGTACCGCTCCGGCTCCAGAGGAGGAAGCGTCCACCTCCAGGAAGAACTGCTTGTTGCCGTCCGGGCGATGCAGCACTGGAGCGGAAGAGAAGGCCTGTTTTAAGGAAAGAAAGGCCTCCTCTGCTTCGGGCGTCCACTGTTTGGGGTTAGCATCCTTGCGGGTGAGCGCGGAGATTGGAGCAGTCCTGGAAGAGAAGTGCGGTATGAAGAGTCGGTAATAGTTGGCGAATCCCAGGAACCGCTGAATGGCCTTCAACCCCTCCGGTCGAGGCCACTTCTCGATGGCAGACAGTTTCTCCGGATCCATTCGTAGGCCTGTCTGAGAAATGATGTAGCCCAAAAACGGAAGCGAGGTCTGCTCAAAGAGGCACTTCTCATATTTGGCGAAGAGGTGATTCTGCCTGAGCCTGAGCAGAACCTGACGAACATCCCTCCGGTGAGACTGGAGGTCCGGAGAGAAGACCAAGATATCGTCTAGGTACACCACAACGCAAGAGTAGAGGAGGTCCCGAAAGATGTCATTGACCAACTCCTGAAAGACTGCTGGAGCATTACAGAGACCAAAGGGCATCACCAAATACTCGTAGTGGCCGTCCCGGGTGTTGAATGCCGTCTTCCATTCATCTCCCCGACGGATACGAACCAGGTTGTATGCCCCACGAAGATCCAGTTTGGTGAAGATTCTCGCCCCTCTAAGTCGATCAAACAATTCTGGAATGAGCGGAAGAGGGTACTTATTCTTCACCGTGATCAAATTTAAGCCTCTGTAGTCAATACAGGGACGGAGAGATCCGTCTTTCTTTTTTACGAAGAAGAAACCTGCTCCCCTGGGGAGGTAGATTTCCGGATGAATCCTTTGGCCAAGTTCTCCTCGATATATTCGGACATCGACCTGGTCTCAGCAGCGGACAATGGGTAAATACGCCCACGGGGAGGCGTAGTACCAGGTAGCAGGTCGATCGGGCAATCATACGGTCTGTGGGGGGTAATATCTCTGCTTCCTTTTTATTAAAGACATCAGCGAAAGACCAATATGGAATCGGGAGTCCTGGTAGATTAGCAGGTGTAGGAGAAGGACGGACAGGATGAACAGGCACCAGACACGTTTGATGACAGTCCTGTCCCCAGCGAAGAATCTCTCCAGTCTGCCAGTCGAGCACGGGTGCATGCTTTTAGAGCCAAGGCAGACCTAGTAAGAAAGCGTGAGAGAGTCCAGGTAGAACATGAAATGAGATACTCTCAGAATGTAACATTCCCACCTGCAGGGTTATAGCCTCGGTGATAAGCTGGATGGGACGTGGTAGAAGACCCCCATCTACAGCAGCAACAGATACTGGTTCAAGCAGAGGTTTGGTGGGAATGCGATATTTCTCTACCAGAGCCTGTGAAACGAGATTCCCAGCTGCTCCAGAATCAAGTTGGGCTAGTTCGAAGTAACGGTTCTCACCGAGGAGAATTGAGACAGACAGCAGCAGAGATGAAGAGGATTTATTCTTGTCTAGGTGGACCTCTCCGAGCGAACCTAGACACAGGCGTTTCCCGACCTCTCTGGGCAGGTACGGATCCGGTGCTCCTTACTGCCACAGTAGAAGCAACTCCCCTCAGCACGGCGTGAGTCCTGACGGGCTTTGACCATCTTGGTCTGGTCGACCTGCATGGGCTCTGCGGGGGCACTTGAGGAGATACGGAAGGAGTTACAGGTCTCTGAAATGAAGGAGCTAGGCGAGGAAACCTTCTCTCACGGGTGACCTCTTTGGCTCGCTCCTGGAACCGTAGATCAATTCGATTGGCCAGAGTTATTAGGTCATCGAGAGAGGTTGGAATGTCCCGACCGGCAAGTTCATCTTTAATGCGGCCGGACAGGCCCTCCCAGAAGACAGCTATCAGAGCGTCATTATCCCAAGCCAGCTCTGAGGCAAGGGTACGAAACCTTATGGCATATTGACCCACGGTGAGACTCTCCTGACGAAGACGCAGCAGAGATGATGCAGAGGAGGTCTTCCGTCCGGGTTCATCGAATACCTTCCGGAAGGCTAAGAGAAAAGCAGACAGGTTAGACACCAGAGGATCTTCTCTCTCCCAAAGAGGATTTAGCCAGGCCAGGGCCTCTCCGGTGAGATGTGACATGATGAAGGCAATTTTGGCCCGGTCAGAGTTAAACTGGTGTGCCAGGAGTTCAAAATGCAGGGTACATTGGTTGATGAAACCCCGAGCCAGAGCAGGGTCGCCTCCAAACCGAGGAGGAGCTGAAAGTCGAGGTCCTGGAATAGAAACCACGGAGTTGGTAAGCAGCGGAACTGCCGGATTGCGAGTCATGGTGCTCGCGGTGGTTGTCGGGGAAGTATTCAGAGTGTCCAGGCGGGAATTAACACACCGCAGATGACCCAGGATGGACTCCTGTTGAGACCTCTGACGAGACAGTTCATGACACAGGTCAGATAGCGAAGGGGTTTGGGTGCCACCGGGTTCCATGTCCCGAGCAAACTGTAACGGGTCAGGTAGGTGGAACCTCTGAGCTTTATTTATACAAGAAGGTTATACTTGTAAGAGAGCGGGTGGCGCCCAGGGAGACGGACAGGAAGTCACGGCAAGTGACGGGGCAGTCTCTGGTTATACGGGAAAGGATCACGGCAAGTGACCGGGGCAGTCTCTGGATTGACAGGCAGGTTGTCACGGCAAGTGACCGGGGCAGTCTCTGGATTGACAGGTAGGTTGTCACGGCAAGTGACCAGGGCAGTCTCTGGATAGACAGGCAGGTTGTCACGGCAAGTGACCGGGGCAGTCTCTGGATTGACAGGCAGGTTGTCACGGCAAGTGACCGGGGTAGTCTCTGGATAGACAGGCAGGTTGTCACGGCAAGTGACCGGGGCAGTCTCTGGATTGACAGGCAGGTTGTCACAGCAAGTAACCGGGGCAGTCTCTAGATGGACAGGTATATACGACCTGTCTTTATTCAGCCACCATAAAATACGACGTTTCGGCCATTTTCAGGCCTTTATCAAGTAAAGGCCTGAAAATGGCCGAAACGTCGTATTTTATGGTGGCTGAATAAAGACTTGTTATACTTCACCTGGATTGGATGCTGTTCCTATTTTTTCGTTGGACTGTTGTTCATTTGGATCCTTGAACGCCTGAACGTGCATCCGTGCTAACTCCCGAGTGCTGTCAGCTGCTTGAATACTTGAGGTATATACGACCTGAGATGGTGAAGCCTCCCGGTAGGCTAGCAGGCAGATGGCAGATGGACACTCCCAAATGAGCAGGCGAGAGTCTCTGGAACAGCCGGGGATCACCGCTTGTGACGTCCAAACCTCCGGGTAGGGCTGCAGTCAGATGGCAGATGATCGCTCCCAAGTGAGCAGGCAAGAGTCTCTGGAATAGCCGGGGATCACCGCTTGTGACGTCCGAACCTCCGGGTAGGGCTGCAGTCAGATGGCAGATGATCGCTCCCAAGCGAGCAGGCAAGAGTCTCTGGAATAGCCGTGGATCACCACTTGTGACGTCCGAACCTCCGGGTAGACTTGCGGACAGGTAGCATACAGCAAACGGGCAGGAAACAGGCAGGTAACTGGTAACGGGACCTGAGGGCTGAAGCAGAGTGAAACAGTGCAACAACAACATTGCTCGGGCACCTCCATTAAGGAGGAAGCCCTTAATATAGGGTGGAGTCCTCCGGCATTGGCCGGGGACTTATTTGAAAAATGTGCGCGGCTCCTTCAAGAGCGGGGGAGGGCGCGGGCGCGCGCCCTAAGTCCAGCAGCAGGGAAGGAGCGCGCGGCCCCAGCAGGGCGGAAGGAGGACGCTGAGGAAGAGTAAGGGGGGCGACGTCCCTGCCTGGCAGAGGACGCTGCTGCAGGGGAACAGCGTCCCTGCCTGGCAGAAGGCAGGGATGCCGACGCTACACTTGATAAGGGGGTCACTTTACCACTGACAAATCCTAGCACAGAGGTAGTCGATGACGTACGGAAGATAAATCTGACACAGAGTGGTGGCGAGTGAGCTGGAGAGACTGACCAAAGAAGTGGCCTCCAGGGAGGAAGAAATCCAGCAGAGGAAGTGACACGCAGATGACCTCACAGGTAAGGTCGACGTCTTGAGAAACCGCTCTGACTCTCAGGACGAGAAGATC
>JARQOD010000003.1:276587330-276660195 GCA_033576555.1 Oophaga sylvatica | reverse complement strand
AAGCACTATGTCCAAGAAGGTGAGACTTCGCTCTTCCAGTGCATGGTAGATGTACCCGTTGACATGCGGGAAGCTTGTGCCATTGAGGCTGTGCTTGAGGCATTTAGGAAGGCGGTGGAAGCGTGTAGTGTGAACTGGGCACCAGAGATTCAGCAGTTGGTTATACGGTCGACTAGAGAAGTCACAGTGAAGTGAGTGGCTATCCTGAGTGACATGCACCTACACTGTCTCTGCATGAAACAGATGATCCTGTTGAGGAATAAGGAAGCTGCTCGTCATCTGGAGCATGCAAGAAAAGCTCAAAGTCGGCTGGGGTTTGTGGAAGACATCATTCAAGTGCCCAGAACTCTGGTAAGGAAAGTCACTGGGAGACTAGGACAAGTGATGCAAGAAATTGTGAATAAGTCCGATGTGGCGAGTGTGAGGATCCCGGCTGACGCCAAAGCCCAGGTAGCTGGTGAAGATGGGATGGTTCCATTCTTCATTGTCGGATAAATGGAGAGCCTTAAAAATATTCAAATACTCCTTGAATATCGGCTGGCATACCTACGCGAGGTAGAGCAGCTAAGACGGGACAGACAGCAGATTAAGATACAGCTACAAGAAATGGAAAGAAGGTGGCGACCACTTCCAACCCGAAGTATAGAGAGACTAAGGGGTTCTCTAAAGACTAGAAGTACGCAATCTGAAGCTAACAGGGTTACAAATAGGGACTCCTCAGTTATCTTAGTGTTAAGTAGCATGGGCAGGAGACCATGTTGTGAACGTAGTGACAAAGGGTCAGACTCAGACCAGTCAGTAGGCTCGACTGTAAGGGTGTCTCGTGGCAGCACAAACCAGTGGAAGCGATCAGTGAGAGAATGGTTTGGAAAAGGGACAACTCTACCAGAGGAGGAGACGGAGTCAGATGTTACGTTGCTCCAAAAAGTGTGGTGTAGTGACCCCTGATGCAGCTAGGGGCACTGTGTATGCTCCTCGAGATATGCATGGAAGCATGGTTTGTGTTGTGGTAAAGGACCTGTGATGAGGTCATGACCAGGTGACCTAACCATGTGATCCTGACCTCATCTGTGGGTGGGGTTACAGCTATGTAACGAAGTGTGCTTGGCACCTGAGGAGAAAGTGTTGTGGGAGTCTGCCAGGGTGGACAGACTTCCCTGTTTCCAGATGGGACTTTACAGAAAGGACTCTGTGTCTGGAGACTGTGTGGGAGTCTGCCAGTGTGGACAGACTTCCATGTGTCCAGGTGGGACACAACAGAGAGGACTCTGTGACTGAGGAGTGAGGCTCCAGGCAGGAGCTGAAACATTGAAGATATGAATTGTACTATATGTTGCTTTATGGTTTATGATGCAATAAACCTAAGGACTTTTTGCATAAGAAAGTGTCTCCTGATTTGCCTCTGAAGCAGCCGAGTGAGTGAAACCTTACAATTGGTGGAAGGAATGCTGGCAGCGGCCCAAGGAGCACATGTTCCAGGACTGGGAATCAGGAACCAGAGGAGGAACGGACGGTCTGTTGAAAACCGTGAGTGTGACCAGTGGTTACAAATAAACTGTGCATTTATGTTTATGGGGTGCCTCTGAGGTATCTGAAGAAGCTGTTAAGCAGTGGTGACAGACAGGAGTCTGTGTTATGTTGACCGGGGTCATTGAAAATGGAGAAAAAGCATGCTGAGAGGATACCTCAGAGGAGGTGTCCGGAAACCTGCGTGGCCAACAGGTAACAGACAGGAGTCTGTGGTGTACTGACGGGTCAGTGAGAGATTGTTTTGTCCTTGTGGGATGCCTCTATGAAGAGGAGGTGTCCGGAAACCTGAGTGATCAACAGGTAACAGACAGGAGTCTGTGTTGTACTGACGGGTCAGTGAGAAACTGTTTTTTCCTTTGTGGGATGCCTCTGGGAGAGGAGGTATCCGGAAAATCTCTCTGTCTGAGAGTGTGACAGACAGGAGTCTGTGTTGTGCTGACGGGTCAGTGAGAAACTGTATTTGCTCTGTTGGATGCCTCTGAGAGGAGGAATCTGGAAAATCTCTCTGGCTGAGAGTGTAACAGACAGGAGTCTGTGTTGTGCTGACGGGTCAGTGAGAAACTGTTTTTTTTCTGGAACACGTGTGAGGTGTTTGCTGTGGCTCGGAGGAGTCATGAAGGTGACAAGCGGCTGGCTGTGACTCGTGGGGTCACGAAGGTGACAAGCGGCAAGACAGCGCAGCGTGCAGAGACTTGTGGTAGCAGGAGCTACAGTGACTGTTGCAGCAAGAAGTTCTGCAGCAGCTGGAGCTGCAGTAACAGCCACAGCAGCTTAGGAGTAGCATCTGGAGGTGCTGGTTGTTGGTGGCTGCAACGGAAGCGGTGGCAGTACCAGCAGGAGCTGGTGTGGTAAAAAGGACAGTGTGAACCAAGGCACACAAACTCTTAAAGGGCCAGTACACGCCCTAAGTAAAAGACACTGTCTAAGGGTACTGTGTGGACTGGGGCCTGTAAGAGCTGTGGTGTGTACCCCAGTGATGGGTGGTGTCCCTAAAAGGGGAGGAGTCCCAAAAGGGGGGCGGCAACCCAAAACAGGGATGGTTACCCAAAAGGGGGTGGAGTCTCAAAAGGGGGTGGTAGCCCAAATCAGTAAAGTTGCCCAAAAGGGGGCGGCGTCCCAAAAGGGGGTGGTAACACAAATTGGGATGGTGGCCCCAAAGGGGGCGGAGTCCCAAAAGGGGCGGTAACCCAAATTGGGATGGTGGCCAAAAGGGGGCGGAGTCCCAAAAGGGGGTGACAACCCAAAAGGGGATGGTGGCCCAAAAGTGGGTGGAGATTCCAAAAGGGTGTTATGCTGGTATACCACCGAACTTAGTGTACCCCTATGAGAGGAAGCGGGACTTCACATTATTTGAAAAGGCATGGGAAATTGATAAAGTGTGTTGTTGTTCAGAGGAGGGAGCCCCATCACAGCAGGTGGCTGTAGTGGTTCCTTGTCGTGTGATGTGTGAAAAGAAGGTAACACCTAATAGCGATAGTCCAGAGTTCCAGGTGACCGGGAGAAAGTGTGGGTCAGACCAACTCGGGGACTTGGACGTGACAAGACGTGTGACCGTGAGAAACGGTAGAGCTCCAGGAAAGGGGGCAGAGACCTGTCTAAGTGGGGACGTGTTGTTCCAGGATGACAGGGGGAGTGGGAGTGACTTCTATGCAGACTGTGACTCGACCGCAAGGGAAAGTGAGTGCAGTAAGCTGGAGCTCTCTGAAGTTACCGAGAGTCGTGAGACAGTGGAAACTGCGGATGCAGGAACGGGCGGAACTCTGGAGAGGCAGAGTGTGTGTAGGCAAGAGTGCCCAGCTGAAAAATGTAATTAAAGAGGCGATGGTGCGACATGTGCTGGCTAAAAGAGAGCAGGACCATGTGAGAGAGCTGTTTAAAGAAACAGTGAAAGAGACAGTCGAGCAAGAAAGGGTCCTGAGACGAATGATTGAGCACAGAGTGGAGGAGCTAGAGAGGGAAGTCTCTAGGCTCAGAGATCATCTGTCAGCATGTAAGAGTATGAACAAGGCTCTATGGAGAGAGACGGAGGTGCTCAGAGAGGCCCAAGAGAAACATCAGCAGGAGTGTCGCTGCTTGGCAGAAGAGCGAGATGAAGTTCTCCGAGAGCTCAAGATGGAGGAGTAGACTGGTGCCCAGCTCCAGAAATCTATGGAAGAAGAAATCCAGCAAGGGAAGTGCCATGCAGATGGGCACACAAGGGAGAGCGATGTCTTGGAAAACTGTACTAATGCTCAGGACGAGGAGGTCCAACAGTCTGTCCAAGAAGGTGACGGGTCGGGTTTCAAGTGTGTAATAGAGATACCCGAAGACCTGCGAGAAGTGTGTGCCAGTGAGGAGGTGCATGAGGCCTTTAGAAAGGCGGTAGAAGCATGTAGTGTGAACTGGGTGCCAGAGATGAAACAGTTAGTCATACTGTCGACTAAGGAAGTCACACTGAAGCGAGTGGCTGTCCTGAGAGACATGCATCTACAATGCCTCCGAACGAAACAGATGATCAGGTGGAGGAATAAAGAAGCCGCTCGACGTTTGGAGCAAGCAAGAAAGGCTCAAAATCAGCTTGGATTGGTGGAAGACATCATTCAAGTGCCCAGAGGTCTGGTGAAGAAAGTCATCGGAAGACTTGGGAAAGTGATGCAGGAGATGGTGAATAAGTCCGGTGTGACGAGAGTCAGGATTCCGGCTGATGACGAAGTCCAGGTCAGGGGTGAAGATGGGATGGTTCCATTCCTCGTTGTCGGATCCAGGAGAGCCTTGGGAATATCCGGATGCTCCTGGAGTATCGTGTGTCATACTTGAGAGAAGTAAAGCAGCTACGATTGGAGAGGGAGCAGGTCAACAGAGAGCTGCAGGAAATGGAAAGAAGATGGCCGCCACCTTCAATCCGTAGTGTTGAGTGGCGAAGAGCGCCTGATGGAAGAGGTAGAAATAGTGATGCCTCAGTTAGCTCAGTGATGAGTGACCTAAGCAGGAGAACCTGTGGTGGACGAGCTGAAAAGGACTCAGACCAGACAGGACGTATGGGTGCAGGGGAATTGCGACGCCGTACTGACCGCTGGGGAGGCGGGTGGTCTGACAGAGGGCCCGACTTAGCCAGACGGTTTGACGGGCAGAGACGACCGAGAAGGATCTCTGGTCGGGTAACAAGTGTTCAACCCCACAAGTTTGAACAGAGGGGGGAGGTATGTGGTGTAGTGACCCCTGATGCAGCTAGGGGGCACTGTGTATGCTCCTCGAGATATGCATGGAAGCATGGTTTGTGTTGTGGTAAAGGACCTGTGATGCGGTCATGACCAGGTGACCTAACCATGTGATCCTGACCTCATCTGTGGGTGGGGTTACAGCTATGTAACGAAGTGTGCTTGGCACCTGAGGAGAAAGTGTTGTGGGAGTCTGCCAGGGTGGACAGACTTCCCTGTTTCCAGATGGGACTTTACAGAAAGGTCTCTGTGTCTGGAGGAGTGTGGGAGTCTGCCAGTGTGGACAGACTTCCATGTGTCCAGGTGGGACACAACAGAGAGGACTCTGTGACTGAGGAGTGAGGCTCCAGGCAGGAGCTGAAACATTGAAGATATGAATTGTATATATGTTGCTTTATGGTTTATGATGCAATAAACCTAAGGACTTTTTGCATAAGAAAGTGTCTCCTGATTTGCCTCTGAAGCAGCCGAGTGAGTGAAACCTTACAATTGGTGGAAGGAATGCTGGCAGCGGCCCAAGGAGCACATGTTCCAGGACTGGGAATCAGGAACCAGAGGAGGAACGGACGGTCTGTGAAAACCGTGAGTGTGACCAGTGGTTACGAATAAACTGTGCATTTATGTTTATGGGGTGCCTCTGAGGTATCTGAAGAAGCTGTTAAGCAGTGGTGACAGACAGGAGTCTGTGTTATGTTGACCGGGGTCATTGAAAATGGAGAAAAAGCATGCTGAGAGGATACCTCAGAGGAGGTGTCCGGAAACCTGCGTGGCCAACAGGTAACAGACAGGAGTCTGTGGTGTACTGACGGGTCAGTGAGAGATTGTTTTGTCCTTGTGGGATGCCTCTATGAAGAGGAGGTGTCCGGAAACCTGAGTGATCAACAGGTAACAGACAGGAGTCTGTGTTGTACTGACGGGTCAGTGAGAAACTGTTTTTTCCTTTGTGGGATGCCTCTGGGAGAGGAGGTATCCGTAAAATCTCTCTGGCTGAGAGTTTGACAGACAGGAGTCTGTCTTGTGCTGACGGGTCAGTGGAAACTGTATTTGCTCTGTTGGATGCCTCTGAGAGGAGGTATCCGGAAAATCTCTCTGGCTGAGAGTGTAACAGACAGGAGTCTGTGTTGTGCTGACGGGTCAGTGAGAAACTTTTTTTTTCTGGAACACGTGTGAGGTGTTTGCTGTGGCTCGGAGGAGTCATGAAGGTGACAAGCGGCTGGCTGTGACTCGTGGGGTCACGAAGGTGACAAGCGGCAAGACAGCGCAGCGTGCAGAGACTTGTGGTAGCAGGAGCTACAGTGACTGTTGCAGCAAGAAGTTCTGCAGCAGCTGGAGCTGCAGTAACAGCCACAGCAGCTTAGGAGTAGCATCTGGAGGTGCTGGTTGTTGGTGGCTGCAACGGAAGCGGTGGCAGTACCAGCAGGAGCTGGTGTGGTAAAAAGGACAGTGTGAACCAAGGCACACAAACTCTTAAAGGGCCAGTACACGCCCTAAGTAAAAGACACTGTCTAAGGGTACTGTGTGGACTGGGGCCTGTAAGAGCGTGGTGTGTACCCCAGTGATGGGTGGTGTCCCTAAAAGGGGAGGAGTCCCAAAAGGGGGGCGGCAACCCAAAACAGGGATGGTTACCCAAAAGGGGGTGGAGTCTCAAAAGGGGGTGGTAGCCCAAATCAGTAAAGTTGCCCAAAAGGGGGCGGGTCCCAAAAGGGGGTGATAACACAAATTGGGATGGTGGCCCAAAGGGGCGGAGTCCCAAAAGGGGCGGTAACCCAAATTGGGATGGTGGCCGAAAGGGGGCGGAGTCCCAAAAGGGTGTTATGCTGGTATACCACCGAACTTAGTGTACCCCTATGAGAGGAAGCGGGACTTCACGTTATTTGAAAAGGCATGGGAAATTGATAAAGTGTGTTGTTGTTCAGAGGAGGGAGCCCCATCACAGCAGGTGGCTGTAGTGGTTCCTTGTCGTGTGATGTGTGAAAAGAAGGTAACACCTAATAGCGATAGTCCAGAGTTCCAGGTGACCGGGAGAAAGTGTGGGTCAGACCAACTCGGGGACTTGGACGTGACAAGACGTGTGACCGTGAGAAACGGTAGAGCTCCAGGAAAGGGGGCAGAGACCTGTCTAAGTGGGACGTGTTGTTCCAGGATGACAGGGGGAGTGGGAGTGACTTCTATGCAGACTGTGACTCGACCGCAAGGGAAAGTGAGTGCAGTAAGCTGGAGCTCTCTGAAGTTACCGAGAGTCGTGAGACAGTGGAAACTGAGGATGCAGGAACGGGCGGAACTCTGGAGAGGCAGAGTGTGTGTAGGCAAGAGTGCCCAGCTGAAAATGTAATTAAAGAGGCGATGGTGCGACATGTGCTGGCTAAAAGAGAGCAGGACCATGAGAGAGAGCTGTTTAAAGAAACAGTGAAAGAGACAGTCGAGCAAGAAAGGGTCCTGAGACAATGATTGAGCACAGAGTGGAGGAGCTGGAGAGGGAAGTCTCTAGGCTCAGAGATCATCTGTCAGCATGTAAGAGTATGAACAAGGCTCTATGGAGAGAGACGGAGGTGCTCAGAGAGGCCCAAGAGAAACATCAGCAGGAGTGTCGCTGCTTGGCAGAAGAGCGAGATGAAGTTCTCCGAGAGCTCAAGATGGAGGAGGAGACTGGTGCCCAGCTCCAGAAATCTATGGAAGAAGAAATCCAGCAAGGGAAGTGCCATGCAGATGGGCACACAAGGGAGAGCGATGTCTTGGAAAACTGTACTAATGCTCAGGACGAGGAGGTCCAATAGTCTGTCCAAGAAGGTGACGGGTCGGGTTTCAAGTGTGTAATAGAGATACCCGAAGACCTGCGAGAAGTGTGTGCCAGTGAGGAGGTGCATGAGGCCTTTAGAAAGGCGGTAGAAGCATGTAGTGTGAACTGGGTACCAGAGATGAAACAGTTAGTCATACTGTCGACTAAGGAAGTCACACTGAAGCGAGTGGCTGTCCTGAGAGACATGCATCTACAATGCCTCCGAACGAAACAGATGATCAGGTGGAGGAATAAAGAAGCCGCTCGACGTTTGGAGCAAGCAAGAAAGGCTCAAAATCAGCTTGGATTGGTGGAAGACATCATTCAAGTGCCCAGAGGTCTGGTGAAGAAAGTCATCGGAAGACTTGGGAAAGTGATGCAGGAGATGGTGAATAAGTCCGGTGTGACGAGAGTCAGGATTCCGGCTGATGACGAAGTCCAGGTCAGGGGTGAAGATGGGATGGTTCCATTCCTCGTTGTCGGATCCAGGGAGAGCCTTGGGAATATCCGGATGCTCCTGGAGTATCGTGTGTCATACTTGAGAGAAGTAAAGCAGCTACGATTGGAGAGGGAGCAGGTCAACAGAGAGCTGCAGGAAATGGAAAGAAGATGGCCGCCACCTTCAATCCGTAGTGTTGAGAGGCGAAGAGCGCCTGATGGAAGAGGTAGAAATAGTGATGCCTCAGTTAGCTCAGTGATGAGTGACCTAAGCAGGAGAACCTGTGGTGGACGAGCTGAAAAGGACTCAGACCAGACAGGACGTATGGGTGGAGGGAAATTGCGACGCCGTACTGACCGCTGGGGAGGCGGGTGGTCTGACAGAGGGCCCGACTTAGCCAGACGGTTTGACGGGCAGAGACGACCGAGAAGGATCTCTGGTCGGGTAACAAGTGTTCAACCCCACAAGTTTGAACAGAGGGGGGAGGTATGTGGTGTAGTGACCCCTGATGCAGCTAGGGGGCACTGTGTATGCTCCTCGAGATATGCATGGAAGCATGGTTTGTGTTGTGGTAAAGGACCTGTGATGAGGTCATGACCAGGTGACCTAACCATGTGATCCTGACCTCATCTGTGGGTGGGGTTACAGCTATGTAACGAAGTGTGCTTGGCACCTGAGGAGAAAGTGTTGTGGGAGTCTGCCAGGGTGGACAGACTTCCCTGTTTCCAGATGGGACTTTACAGAAAGGACTCTGTGTCTGGAGAGTGTGTGGGAGTCTGCCAGTGTGGACAGACTTCCATGTGTCCAGGTGGGACACACAGAGAGGACTCTGTGACTGAGGAGTGAGGCTCCAGGCAGGAGCTGAAACATTGAAGATATGAATTGTACTATATGTTGCTTTATGGTTTATGATGCAATAAACCTAAGGACTTTTTGCATAAGAAAGTGTCTCCTGATTGCCTCTGAAGCAGCCGAGTGAGTGAAACCTTACAATTGGTGGAAGGAATGCTGGCAGCGGCCCAAGGAGCACATGTTCCAGGACTGGGAATCAGGAACCAGAGGAGGAACGGACGGTCTGTGAAAACCGTGAGTGTGACCAGTGGTTACGAATAAACTGTGCATTTATGTTTATGGGGTGCCTCTGAGGTATCTGAAGAAGCTGTTAAGCAGTGGTGACAGACAGGAGTCTGTGTTATGTTGACCGGGGTCATTGAAAATGGAGAAAAAGCATGCTGAGAGGATACCTCAGAGGAGGTGTCCGGAAACCTGCGTGGCCAACAGGTAACAGACAGGAGTCTGTGGTGTACTGACGGGTTAGTGAGAGATTGTTTTGTCCTTGTGGGATGCCTCTATGAAGAGGAGGTGTCCGGAAACCTGAGTGATCAACAGGTAACAGACAGGAGTCTGTGTTGTACTGACGGGTCAGTGAGAAACTGTTTTTTCCTTTGTGGGATGCCTCTGGGAGAGGAGGTATCCGGAAAATCTCTCTGGCTGAGAGTTTGACAGACAGGAGTCTGTGTTGTGCTGACGGGTCAGTGAGAAACTGTTTTTTTCTTGTGGATGCTCTGGAGAGGTTCCGGAAAATCTCTCTGGCTGAGAGTGTGACAGACAGGAGTCTGTGTTGTGCTGACGGGTCAGTGAAACTGTTTTTTTTTCTGGAACACGTGTGAGGTGTTTGCTGTGGCTCGAGGAGTCATGAAGGTGACAAGCGGCTGGCTGTGACTCGTGGGGTCCGAAGGTGACAAGCGGCAAGACAGCGCAGGTGCAGAGACTTGTGGTAGCAGGAGCTACAGTGACTGTTGCAGCAAGAAGTTCTGCAGCAGCTGGAGCTGCAGTAACAGCCACAGCAGCTTAGGAGTAGCATCTGGAGGTGCTGGTTGTTGGTGGCTGCAACGGAAGCGGTGGCAGTACCAGCAGGAGCTGGTGTGGTAAAAAGGACAGTGTGAACCAAGGCACACAAACTCTTAAAGGGCCAGTACACGCCCTAAGTAAAAGACACTGTCTAAGGGTACTGTGTGGACTGGGGCCTGTAAGAGCTGTGGTGTGTACCCCAGTGATGGGTGGTGTCCCTAAAAGGGGAGGAGTCCCAAAAGGGGGCGGCAACCCAAAACAGGGATGGTTACCCAAAAGGGGGTGGAGTCTCAAAAGGGGGTGGTAGCCCAAATCAGTAAAGTTGCCCAAAAGGAGGCGGCATCCCAAAAGGGGGTGGTAACACAAATTGGGATGGTGGCCCCAAAGGGGGCGGAGTCCCCAAAGGGGGCGGTAACCCAAATTGGGATGGTGGCCCGAAAGGGGGCGGAGTCCCAAAAGGGGGTGACAACCCGAAAGGGGATGGTGGCCCAAAAGTGGGTGGAGATTCCAAAAGGGTGTTATGCTGGTATACCACCGAACTTAGTGTACCCTATGAGAGGAAGCGGGACTTCACGTTATTTGAAAAGGCATGGGAAATTGATAAAGTGTGTTGTTGTTCAGAGGAGGGAGCCCCATCACAGCAGGTGGCTGTAGTGGTTCCTTGTCGTGTGATGTGTGAAAAGAAGGTAACACCTAATAGCGATAGTCCAGAGTTCCAGGTGACCGGGAGAAAGTGTGGGTCAGACCAACTCGGGGACTTGGACGTGACAAGACGTGTGACCGTGAGAAACGGTAGAGCTCCAGGAAAGGGGGCAGAGACCTGTCTAAGTGGGGACGTGTTGTTCCAGGATGACAGGGGGAGTGGGAGTGACTTCTATGCAGACTGTGACTCGACCGCAAGGGAAAGTGAGTGCAGTAAGCTGGAGCTCTCTGAAGTTACCGAGAGTCGTGAGACAGTGGAAACTGAGGATGCAGGAACGGGCGGAACTCTGGAGAGGCAGAGTGTGTGTAGGCAAGAGTGCCCAGCTGAAAATGTAATTAAAGAGGCATGGTGCGACATGTGCTGGCTAAAAGAGAGCAGGACCATGAGAGAGAGCTGTTTAAAGAAACAGTGAAAGAGACAGTCGAGCAAGAAAGGGTCCTGAGACGAATGATTGAGCACAGAGTGGAGGAGCTGGAGAGGGAAGTCTCTAGGCTCAGAGATCATCTGTCAGCATGTAAGAGTATGAACAAGGCTCTATGGAGAGAGACGGAGGTGCTCAGAGAGGCCCAAGAGAAACATCAGCAGGAGTGTCGCTGCTTGGCAGAAGAGCGAGATGAAGTTCTCCGAGAGCTCAAGATGGAGGAGGAGACTGGTGCCCAGCTCCAGAAATCTATGGAAGAAGAAATCCAGCAAGGGAAGTGCCATGCAGATGGGCACACAAGGGAGAGCGATGTCTTGGAAAACTGTACTAATGCTCAGGACGAGGAGGTCCAACAGTCTGTCCAAGAAGGTGACGGGTCGGGTTTCAAGTGTGTAATAGAGATACCCGAAGACCTGCGAGAAGTGTGTGCCAGTGAGGAGGTGCATGAGGCCTTTAGAAAGGCGGTAGAAGCATGTAGTGTGAACTGGGTGCCAGAGATGAAACAGTTAGTCATACTGTCGACTAAGGAAGTCACACTGAAGCGAGTGGCTGTCCTGAGAGACATGCATCTACAATGCCTCCGAACGAAACAGATGATCAGGTGGAGGAATAAAGAAGCCGCTCGACGTTTGGAGCAAGCAAGAAAGGCTCAAAATCAGCTTGGATTGGTGGAAGACATCATTCAAGTGCCCAGAGGTCTGGTGAAGAAAGTCATCGGAAGACTTGGGAAAGTGATGCAGGAGATGGTGAATAAGTCCGGTGTGACGAGAGTCAGGATTCCGGCTGATGACGAAGTCCAGGTCAGGGGTGAAGATGGGATGGTTCCATTCCTCGTTGTCGGATCCAGGGAGAGCCTTGGGAATATCCGGATGCTCCTGGAGTATCGTGTGTCATACTTGAGAGAAGTAAAGCAGCTACGATTGGAGAGGGAGCAGGTCAACAGAGAGCTGCAGGAAATGGAAAGAAGATGGCCGCCACCTTCAATCCGTAGTGTTGAGAGGCGAAGAGCCCTGATGGAAGAGGTAGAAATAGTGATGCCTCAGTTAGCTCAGTGATGAGTGACCTAAGCAGGAGAACCTGTGGTGGACGAGCTGAAAAGGACTCAGACCAGACAGGACGTATGGGTGCAGGGGAATTGCGACGCCGTACTGACCGCTGGGGAGGCGGGTGGTCTGACAGAGGGCCCGACTTAGCCAGACGGTTTGACGGGCAGAGACGACCGAGAAGGATCTCTGGTCGGGTAACAAGTGTTCAACCCCACAAGTTTGAACAGAGGGGGGAGGTATGTGGTGTAGTGACCCTGATGCAGCTAGGGGGCACTGTGTATGCTCCTCGAGATATGCATGGAAGCATGGTTTGTGTTGTGGTAAAGGACCTGTGATGCGGTCATGACCAGGTGACCTAACCATGTGATCCTGACCTCATCTGTGGGTGGGGTTACAGCTATGTAACGAAGTGTGCTTGGCACCTGAGGAGAAAGTGTTGTGGGAGTCTGCCAGGGTGGACAGACTTCCCTGTTTCCAGATGGGACTTTACAGAAAGGACTCTGTGTCTGGAGAGTGTGTGGGAGTCTGTCAGTGTGGACAGACTTCCATGTGTCCAGGTGGGACACAACAGAGAGGACTCTGTGACTGAGGAGTAAGGCTCCAGGCAGGAGCTGAAACATTGAAGATATGAATTCTAGAATGCATTTGCCCACTCATCGCTCCTGCAATGTCATCTGTACCACTCTAATCAAGCTGTTTCTCCTCTTCCTACAGGTATGAAGCAAATATCTCCAGCTTTG
This sequence comes from Oophaga sylvatica, assembly GCA_033576555.1. Classification (NCBI taxonomy): domain Eukaryota; kingdom Metazoa; phylum Chordata; class Amphibia; order Anura; family Dendrobatidae; genus Oophaga; species Oophaga sylvatica. The sequence goes on along the minus strand of JARQOD010000003.1, from coordinate 276,647,492 downwards.
CCAAATTGCTGTGTGTGTGTTTTTGAACTGCTTAATTTTGCATGGTATGAAGCAAATATCTCCAGCTTTGCCAAATTGCTGTGTGTGTGTTTTTGAACTGCTTAATTTTGCATGGTATGAAGCAAATATCTCCAGCTTTGCCAAATTGCTGTGTGTGTGTTTTTGAACTGCTTAATTTTGCATGGTATGAAGCAAATATCTCCAGCTTTGCCAAATTGCTGTGTGTGTGTTTTTGAACTGCTTAATTTTGCATGGTATGAAGCAAATATCTCCAGCTTTGCCAAATTGCTGTGTGTGTGTTTTTGAACTGCTTAATTTTGCATGGTATGAAGCAAATATCTCCAGCTTTGCCAAATTGCTGTGTGTGTGTTTTTGAACTGCTTAATTTTGCATGGTATGAAGCAAATATCTCCAGCTTTGCAAAATTGCTGTGTGTGTGTTTTTGAACTGCTTAATTTTGCATGGTATGAAGCAAATATCTCCAGCTTTGCCAAATTGCTGTGTGTGTGTTTTTGAACTGCTTAATTTTGCATGGTATGAAGCAAATATCTCCAGCTTTGCCAAATTGCTGTGTGTGTGTTTTTGAACTGCTTAATTTTGCATGGTATGAAGCAAATATCTCCAGCTTTGCCAAATTGCTGTGTGTGTGTTTTTGAACTGCTTAATTTTGCATGGTATGAAGCAAATATCTCCAGCTTTGCCAAATTGCTGTGTGTGTGTTTTTGAACTGCTTAATTTTGCATGGTATGAAGCAAATATCTCCAGCTTTGCCAAATGCTGTGTGTGTGTTTTTGAACTGCTTAATTTTGCATGGTATGAAGCAAATATCTCCAGCTTTGCCAAATTGCTGTGTGTGTGTTTTTGAACTGCTTAATTTTGCATGGTATGAAGCAAATATCTCCAGCTTTGCCAAATTGCTGTGTGTGTGTTTTTGAACTGCTTAATTTTGCATGGTATGAAGCAAATATCTCCAGCTTTGCCAAATTGCTGTGTGTGTGTTTTTGAACTGCTTAATTTTGCATGGTTGAAGCAATATCTCCAGCTTTGCTTGCTGTTGTTGTGTTTAACTGCTTAAATCTCATTGCATTATTGAATGCACAATATCTCCCTTTGCCTCCTTTGCATATGGTGGTTTTTTTAACTTGCTTAATCTTGCCATGGTTGGAATCACGCCACATCCCACTTCCAAATTGCTGTGTGTGTGTTTTTGAACTGCTTAATTTTGCATGGTATGAAGCAAATATCTCCAGCTTTGCCAAATTGCTGTGTGTGTGTTTTTGAACTGCTTAATTTTGCATGGTGTGCAATCATCTATGCAGCTTTTTCTCTGTTTTTGACTGTTTAATAAGTGCATATAATATCCCTGGCATTTCACTTACCCATCCTCCTGTATTCACAATTGCATTCATTCCCCTTGTGTCCTCCATGCATACCTGAGCTGCCAGCCCCTTCCCCTCTTTTATTAGCTTTGCTTATCTGTGACCATGTGGTCTGGGTAATCACGCCCACATCCCCCCTCACAGCTGATCCACCTCAGTCCTAGATATATTCAGAGCCATGCGTCTGCACAGACGTAGTCTGCACAGGATTACTATTTCAAATTCCATATTTCAAATTACAGATTTCTAATTACTATACTATGAATTAGACTAGAATTGGACTGGAATTTGACTGTAAGTTGACCAATATATTAATCAGTACTGGAATCAGGTATCCCACACTTTGCTTCTTTTTAATTATGTATTTTATCCCTATCCTCCTGTGTTCCCTTGCCATCCACATTCACCGTCCCATCCCCCCTCCATCACGACTCATACACATCAGCCCCTCTATCCTTCCCTCTCCCATGTACAGCTCCCATGCACTCCTCATCTTCCTGAAAAACCTCAGCCCATCTTGCCCAAACACATCACAGAAAAAAACTACTTACAATTCCAAAAACTACCTGCTCTTTATCTTCCTACTCCTACTGATTTCAGGGGACATCTCCCCCAACCCTGGTCCACCATCCCCCAACCTCAATCCCTACCCTACCTCATTCCGAAACCATAATAATCTTATTAATATTACTTGCACTCCCTCATCTCCTTCTTTCAATTGTGCCCTCTGGAATCCACGGTCTGCATGCAACAAGCTACCCTTCCTGCACAACTACTTTCTGAACCACTCTCTTAATCTGTTGGCACTCACTGAAACCTGGATTCAGGATTCTGACAGGTCTCCCCTGCCGCCATTTCCTATGGTGGTTTACAGTTCTCCCATTCCCCGAGACCCACAAACAGACATGGTGGTGGAGTTGGCATACTCCTGTCCCCACAATGCACTTTCCAGGTCATCCCCCCAATTCCATCACTCTCATTCCCTTCTTTTGAGGTCCACACCATCAGGCTCTTCCATCCCCTCTCCCTCAGAGTAGCGGTCATATATCGGCCCCCAGGCTCACCCACCCAGTTCCTCGACCACTTCTCAGCCTGGCTGCCGCACTTCATGTCCTCAGAACTACCAACCCTTATCCTTGGAGACTTCAACATCCCCATTAACAGCCCTACTTCCACATCTGCATCTCAGCTTCTATCACTAACCACTTCTCTAGGCCTCTCACAGCTTTCAACCTCTGAGACACACAAGGATGGCAACACCCTTGACCTGGTCTTTGTCCGCCTCTGTTCAATCTCCCACCTAAATAACTCACCGCTTCCACTCTCTGACCACAACATTCTCTCCTTCACGCTCACAAATCCTCCACCACCCCAGCGCACTCCCACCTACCACCATTCAGAAATCTACAAGCCATTAACCCTCAGACACTTTCAGACTCCCTACACTTATCGCTGTCCCCAATCTCCTCTTTTTCCTGTACTGATCTGGCTGTTCATCACTACAATGACACTCTTAGAAACACCCTTGACCAAGTAGCACCGCTCACCCTCAGAACCTCCAAGCACACAGTAAAACAGCCCTGGCTCACATTGCAAACTCGACTTCTTCAGCGATGCTCTAGGAGTGCTGAACGCCTCTGGAGAAAAACCTGCACACCAGAAGACTTCATCCACTTTAAATTCATGTTAAGAACTTATAATGCTGCCCTTCACCTCGCCAAACAGACCTACTTCACCACACTGATCTCCTCACTAGCCAACAACCCCAAGAAACTCTTTGACACTTTTCACTCCCTCCTCAGGCCAAAAGCACAAGCCCCTATCACAGACATTTGTGCTGACGACCTGGCCTCCCACTTTATAGAAAAAATAGATACTATCCGTCAGGAAATCTGCTCTCAACCACCAAGTGCTGTGACCCCCATCCCACCCTGCATTTCCCCTGGCTCACTTTCCACATTTGATACCATCACAGAAGAAGAAGTCTCCAGACTCCTCTCTTCCTCTCTGTAATGTATGTAGTACAGTTCATATAGCGTCTTGTGCTTGGGTGCGATGAAAACACAGGAGTCACAGGTTTGATATAGAAAAGTCCTGTATTACTTCATACAAGTTGGCAGAAATAGTCACACAGTTTGCAGACACAGAAACAGGAGACACAGCAGGCCAGAGTAATCCAAGCTCAGCAATCACTCTCCAATACAGATTCAGGATCTTCTTCTCTGTTACCGTAAGTCCATGCAAACGTGGGTCTTTCAAAGAGCAGGGTTCAGAGTCCACAAGTGCTTCAGAGTTCCTCAGTAGGAATAGCTGGAGTACAAGGTCCAAGGCTTACAGGAGTCAAGTCACAGGTTCACTGCAGGCTAGTTCTGAAGCACTGATTGCTCAGCTGTGGCTGCTTAAGAAGCAAAGGAGAGAATCAGGGCGGGAACATGCAAGCTGGAAACTCCATTTTGACTGAGGGCAAGATAGCTGCAGCAAGACAGAAAGTAAAATGGCTGACGAACAAACTGAGTTTCAGGAATATATACATAGAACCTTACATTACTCCCCCCTTAAGGACAACCTCCGGATGACCTCAGACCAGGCTTGTGTGGGTACCTCTGATGAAACTGACGGAGCAAGCGAGGAGCATTAACGTTATTGACCGGTTCCCATGAGTTGTCCTCCACTGGGTAGCCCTGCCATTTAATCAGATATTGTAACTGATTTCTATACAACCTGGAATCTAAAATCCTTTCCACCACAAATTCTTCCTGACCATCGACTAGCACTGGGTCAGGGCAAGGAGAGGAACGTCCAGGAAACGTATTGGGTGTCGCAGCCTTTAATAGGGATACATGAAAGACAGGGTGGATTCTCATAGTTCTGGGCAGTTAAAGACGACAAGCAACGGCACTTATAATTTTACTGATTTTATAGGGTCCAATGTACTTATGTCCCAACTTAGACGATGGAATCCTTAACTTAAGATTTCTGGTTGACAGCCAGACCAAGTCTCCTACCTTGAAAGCTGGTGCAGGTTTACGAAATTTATCTGCTGCTTTCTTGTACCTTTCTTGAGCCGATTCCAGATTTTCCTTTAGAAGATCCATATTCTTCTGTAAAGACGTGATTCTTTCAGCCACTGCTGGTAAAGGCGTTTCTATGGGAAATCGTGGTAGAATGTTAGGATGATAACCTAGATTATAGTAAAAAGGAGACTGTTTAGTGGAGGCACTCTGAGAGTTGTTATACGAGAACTCAGCTAATGGAAGTAGATCCACCCAATCATCCTGTAGGTGGCAGATAAAGCAGCGGAGATACTGCTCCAGGGTTTGATTGGTTCGTTCGGTCTGTCCATTAGTCTGGGGATGAAAAGCAGAAGAAAGGTTTACTTTAATGTCCAATGCTGCACAGAAATTTTGCCAAAACCTAGAAGTGAATTGCACCCCTCGATCCGAAATAACCTCATCCGGTACTCCATGTAAGCGAAACACATCTTTAATCATCAAATCTGATGTCTGTTTTGCAGTGGGTAAGCCGACACAAGGGATAAAATGAGCTGCCTTTGTTAGAAGGTCAACCACCACTAGAATGGTGTTCTTCCCCTGAGAGGTTGGTAACTCCACAATGAAGTCCATAGAAATGGATCCCCACGGGCGGGACGGGGTGGGAAGAGGCTGTAACAGACCAGTTGGTGAGGAGCGAGGTGTTTTGCATCTTGCACAGACCTCACATGAAGTGACATAATTCAAAACATCCTTCCTGCAAGTGGGCCACCAAAAGAAACAAGAAAGAAATTCCTGTGTCTTTAGAATTCCTCTATGCCCAGCTATCTTGGAATCGTGAATGAGTTGCAATACTCTTAATCTGACTGTTTCAGGAATATACAGACGTTGTCCCTGAATCCACACACCATTCTTAAAGACAAGACTTACGTCCCTTGGGGGTTGTGCCAAAAAGGAATCCGCATGGTATGCTTCCTTGATGTCCTTAAGTAGGTCTTGATTATGAATTACTCCTAGGAATCTAGAGTCAGGAAGAATAGTCTTAGGAGGAGTAATTGGACGTGTCTCTGCTGAGTAAATCCTAGAGAGTGCATCAGCCTTTCCATTGCGCGATCCTGGTCTATAAGAGATGATAAAATTAAATTGGTTTAAGAAAAGATTCCAGCGAGCCTGGCGAGGAGTCAGGCACTTAGCCGACCTGATAAACTCAAGGTTACGATGGTCTGTCAGGACGACTATTTGCTGTGCAGCTCCCTGAAGAAGGTGTCTCCATTCTTTGAAGGCGGCAATAATGGCCAACAACTCTCTATTGCCCACATCGTAGTTCCTCTCAGCCGAAGACAACTGCTGGGAAAAGAAGGCACAGGGATGCAAGACATTCTTCTCACCTGTTCTCTGAGAGAGTATAGCTCCAACGGCACAGTCTGAAGCATCCATCTCTATTATGAAGGCAAGCTCGGGGTTGGGATGTACTAGGATAGGTGCAGTGGTAAATTTATCTTTTAGACGGGAAAATGCTTCCTGGGCTTGGGGAGTCCAGGAAAACCTAGACTCTTTCCGGGTAAGTTGAGTGATAGGTGACACTACCTCAGAGAAATTTCTAATGAAACGTCTATAGAAGTTGGCAAACCCGATGAAGCGCTGTACCTCCTTCACATTTCTAGGACTTGGCCAATCCTTGATGGCTTGGGTTTTGCTTCCATCCATACTAATTCCTTGTGTAGACAGTACATACCCCAGAAATTGAATTTCGGTCCTATGGAATTCACACTTTTCAAGTTTGATGTAAAGATGATTTTGTCTTAGACGTTCCAAGACCATTCTCACATGTCCATGATGTTCCTCTGTGGAGTTAGAAAAAATTAGAATATCATCCAAATAAATTACCACGAATGTATCTAGGAGATCCCTGAACATGTCATTCACCAAGTGTTAGAAAGTGGCTGGGGCGGTACTCAGACCAAAAGGCATAACTAGATATTCAAAGTGTCCATAGCGTGACCTGAATGCAGTCTTCCATTCATCCCCAGGTCTAATACGGACTAAGTTATAGGCCCCACGAAGATCTAGTTTAGAAAAAATTTTGGCATGTCGCACTCTCTCCAATAACTCAGGGATTAAAGGCAATGGATAACGGTTTCTAATAGTAACCTTATTGAGTTCCCTATAGTCTACGCATGGTCTCAGAGATCCATCTTTCTTCTTTACAAAGAAGATGGGTGCACCTGCAGGAGATGAAGAGGGGCGTATGAAGCCCTTGGCTAGATTTTCATCTATGTAATCCTTTAAAGCCTTTAGCTCGGGCCCCGCCAGGGGGTAGATCTTACCAAAAGGTATCTCTGCTCCAGGCAATAATTCAATTGGACAATCATATGGACGGTGAGGAGGAAGCTGGTCAGCGTTCTTCTTGTCACATAAATCCACATAGTCCTGGTATACAGCTGGTAGTTCAGGGACTGACATGATTCCTTTAGGAACAGAGCAAGCTGAAACTTTTGGACTCATCTGTTTCTCTGGAAAGTGTAATTCCTTGGTCTCCCAGTTAATGGTAGGATTCTGAGCCTGCAGCCATGGTAGCCCTAGAATAATGGGAAAGTGGGGAGAAGAGATAAGCATAAAGGACAGTTTCTCTTGATGATCTTTACCCATAAGAACCCTCAAAGGCTCTGTTTCCTGATCCACTGGTCCAGAGGTCAGCAGGGAGCCATCCACAGTTTCCATCTGTACTGGAGTAGCCTTCTTCACTGAACGTATTCCCTGTTTCAGAGCAAAGGAGACATCCATAAAATTTCCACTTGCCCCTGAGTCGATCATAGCAGAGCTAGACACCCAAGCTGAGTCAACCCAGAGTTTGATGGAAAGAAAGCAATGAGAATTGTTTTTCTTACAACTCAGCTGGGACACCGCTGAGGAAACTTGAAAAATGGCAGCGTTTACACAGTCAACGTCCTCAGAGGTAACGGAGTTTAAGTCCGAGAAATCAAGATCTGTTGCTGCAAATCTCTCTGGAGCCTGAGGCTCGGACCTGACAGATCCCCTCTCGCAACACTCACAATGAATGAGTGCTGCAGTAGTCTTACGAGAACGACTGGGGCAGTTTATAATGAAGTGCCCTGACTTACCACAATAGAAACATAGATTCTCCTTAAAACGATGTTCCTTGCGTGCATCACTAACCCGTCGTTGTAAAGAGTCTACCTGCATGGGTTCAGGTTCAGGTTCCCGTGTAATCCTACTCAAAGGTTCCTTAGCTGGAGAGGAAGGTAGGAAAAGGTTAGTACGATTGCTTTCGAACCATCTCTCTTGCCTGCGTTCAGTCAGACGAGTATCAATACGGATGCAGTAGTTAATAAAGTCACCTAACGCAGTGGGAGGGTCGGCACGAGCAAGTTCATCCTTAATCAGTGGAGATAACCCCTTTCGAAAAATAGATTTTTTGGCGGAACTGTCCCAGGTGGTATCAAGGGCCCATCTCCTGAAATCCAAGGCATATTCAGCTACCGAGTGCTTACCTTGGCGCAAAGCTAACATGGCTGCTTCAGCTGTTGCACCTCGATTGGGGTCATCAAACACCTGCCCCATGGCTGAAATAAAATCATCAAGGTGATTCAAACAATCATCCTCAGTCTCAATCAGAGGGTTTGCCCACATTAAAGCCTTGTTGGTAAGCAACATAATTATAGTAAGCACCTTAGATCGTTCAGTGGGAAATTGTGAAGCATGTGCAGAAAAAAAAAGATTGCATTGATTAATAAATCCCCTGAATTTCTCACGTTCACCGCCATAACGAAAAGGGGGCAACTTGGGAATCCCAGCACTCGGGGCTACGGCAGGAGCCTGGACTCGCCCCTCTAGAACCTCAATCCTGGCTCGCAAATCCTGGGTAGTCTGTCCAACCACTTGCAAATTGTGATTATTGAGGTCCTGTAGATTTGTAAAACGGGTCTTTATATTCTGCAAATCTGCAAGGATATTATCAGTCACTCCGCAAAGTTCCTTTATGCGGGCCTCCATTTTCCAGATCTTTTAAGACAGGATTACTGGAAGAAGAGGAGAGAAAAAAAAACAATAGTGTTCACCTGTGGCAACACTGCAGAGAGAAAAAAAATTAAGGGAACTGCTCACCTGGAATGGTTGTGAGAAGTCACAACCACTATCATCACAGAAAGTTTCAACCAGACATCTGATATCCAGAGTTACAGCAGACAAAAAAGAGAAAAGAAAGGAAAAAAAAAAAAAACAATAGTGTTTACCTGTGGTAACACTGCAAAAAGAAAAAACTTAAGGGAATTGCTCACCTGGAATGGTTGTGAGAAGTCACAACCACTGTCATCACAGAAAGTACAACCGGACGTCTGATATCCACAGTACAGCAGACACAGCCTTCCAGACCCAGCAGACACTAACGTTTTGGCTTCAGAATCTTATAATGTATGTAGTACAGTTCATATAGCGTCTTGTGCTTGGGTGCGATGAAAACACAGGAGTCACAGGTTTGATATAGAAAAGTCCTGTATTACTTCATACAAGTTGGCAGAAATAGTCACACAGTTTGCAGACACAGAAACAGGAGACACAGCAGGCCAGAGTAATCCAAGCTCAGCAATCACTCTCCAATACAGATTCAGGATCTTCTTCTCTGTTACCGTAAGTCCATGCAAACGTGGGTCTTTCAAAGAGCAGGGTTCAGAGTCCACAAGTGCTTCAGAGTTCCTCAGTAGGAATAGCTGGAGTACAAGGTCCAAGGCTTACAGGAGTCAAGTCACAGGTTCACTGCAGGCTAGTTCTGAAGCACTGATTGCTCAGCTGTGGCTGCTTAAGAAGCAAAGGAGAGAATCAGGGCGGGAACATGCAAGCTGGAAACTCCATTTTGACTGAGGGCAAGATAGCTGCAGCAAGACAGAAAGTAAAATGGCTGACGAACAAACTGAGTTTCAGGAATATATACATAGAACCTTACACTCTCGTCCGACTACATGCACTACCGACCCCATCCCCTCACATCTCCTCCAGTCTCTCTCTCCAGTTGTCACAACTCATCTAACTACAATCTTTAATCTCTCCCTCTCCTCTGGCATTTTCCCATCCTCCTTCAAACACTCCATCGTTACTCCACTACTAAAGAAACCCACTCTTGACCCTTCCTGCACAAACAACTACAGACCGGTCTCCAATCTCCCCTTCATCTCTAAACTTTTGGAGCGCCTAGTATACTCCCGCCTCACCCGTTACCTCTCCACTCACTCCCTCCTAGACCCTTCACAGTCCGGCTTCCGACCCCTACATTCGACTGAAACTGCACTCATCAAAGTGACCAATGACCTTCTGACAGCAAAACGTAACGGTGACCACTCTCTGCTCATTCTACTCGACCTTTCTGCAGCTTTTGACACGGTTGACCACCGTCTCCTACTGTCTAGGCTCCAGTCACTAGGTATTAAGGACACTGTTCTCTCCTGGTTCTCCTCCTATCTTTCTGACCGCTCCTTCAGTGTCTCGTTCTCTGGCTCCACGTCATCTCCTCTTCCTCTCACTGTCGGTGTACCCCAGGGCTCAGTCCTTGGCCCCCTTCTCTTCTCTCTCTACACGGCCCCAATTGGACAGACCATCAGCAGATTTGGCTTTCAGTACCATCTTTATGCCGATGACACACAACTATACACGTCATCCCCCGACCTTACCCCCGCTGTTCTACAGAACACCACCGACTGTCTGTCCGCAGTCTCCAACATCATGTCCGCTCTCTATCTGAAACTTAACCTCTCCAAGACTGAACTGCTTCTGCTCCCGCCATCTAATAACCTCCCTAAATCTGACATTTCCCTCTCTGTGGGCGGCACCATAATAACACCCCGGCAGCAGGCTCGCTGTCTGGGTGTTATGTTTGACACCAATCTCTCCTTCACCTCCCATATACAATCTCTTGCCCGCTCTTGCCGTCTACACCTAAAGAACATCTCTAGAATCCGCCCTTTCCTCACAATGGAAATAACAAAAACCCTCACTGTAGCATTGATCCACTCCCGCCTGGACTACTGCAACGCACTATTACTTGGCCTCCCCATTACTCGACTATCCCCTCTCCAGTCCATCCTTAATGCAGCAGCCAGGGTCATCCATCTGGCTAATCGGTACTCGGACGCGTCCGCTCTTCGCCAGTCCTTACACTGGCTGCCCATTCATTATAGGATCCAATTCAAAGTACTGGTTCTCATCCACAAATCTCTCCACAGTGCAGCACCCCCCTACATCTCCTCCCTCATTTCTATCTATCGGCCCAACCGACTGCTGCGCTCTGCAAACGACGTTCGACTAACCTCTGCACTAATCCGTACCTCCCACTCCCGACTCCAAGACTTCTCCTGTGCTGCGTCAATCCTCTGGAATGCTCTACCCCAAGAAATTAGGACTATCCACAATTTGCATGGTTTCAGGCGCTCCCTCAAAACACATTTGTTCAGAGCGGCCTATCACATTCACTAATCAAAGTCATTCTCTGTGTAAGTGTGTGTGTGTAGCCCATTCACTATCTCCATCCATCCCTCACTCCCTCAAGATGGCTGGACCATCATTGTAAATGCACCATTGTATATATACACCTGTACTTTGTATCTCCCCCACTCATTGTAGATTGTAAGCTCTCACGAGCAGGGTCGGCTTATTTTGCTTTAATTATTGTATTGTTAACGTTGTTACCTATGACTTGTGTTTTGAAATTGTTAAACTGTAAAGCGCTGCGGAATATGTTGGCGCTATATAAATAAAGATTATTATTATTATTATTATGAATTGTACTATATGTTGCTTTATGGTTTATGATGCAATAAACCTAAGGACTTTTTGCATAAGAAAGTGTCTCCTGATTTGCCTCTGAAGCAGCCGAGTGAGTGAAACCTTACAAAAGGTTCACTGACTGGGCCCGATTTTGACAGACGGGTGTATTATCAAAGGCAACCGAGAGAGGTCTCTGGTCGGATAATGGAAGGTGGCAAGCCCCACGGCTTTAGGCAGAGGGGGAGGTATGTAAGGAGGCTAATGGCCGTGTAGTCAATGGAAGATACTGTACAGACCAAAAGTTTGGACACACCTTCTCATTTAAAGATTTTTCATGACTATGAAAATTGTAAATTCACACTGAAGGCATCAAAACTATGAATTAACACATGATGGCCACTCGTTTTTCTTTACTTAGCTGCTTTTTACCTGCCATAATTCAAATTCTAACAGTCTATTCAGTAGGACTATCAGCTGTGCATCCACCAGACTTCTGCACAACACAATTGATGATCCCAACCAGAAATCCCACTTATTAAACCTGACAGGGCACACCTGTGAAGTGAAAACCATTCCCGGTCATCAAAGCAAAAGGTGGCTACGTTGAAGAACCTAAACAACCTAGAATATAAGACATATTTTCAGTTGTTTCACACTTTTTTGTTAAGTATATAATTCCACATGTGTTAATTCATAGTTTTGATGCCTTCAGTGTGAATGTACAATTTTCATAGTCATGAAAATACAGAAAAATCTTTAAATGAGAAGGTGTGTCCAAACTTTTGGTCTGTACTGTATGTATCGCTGAGTTGGCTGCTCCCTGCAATGCAACCCGGAGTATTTTGCTCTAGCGCACGTGAGCATTAAGATGTCGGTTTAGTGCACTTTCGTCCGGGTTGCGGGTAGCTATGAGAGATGCGCAGGTCTTGCTACTCACATACCTCACCTCTGGGTGTGGTTACAGCCTATGCAATGGAGGCTGCTATTTGGCACATGGTCTGTGACTTGGGAGGGAGAAGTCCTCCTGTGTATGTGGCTCCAGACTGAGCCTGAGTGCTGGACATTACTCCAGTCTGTGTGCCCACAGGCCTGAAGGAGCAGAATCCTGCCAGTACCTGGGTGAGGTCAGGGTCATGTGACCATCACTTTGGTGGAAAATACCTGGCCATATGAGTTAGCAGTGGCTGGTGTCTTGGGAGAGCAGAAACTCCCTCATAGCTCTCGGAGGAACTAAAGGACTGTGCTATGAACACTGATGCTTTGTGTTGTTTTCCTGCTCTAAAGGCTGTTTTTCTTTTGTTGGTGCTTCTGGGTTTATGGGGCTAATAAACCCACATGAACTTTTGAATTGAACGTGCCTCCTGTTATCCTCCTGACGCACCTGAGTGAGTACGATCCCTACAATGGGTATCCAAATCCAAATGCCCCCCCCTTCTGAGTGCCGCAAATGTGCCTAAACCACAGTTAGCGCCCATGTGTTTGGCATTACTGTAGCGAGGTGAACCCACTTAATTTTATGGGTATGTTGCTCCAAAAGCATGAGCTGGGCACAATGTATGGGCACTGCAATGAAATATTTGTATTTCCGCTCTGAAACTTCCACAGCATGTTTGTTTCTGGAAATCACCCTAAAGTCAAAATCGTTACTCCGCCCATAGATTAATTCCCAGAAGAGGTGTTAGTCCCAAAAAGGGATCAATTGAGTGAGTTTCTGCTGTTTTTGCACTTGGGGGCTCTGCAAATGGAGTTCACAAACTATTCTAGGATAATCTGTGTTGCAAAAGGCAATTAGTTCTCCTTCCCTCCTGAGCCCTGCTGTCACGCTGATACCGTGACAGAGAGGGGCCAGAAAACTGCAGTGTCTGGTTTCACCAACTCCTGCACTGGTTAGAAGTACTTCACCATCTTATTGAGCAGTGCAGATTTTTTCCTTGCTAGCAGTGTAAGGGTTAAATGGTTCAGTAGAAGCTCCTGGAGCTTTCCTACTTGGACTGTCTCAGCTGTTCAGTATGGACCACTCCCCTCTGCTATAATGCTCACCTCTGGCACTTACGGATTGCCAGTGTTAAGTTCTTGGTGCCTGGTTCTGAAGTTGGTGGTATAGTTTGTGAGTGGAATTGGAGCAGGCGTTTGGACAGTTGATCAAAAGATTGTAACTAGGAGTTTGTTTGTGTGCACATGCTTATCCTCTCCTATTTAGTTTATCCTTCCTTTATCTCCCCTGTGTCCCATTCTGTTATTTGGCAAGTGTATTTTGCATGGTTGGTATTTTCAATTATCCCTGTCCGTCTTCCCTTATTTGTCTGGTTAGTGTGTACCTATACACTGCTGCTTTCCACTACTCTGGGTGTAGGAAGGGACAGATAAGAGTTGAAATAGATAAGAGTTGAAATAGAAGCATAGCAAGGCATGTGAACCCGGCGTCTCCACCTTCAGGAGTAATCCGGGGAACAAGCATAGACTAGGGTGCCCCTAGTTCTAGGGACCTGGTTAGCACCCATAGTCCAAAAGTCACTGCGTGACACCTGCCATGTGGCCAAACAGTACAGTACAGTTACATACTCTGTATGGTGTATTATCACATTTAGGAGAAATTGTGTAACAAATTATGGGGCCTTTTTTTTTACCTATTTCCCCTTGTGAAAATAAAAATTCAGGGACTAAAACAACATTTTAGTAACAAAAAATTTAATTATTATTTCGTCACCACCCAATGATATAAAATTCTGTGACACAACTGTGGTGTTAATATGCTCTGCATCACAAAATGTATTCACAGAGGGATGCAGTTTTTAAAATAGGGACACTTATGGGAAGTCCAGCTCTTCTGGCACCTCAGGGGCTCTGCCAATGTGACTGTTATGAACTGCTACAAGCACTAAGGAAAGATGAGAACTCTGTCCCTACAATAAAACTGAGCTTGATCCCTACGATGTAACGGGGAACCTGATCCTGCGACCAGACCCGCTAAAGTCCTCAGCTAGTCTGAACGAAGACCTATAGTTGCGAGGGAGGAATCCCTACAAGATCTAGGGACTGGGAGAAAAGGTGGACACCTCCTAACAGAAATTGTAGCAGGGAAAATTAAACAGAAAACAAATTACTACGAGATACAAAGATTAAGCAAAACTGACAGAGTAAGGCACCTAAGCACCCGGCTAGCTTAAGAGTAGATAATACAATGAAGTCCAGCAAAGCCAGAAGGGCGGAGCCAGACTAAATAGGGAAAAAAGGTCATGTGACCAGCAAACTGAAACAAAATCTAACAAGAGGGTTCTAACAGTACCCTCCCTTCTAAGAGGATCCTCCGGATCCCCTAGGACTTAGGCTTATCCGGAAACCTCTTGTGAAACGCTCTGACAAGTCTAGACGCAGAAACATCATCCGCCCTCACCCATGAGTTATCCTCGGGTCCATAACCCTTCCAAGCGACAAGGTACTGCAAACTCCCTCTATACCGTCTAGAATTTAGGATGCGGGAAATCTCATATTGCCCGTCCTCCACCACCAGGGGAACAGTGGCCGAGACGTCTCCATCTGAGACCTCAGCTTTTTTCAAGAGAGAAACATGAAACACCGGATTAATCTTCCAGGAGGTAATAAGCTCCAACTTAACAGCAGATTGGTTAATAACCTGAAGCACCTTAAAGGGCCCTACAAACTTGGGACCCAATTTCTTAGACGGAATCCTCAAGCGCAGATTCTTAGAGGACAACCAGACCATGTCACCAATAGCAAACAAAACCTCTTGTCGTTTTCTATCAAAATACACTTTGGATCTTTTGTTAGCCTCCTGAAGATTACCACGCACATCAGTCCAAACTCTCTCCAACACACCAGAAAAATTCTCCTCTTCAGGTACAGCCGATCTCAACTTGGAAAATGACCCAAAAGACGGATGTCTCCCAGTACAACAAAAAAAAGGCGAACAACCAGCAGAAGCGGATGTATGATTGTTAAGAGCAAACTCAGCAAGTGGCAGAAACTCAGACCACCCCTCTTGATTATCAGTCACAAAACAACGCAAGAACTGCTCAACATCCTGGTTTTTCCTTTCTGTCTGGCCATTAGACTCAGGATGATATCCGAATGAAAATGACAAATGAACTCCCAACCTGTCACAAAAGGCGCGCCAAAAACGAGCCACAAACTGAGGTCCCCTATCAGAAACAATGTCAGTAGGAACACCATGTAGTCTGACTATTTCCTTGACAAAGGCCTTAGCGAGAGTCTTAGCGCAGGGCAATTTGATGAAAGGAACCAAGTGACACATCTTGCTAAAACGGTCCACGACCACCCAGATGACAGTGAAACCCTCAGAGGGGGAAGGTCAGTAATAAAGTCCATAGCCAAATGTGTCCAAGGTGCACTAGGGACCTCCAGAGGGCAAAGCAACCCTGCAGCAGGAGTATGAGAAGACTTAGATCTAGCACACACAGTGCATTGACGCACCCACTTAATGACTTCCTTCTGCCATCCAGGCCACCAAAAGCTGCGATCCACAAGTCTCTTGGTCTCAGAGATTCCAGGATGACCTGCTGTCACGCTGTATAGCAGATATATATATATGTGATGTCAGTAATCTATATCAAAAGGGCAACATACTATATAACATGCGCATAGATATATGATAACATAGATTTACCTGACAGAATGTCCAGTGGGTCAAAACGGAATCCGTTATACGCTGTCTCCGGCTAGAGGGTGACCGGGGTCTAAGCTGACCCTAAACTGGGGTCCTAACTAATCCCTCAACCTGGAGGTACTGTTAAAGGTACAGAGGTCCAGGCCACCAGCGTAAACCCTGTCTCCTATCAATCCCTGCCAACTGTATTCTAGTCCTAAGAAGGACCCTGAATACCACCAAAGGGAATGAACAGGTAACGGTTAATGAACAGAAAGACATACAAGAAAGAAAGTAAATAAAGTCTTACATACAACACTCACACACAGTAGGAACACCTAAGGTCTCAGAGATAAATATAAGCTATTAGGCTATGGTTCCACGGTCCGGAACCATAGCGCTTTGGACGGAGCGGAAATTCCGCTCCGTCTAAGCCCCGCCCCTTTCTGACGCGCGCTCTTTCGGAGGTGTTCAGGACACTCCGGAACACCTCCGGAAAGAGCGCAGGGCTACATAGCCCTGTGTTAATTCTGTTGCGGCGACGCACCGTCGCCGCAATACGCGAGGACATGCTGCGGTCTGAAAAGACGCGCCGCATGTCGTTTACGCAGGTCTGCCACCTGCGTATTGTTACGCATAGTGGAGACGGATTTCTTGAAATCCCCTCCACTATGCTATAACATCTGGACGCTGCGTGTTTGGCGCTGCGCCAGCGCACAGCGCCAAACACGCAGCGTTTCCCGACCGTGGAAACTCACCCTAAGAGTAAAAACAACTAAGGAGCTCTTAGCTTAAGTATTCTCAGAACCGCTTCAGTCTGCTAGACTACATGAATGCTTTCACCGGCGTCTAACACCCAGACTGGCAGGAATATAAGGAAACTAATTAGAACATAATCAAAAGCAGCGGGCGAGGCTGGACCTAGTCTTAGCAAAGAGCTAGGTAAAATTAACTCTCTCATTACCAAACACAAAGAAACAGCAGCTCAGCTGTGAGAAGTCAGAATGTGCAATCGCGACAATCTTCATGGCGATGCACCCATGACAGTACCCCCCCTTCTACGAGGGGCCTCCGGACCCTCATGACCAGGTCTGTCCGGGTAAGTTGTGTGAAAGGTCCGAACCAATCAATCTGCGTTAGCATCAGACGCAGGGACCCACGTCCTCTCCTCAGGACCATACCCCCTCCAAAGAACTAAGTACTGAGGGGATCGGCGACTGAGACGTGAGTCAATGATTTTCGACCCATGAAATTCCACGTTATCATTGACTACCACTGAAGGAGGAGGTAGAGGTGACGGTATGACTGGTGCCACATACTTTTTAAGTAATGACTTGTGAAACACATTATGATTTTTAAACGTAGGAGGGAGGTCCAGACGAAATGCCACAGGATTAATTATGGAACTGATCCTGTACGGCCCAATGAATCTGGGACCCAACCTCCAGGAGGGAACTTTAAGTTTTATATTCCTGGTAGACAACCACACCAGATCGTTCACCTTCAGATCTCGACCAGAAACTCTCCCCTTATCAGCCATCCGTTTGTAATGGTTCTCCGTAACCTTCAGTCTTAACCGATCTGGAACTATCAGACTCCCTGGAAGTCCCACAGGGGCGTCCCCCTGAGCCCCCAATACCTCCCCCTCAAGCTCAGAGCATACAGCTGACACTACAACTCCCTCCTGAGGAATAGGAACCGGATCATCCATCCTCCCGGTCCCTGGGAAAGTACGAGATAAGGCATCAGGAAGCAACTTTATTGAGCAGTCATATGCGCGATGAGGAGGTAACTCTTTACACCCCTCCTCTGAGAACATCTCCCCAAAGTCCTCCAGAACAGGAGGCAAAGTCCTAGGCACAACCGCACCGATGACCGTGCTCATGCAGTTATTCTTGCAAAATTCACCCCACTGGCTTATCTTTCTGGATTGCCAATCAATCACTGGGTTATGTTTAGCCAACCAAGGAAGTCCCAACACAATAGGAGTAGGTAGACCCTCCAACACATAACAAGACAATTGCTCTTTATGTATTGCCCCTACTCGAAGATCTATGTTATGAACAGCTTGTACCAAGCTACCTTGACCAAGAGGTCTAGAATCAATAGAGAGTATAGGGACCGGTTTGGCCAATACACTCAGTTGCATACCATGCACCTGGGCAAACCGAGCGTCCACCAGATTAGCCCCGGACCCACAATCAAGAAAAACAGAAATCCTCTCAGTTCTAGTACCAATCACCACCTCCGCAGGCACGAGAAACTGAGAGGGATTTGGGGACGAAATACACACACCCAGGTTAACTCCTTGGCTCAAAGAGGTCCGGGATGGACACCCCCCAACAAAATGTCCCTCTCTCCCGCAAAAGAAACACCTTCTAGTCTTGCGGCGCACCGCCGATTCCCTCCTACAAAATGATGTCCCTCCCAACTGCATGGGTTCCTCAGAACAGACCAGGGGAACCTCAGTAAAAGGGACTTTAGTAGTAGGTGGAGTCATCACGGGAGGCGGAGTTACCTCGCGTCTTCCCCGAATTCGTCTATCAATGCGAATAGCGAGGGCCATAGCAGCCTCCAGTGATGGAGGAGAATCATACTGAGCCAACACATCTTTTAATTTGTCAGACAACCCTTGACAAAACTGGCTCCTAAGAGCTGGGTCATTCCACTGAGTATCTGTTGCCCATCTACGGAACTCAGAAGAATATTCCTCCGCTGGACGATTTCCTTGCCGTATTTTACGTAACCTTGTTTCAGCAAGGGAGACTCGATCCGGATCATCATATACCAGACCCAGGGCAGTAAAAATCGATCCACTGACTGGAGATCTGGGGAGCCTGGAGGAATAGAGAACGCCCAAGATTGAGGGTCCCCTTGTAAGAGCGATATAACAATTCCCACCCTCTGCTCTTCACTCCCAGATGACCGAGGCCGCAGCCGAAAGTACAATTTACATGCCTCCCGGAAAGTAAAAAATTTGTCCCGCCCACCAGTGAACCTATCCGGGAGAGCAACCTTAGGTTCAGATCTGGTTTGCTCCGGGGGGGACAAAACCTTGGACTTAATGTCTGCAAATTCCATGGACAACCCCTGCAACTGCCGGGCCAGCTGGGCTACTGGATCCATGACAGCTGGGGAGAATCTTTAGTTGGGCCGGTGAAAATGTCACGCTGTATAGCAGATATATATATGTGATGTCAGTAATCTATATCAAAAGGGCAACATACTATATAACATGCGCATAGATATATGATAACATAGATTTACCTGACAGAATGTCCAGTGGGTCAAAACGGAATCCGTTATACGCTGTCTCCGGCTAGAGGGTGACCGGGGTCTAAGCTGACCCTAAACTGGGGTCCTAACTAATCCCTCAACCTGGAGGTACTGTTAAAGGTACAGAGGTCCAGGCCACCAGCGTAAACCCTGTCTCCTATCGATCCCTGCCAACTGTATTCTAGTCCTAAGAAGGACCCTGAATACCACCAAAGGGAATGAACAGGTAACGGTTAATGAACAGAAAGACATACAAGAAAGAAAGTAAATAAAGTCTTACATACAACACTCACACACAGTAGGAACACCTAAGGTCTCAGAGATAAACTATAAGCTATAAGAGTAAAAACAACTAAGGAGCTCTTAGCTTAAGTATTCTCAGAACCGCTTCAGTCTGCTAGACTACATGAATGCTTTCACCGGCGTCTAACACCCAGACTGGCAGGAATATAAAGGAAACTAATTAGAACATAATCAAAAGCAGCCGGGCGAGGCTGGACCTAGTCTTAGCAAAGAGCTAGGTAAAATTAACTCTCTCATTACCAAACACAAAGAAACAGCAGCTCAGCTGTGAGAAGTCAGAATGTGCAATCGCGACGATCTTCATGGCGATGCACCCATGACACCTGCCAACCGAGAGTCATGACATTCAACAAACAAATCTCTCCTCAGGGTACCAGGCACAAACAACCTCCCATGCGGCGTGTTAGATGGGGCATTCTCCTGTGCTTTAAGAATCTCATCTTCCAACACGGAGTCCAAAACCGCAATAACAACCCCCTCTTGCAAAATGTTTTCCTCCTCCTCAGTACCCACCATAGGAGAAAAGCTGCGAGACAAAGCATCAGCTTTAACATTTTTAGTACCTGGGATGTAAGTAACGGTAAAATTAAACCGTGAGAAAAACAGTGCCCACCTAGCCTGACGGGCATTCAAGCGTTTGGCAGCATCAAGGTAGATCAGATTTTTATGATCGGTGAAGACTTGAACGGGAAATTCCGCTCCCTCCAAAAAATGACGCCAGTGTTCAAATGCGAGTTTAATTGCCAACAATTCCCGATTACCGATATCATAATTTAGTTCAGACTCAGAAAATTTCTTTGAAAAAAAAGCACAGGGATGTACTCCATCCGTCTTTTCCTGAGACAACACCGCGCCGACCCCCACAGAAGAAGCATCAACCTCAACCAAAAATGGTTTAGTCACATCAGGCTGCGTAAGGATGGGAGCAGAGCTGAACCTCTCCTTTAGCAACACAAAAGCCTCAATGGCCTCAGTAGTCCACTGAACCGCATCAGCACCTTTCCTGGTGAGATCGGTCAGAGGTTTGGCAATCACAGAAATTTTTTTTATGAATTTTCTATAATAATTGGCGAACCCCAAAAACCTCTGTATTGATTTCACACCAATAGGTCTAGGCCAATCCTGCACAGCTTGCACTTTCACAGGGTCCATCTCAAAACCTTCACTGGAGACAATGTAGCCCAAAAAACTAAGTCTCTGTACAGCGAACTCACATTTTTCTAGTTTGGCAAAAAGTGAATTATCACTCAGTAACTGTAATACTTCACGCACACTCCTCCAATGAGACTCCAAATCCGGTGAATAAATCAAAATGTCATCCAAATACACAACCACACTTCTGCCGATCAAAGGTCTAAGGATGTCATTAATAAGATTCTGAAAAAATGCCGGAGCACTGGAAAGTCCAAAAGGCATGACCAGATTCTCAAAATGACCCAGTGGAGTGTTAAACGCAGTCTTCCATTCATCCCCCTCCTTCATGCGCAACAAATTGTATGCCCCTCGAAGATCAATTTTCGAGAACCACTTGGCCCCCACTAACTGATTAAACAAATCAGGAATCAATGGCAGTGGGTAAGGATTGCGTACAGTAATCTTATTAATCTCACGAAAGTCTAGACAAGGCCGTAAACCGCCGTCCTTTTTTTAACAAAAAAAAATCCAACCGCCACAGGAGATTTGGAAGGCCTAATATGACCGGCGGCCAAGCTTGTCTGTATGTATTCCTCCAAAGCCTTTCTCTGAGGAATAGTCAAATTAAATAAACGACTTTTAGGAAGAGTCGCTCCAGGGACAAATTCAATTGCACAATCATATTCTCTATGAGGAGGCAATACCTGCGATTCTTTATCAGAAAAAACTTTCCAAAAATCCTGAATAGGTACAGGTAACTCCCCCTTAACTACAACAGCAATACGCCCGTTACAACACTTGTCATAACACTTAGGACTCCAGGACTTAATTTCATTGGTAGACCAATCCAGTACCGGATTGTGCAATTTTAACCAGGGTAACCCCAAAATCACCGGTGAGGGCAAATTATTCAAAACTACCAAATCCAAATTCTCTTGATGAACACCATTAATAGTAAGAGGAAATTCACAGATATGGTGAGTAACATTTTTCAAGGGAGAGCCATCCACAGACACCACATTAATAGGAGAAGACAGAAGTTTGGGTTTTAATTTTAGTTTTTCCAAAAATTTCCCATCAATCACATTGAGAGTTGAACCACAATCCACAAATACCCGAAACTCCATTAATTCCTCCTCACCAGCAGTGGTAGCAGAAAGAAAGACACCTTTATTGTTTAAACAAGCTATGTGTCAGGAATCGAACCAAGTGTCTCTTGTCCACCAGCTCTACCATCTGAGCTATTCTGCTTGCTACAGAGTTCCTTGCTGAACCCAGATACCATTGACTGTTCTTCCTGATCGGCTTCACCCAGTGCTCTCTCGTTTGGCCTCTGATTGCCAATTACACGCCCTATATAAACCTGGCCCTGTGGGTGTGTCATTGCGAGATTATTGTGCTTCCAGCCTTTAGTCAAGCTCTTTCTCCTGCTGTTCCTGCTGCTACAAACACTGCTCTCCTGTGAACTGACCTCGGCCTGCCACCTGACTACGTTATCTGCCTGCTCCTCTGCTACAAACACTGCTCTCCTGTGAACTGACCTCGGCCTGCCACCTGACTACGTTATCTGCCTGCTCCTCTGCTACCGAACTGCCTTTCCTGTGTACCGACCTCCGGCTGCCACCTGACTACGCTACCTGCCTCTGCTTCCCCTAGTGTTTGCAGTAACATCGGCTCCAACCCAGACGGGATCCTGACAGAATAATCTCGCGCCAAAATGGAGTCCGCTGTGAACACCCTGAGGCGGCAAGTTACGGAGCTTCAAAGTTTTTGTACTGATTCTCAAGGAAAATATTCCAAGTTACAAACTGATTTCACGGGTCTACAACAGGAAGTAATTGAGCTACAAAAACAACTTCTGGACGTGCGCAATTCAGGGTCCGAATCAAACGCGCGGCTGCCGCTGCCTGTAAAGTTCAGTGGGGATCACCAGCAGTACCGAGGATTCCTCAATCAATGCCGCATATACTTCCAGATGCAACCTGCTCCCTTTACCAGTGAGAGGAAGAAAGTTTTTTTCATGATAAATCTCCTGACGGATGAAGCTCTTGCTTGGGCTTCACCTTATGTAGAAAAGGACTATGGTCTCCTTAATGACCTGGACGCTTTCATCGCAGCTATGAATCAAGTTTTTAATGACCCAAACCGCTGTGCGACAGCAGAAACCAAATTACATAATTTGCGCCAAGGACGTCGCTCTGTTGCGGAATATACATCGGAGTTCCGTCGCTGGGTGGCCGACACCACCTGGAATCCAGCGGCCCAGAGAAGTCAATTTCGACGAGGGTTATCAGAACCAGTGAAAGACGAGCTTGCCAGGGTTGAGACCCCTGACCAGTTGGAGGACTTTATTCAACTATGTATCCGGATTGACCAGAGACTTACTGAAAGGAGAAAGGAGAGACTGCGAGCACTTGGGAATAGCCCTGGCTTCTCATTTTCAGCATCAGACCACCAAGAAAAGACGCAAGGCGTGTCTGAACCGATGCAGATCGACGTCATCCGAAGACCACTCTCTGCACAGGAGAAGGAGAGGCGACGTGCAGAACATCTCTGCCTCTATTGTGGGGACCCTGGACACTATGCCATCAACTGTCCTAACAAAAGGACTATAGCCTTTACCAACAACAGGTCTGCCAGCAATACGGACCTTTCTCAGCAGTCGGATTCCATCTTGCAGACTATCTCATCAGTAACGCCAGAAATAGACAAAATACATACTACATCATCTCATTTTGTAATCCCCATTCAGGTTGTAATGGGCACCCAAAAAATACAATGCTCTGCCCTGTTGGATTCGGGAGCAGGAGGAAATTTTATGGACTTAAAATTTACACGTGATAATAATATTTCCAGTAGGACCAAATCCACACCAATTGAAATGGAAACTGTGGATGGATCACCTTTGTCTTCTGGACCTGTCACGCATGAGACAATCGAACTGGAGATTTGTATCGAACCGGATCATCATGAAGCTGTCAGTTTCCACCTTATTTCATCTCCGAAATTTCCGGTTATTCTAGGGTTCCCCTGGTTTTCAGTCCATAACCCTTCTATCAACTGGGCATCAAGGACCATCACCTTTCCATCTGACTACTGTAAGAATAATTGTCATAAGGAACCCCCTGTTCTCCAACAAGTCCAAATCTCTGAGATTTCGCATGAGAAGGAAGAGAAACTACCACCTCAATATCAGCAGTTCTCTGATGTCTGCAGTAAGAAGAAAGCAGATCAATTACCTCCTCACCGTCCTTACGACTGTCCCATTGAATTGCTGCCAGGAGCAACCATTCCATTTGGACGGATTTACAATCTTTCCGAACCTGAATTGAAGGTATTAAGAAAGTTCCTGGATGAAAATTTAGAGAAAGGCTTTATTCGACCTTCCACATCTCCAGCTGGGGCACCCCTGTTCTTTGTTGAAAAGAAAGACTCCACTCTGCGGCCATGTATTGACTACAGAGAGATGAATAATATCACTGTCAAGAATCGCTACCCGCTACCCTTGATTCCTGAACTATTTGAGAGACTCCGTTCTGCGAAAATCTTTACGAAGCTGGATCTTAGAGGGGCTTACAACCTCATACGGATTCGCCCAGGAGATGAGTGGAAGACCGCCTTCAGAACAAGATATGGACATTTTGAATCTCTGGTTATGACCTTTGGCCTTAGCAATGCCCCAGCCACCTTTCAACATTTTATTAATGATGTATTTCGAGATTTCTTGGACCAATTCGTTGTGGCTTATCTCGATGACATTCTTATATTTTCAGACACCTTGGAAGAGCATCGCAGGCATGTCCAGTTAGTCTTGGAACGACTACAGGAGAACCATCTTTACATTAAACTTGAAAAATGTGAGTTTGAACAAACCAGTATCCAATTTCTGGGATATATCATATCCCCAGAAGGTCTGAGCATGGATCCTGGCAAAATCAATGCTGTAGTGGACTGGCCTGTTCCAAGAAATTTAAAAGACGTCCAGCGTTTCATAGGATTTGCAAATTTTTACCGAAAATTTATAAAGAACTTTTCATGGATCATACTACCAATTATTACACTAACAAAAAAGACCAAAGCATTTTTCTGGTCTCCGGAGGCACAGGAGGCTTTTGACAAGTTGAAAACTCTTTTTACATCTGCTCCATTGTTAGTACACCCAAATCCTGAATTGCCATTTACTGTCGAAGTGGACGCCTCGGACTCTGCAGTGGGAGCCATTCTGTCTCAGCGAGTTGGGGACAAGATGCAACTTCACCCATGTGCGTTTCTTTCCCACACCATGTCATCTGCAGAAAAGAACTACGACATCGGTAATAAAGAACTGTTAGCCATTAAAGTTGCCTTCTCCGAGTGGAGACATCTTCTGGAAGGTGCCAATCACCCTGTGACTGTCCTCACGGACCACAAGAATCTTGAATTCCTCCGTACAGCAAAAATATTGTCTGCAAGACAAGCACGATGGGCCTTATTTTTCTCAAGATTCAATTTTATAATTTCTTACCGGCCTGGTTTCAAGAAATGGCAAGGCTGACGCCCTGTCCAGGATGTGTTCGGAACCTCAGGAGAGGTCTAGTAATGACGATACAATTCTAGGCCCTAAAAATGTTTTGGGAATATTGCACTCTAGAGGACTATGTAATAGAATTAAAGATGGATATCAAGAGGACTCTTTCCTTAACCATCCTTCGGAAGATGTCGATCTTTCATTCAAACAGGGGTTTTGGATGCAGAAACACAAAATATATGTACCTGAATCTTCTCGTCTTGAAGTCCTCAAAAGTGTCCATGATTCTAAACTGGCAGGACATCCTGGAGTTGCAAAAACACAAGACTTACTACTTCGTTTCTTTTGGTGGCCTAATTGTAGGAAGGACGTGAGGAAATATGTTTCAACCTGTTTAACATGCGCACGAAACAAGACCCCACGATCGTCTCCTCTAGGACTCTTGAAACCACTCCCAGTTCCATCCAGGCCTTGGGGATCTATTTCCATGGATTTTATTGTGGAACTACCCCCTTCCAAACAGATGACCGTCATCCTTGTCATAGTGGACCGACTCACAAAAATGGCCCACTTTATTCCAACTGAAGGAATTCCTACTGCTGAAAAAACTGCAGAACTGATGGTCAAAGAGGTATTCAGGTTACATGGAATTCCTGACAACGTGGTGTCTGACAGAGGCGTTCAGTTTACGTCAAAATTTTGGAAGAGTTTCTGTACAGCCTTGGGAGTCACGGTGAATCTTTCTACCGCTTTCCATCCTCAGTCCAATGGCCAGACGGAGAGAACGAACCAGACTTTGGAGCAATACCTCCGTTGCTTCATTTCTTATCTTCAGGATGACTGGGTGGACTATTTACCAACAGCAGAGTTTGCCTACAACAACTCCATACATAGCGCTACATCTCAAACCCCATTTTTTGCTAATTATGGAGTACATCCAGTATTTATCCCTAATCTGCCAGTGAACACTCCTATTCCTGCTGTTAATGACAGACTTGCAAAATTACAGGAATCCCAGAAGGAATTATCAGAGATATTACTCAAGACCCAGGAAGTATATAAGGAAGCAGCAGATAAACATCGGAGAGTGCCCCCTGCTCTTCAGGTTGGAGACAAAGTTTGGCTGTCCACTAAAAACCTTAAGACACATGTGCCATCCTCCAAATTGGGTCAGAAATTCATTGGACCTTTTCAAATTTCTGCAAAAATTAACCAGGTTGCTTTTCGTTTAAAACTTCCCAACAATCTAAAGATTCATCCAGTATTTCACATATCCTTGCTCAAACCCTTCTGTGAAAACCCGTTTCCAGGAAGAATTCAGCCACCTCCTCCACCAGAAAGGATCCGTGGTGAAGAATACATTGTGAATAAAATTCTGGACTCCCGAAAATTCAGAGGTAAACTGCAGTATCTGGTGCAGTGGGAAGGTTACGGACCAGAGGAAAATTCATGGGAACCAAAGGACAACGTCCATGCTCCTGGACTTACAAGGGCCTTTCATCAGAGGTACCCAGATAAGCCAGCTCCTGAGATGTCCAGAGGCCATCCTAGAAGGAGGGGAGTACTGTCAGGAATCGAACCCATGTCTCTTGTCCACCAGCCGGCAGCTCTACCATCTGAGCTATTCTGCTTGCTACAGAGTTCCTTGCTGAACCCAGATACCATTGACTGTTCTTCCTGATCGGCTTCACCCAGTGCTCTCTCGTTTGGCCTCTGATTGCCAATTACACGCCCTATATAAACCTGGCCCTGTGGGTGTGTCATTGCGAGATTATTGTTCTTCCAGCCTTTAGTCAAGCTCTTTCTCCTGCTGTTCCTGCTGCTACAAACACTGCTCTCCTGTGAACTGACCTCGGCCTGCCACCTGACTACGTTATCTGCCTGCTCCTCTGCTACAAACACTGCTCTCCTGTGAACTGACCTCGGCCTGCCACCTGACTACGTTATCTGCCTGCTCCTCTGCTACCGAACTGCCTTTCCTGTGTACCGACCTCCGGCTGCCACCTGACTACGCTACCTGCCTCTGCTTCCCTAGTGTTTGCAGTAACATCGGCTCCAACCCAGACGGGATCCTGACACTATGCGGGCGACACTGACCTCATTTTTTTTTTCTCTTTATTCATTCGAAGCGCACAGTTCTTAATAAAATGCTCAGATTTACCACAGTAGTAACACAAACCTTGAGCAAATCTGCGTTCTTTTTCCCGAGAGTGAGGTGCCATTGCTCCAATTTCCATCGGCTCTGCAATGTCAGTACATTCCTTCTCCAAACCTGGAGCTGACAAAGCAGACTTACTCTCATTAACCCTTGCACGCAGTCTCCTATCCACCCGTATGGCCAATTGCATAGCCTCTTGCAAGTTACCAGGTATAGGATAAGCAATCAGCAAATCTTTAACCCTTTCACTTAATCCTGCAAGAAATAAACTTTTCAAAGCTGAATCGTTCCAGCCCACCTGGGTGGACCACCTACGGAAGTGAGTACAATATTTTTCCACATTACCCGATCCCTGTCTTAAACGTCTCAACTCTGTCTCAGCTGATGAAACACGATCCGGATCGTCATACAACAACCCTAAAGCAGAAAAAAAACCATCCACTGATCCAAAGCATGTATCACTAGGCTGCAGAGAAAAGGCCCAGTCCTGAGGTTCTTTGTGCAAAAGTGACATTATAAACCCTATGCGCTGTGATTCATCACCAGAGGATCTGGGTCTCAAACGAAAATACAACAAGCAAGCATTTTTAAAAGAAAAAAAATCTTGTTGTTCACCAAAAAATAAATCAGGCAAACGTACCTTTGGCTCCACTAAATGTGCTCCAGAACAACTACTCACGTGTTGCTGGATTTCAGCCACCTCCAGAGAGAGACCCTGCAGGCGTTCAGCCAAATCCCAAACCGACACCATGATGAAAACAGAAAATCTTTCCTTAGAGATTTTTTTTTTTTTTATTTCTTGGCTGGACTTACTGTTATGAACTGCTACAAGCACTAAGGAAAGATGAGAACTCTGTCCCTACAATAAAACTGAGCTTGATCCCTACGATGTAACGGGGAACCTGATCCTGCGACCAGACCCGCTAAAGTCCTCAGCTAGTCTGAACGAAGACCTATAGTTGCGAGGGAGGAATCCCTACAAGATCTAGGGACTGGGAGAAAAGGTGGACACCTCCTAACAGAAATTGTAGCAGGGAAAATTAAACAGAAAACAAATTACTACGAGATCCAAAGATTAAGCAAAACTGACAGAGTAAGGCACCTAAGCACCCGGCTAGCTTAAGAGTAGATAATACAATGAAGTCCAGCAAAGCCAGAAGGGCGGAGCCAGACTAAATAGGGAAAAAAGGTCATGTGACCAGCAAACTGAAACAAAATCTAACAAGAGGGTTCTAACAGTGACATGGCACCCACAAACCATTCCAGCAAAATCTGCACTCTAATATGGTGCTCCTTCCCTTATGAGCTTTGCACTCTGCCTGAAAAGTAATTTCCGTCCACATATAGGGTATTGACG
Source organism: Oophaga sylvatica (assembly GCA_033576555.1). Taxonomy (NCBI): domain Eukaryota; kingdom Metazoa; phylum Chordata; class Amphibia; order Anura; family Dendrobatidae; genus Oophaga; species Oophaga sylvatica. Next base: position 276,618,990 of record JARQOD010000003.1, on the reverse strand, counting down.
AACTCAGGAGAAATTGTGTAAGGCTGGGGTCATGCTTGTGAGAAACTCGAACGAGTCTCGTGCGAGTCTCTCGCATCAATACCCGGCGTTCCAGATGGCCCTCGGACAGGAGCGTGCATCTGCCTAGAAATACATGCCGCCGCATGCTCCTGTCCGAGTGTCGGCGGCAGCGCTGGGTGTTGATGCGAGAGACTCGCACGAGACTCGTGCGAGTTTCTCGCAAGTCTGACCACAGCCTAAGGCCTGAGTCACACTGGCGACAAAAACGGACAAAAACTCATTCATTCTGTGGGGGTTTACAGCAGGGCTGGTAGCATTAGCACCGGTCCCTGCTGTAAACCAGTTAACCCCTTGTGATGGATTGCAGCGGGGGACCTGACTGAACGGTGGAGAGGTATAGATATTGTTGCTTTTTTATTTTATTTTTATTACAGGAGAACAAGGGATTCAGTTGGATTACCTACCTTTACAATAATAATTGGTTGTCTAATTGACAACACTCCATTATTAACCCGGCTTAATGTCACCTTTCAATAGCAAGGTGACATTAACCCATAATTAACTCATTAGCCACCGCTACAGGCAAAGGGAATAGATGGGCTAAGTGCCAGAAAAGGCGCATCTAATAATAGATGTGCCTTTTCGGGGGTGGCTGGGGCCAGATGTTAGTGGCCGGGGGGGGGCAAAAACAATGGTTTCTCTCAAGGCTATTAACATCTGTCCTCACACACTGGCTTTCCCTGTCTGGCGGAGAAAATACTGCGGGAGCCCACGCATTTTTTTACAACGAATTTACACATTAAATTAACACCTACATGTATGAAATTTTGCACACATACACTCATCTAATTATTAGTCAAAACCAAATATCAAACTAAATTAAATGAAATGGTTTACTGTATGTAAACCATGTGTCATTTCATGTCGGGTTCTGTAATGATTTTACAGAAGCCGGCAATTGAATTAGCGGCTATTATGCTATATTGAAGTGTATGAACTATAAATATATATATGTGTCAAAATGACATGTATATATATACAGTACAGACCAAAAGTTTGGACACACCTTCTCATTTAAAGATTTTTCTGTATTTTCATGACTATGAAAATTGTAAATTCACACTGAATGCATCAAAACTATGAATTAACACATGTGGAATTATATACTTAACAAAAAAGTGTGTAACAACTGAAATTATGTCTTATATTCTAGGTTCTTCAAAGTAGCCACCTTTTGCTTTGATGACTGCTTTGCACACTCTTGGCATTCTCTTGATGAGATTCAAGAGGTAGTCACCGGGAATTGTTTTCACTTCACAGATGTGCCCTGTAGTTTTAATAAGTGGGATTTCTGCCCTTATAAATGGGGTTGGGACAATCAGTTGTGTTGTGCAGAAGTCTGGTGGATACACAGCTAATAGTCCTACTGAATAGACTGTTAGAATTTGTATTATGGCAAGAAAAAAGCAGCTAAGTAAAGAAAAACGAGTGGCCATCATTACTTTAAGAAATGAAGGTCAGTCAGTCCGAAAAATTGGGAAAACTTTGAACGTGTCCCCAAGTGCAGTTGCAAAAACCATAAAGCACTACAAAGAAACTGGCTCACATGAGGACCGCCCCAGGAAAGGAAGACCAAGAGTCACCTCTGCTTCTCAGGATAAGTTTATCCGAGTCACCAGCCTCAGAAATCGCAGGTTTACCGCAGCTCAGATTAGAGACTAGGTCAATGGCACACAGAGTTCTAGCAGCAGACACATCTCTACAACAACTGTTAAGAGGAGACCTTGTGCAGCAGGCCTTCATGGTAAAATAGCTGCTAGGAAACCACTGCTAAGGACAGGCAACAAGCAGAAGAGACTTGTTTGGGCTAAAGAACACAAGGAATGGACATTAGACCAGTGGAAATCTGTGCTTTGGTCTGATGAGTCCAAATTTGAGATCTTTGGTTCCAACCACAGTGTCTTTGTGCGACACAGACAAGTTGAACAGATGGACTCTACATGCCTGGTTCCCACCGTGAAGCATGGAGGAGGAGGTGTGATTGTGTGAGGGTGCTTTGCTGGTGACACTGTTGGGGATTTATTCAAAATTGAAGGCATACTGAACAAGCATGGCTACCGCAGCATCTTGCAGCGGCATGCTATTCCATCCGGTTTGCGTTTAGTTGGACCATCATTTATTTTTCAACAGGACAATGACCCCAAACACACCTCCAGGCTGTGTAAGGGCTATTTGACTAAGAAGGAGAGTGATGGGGTGCTACGCCAGATGACCTGGCCTCCACAGTCACCAGACCTGAACCCAATCGAGATGGTTTGGGGTGAGCTGGACCGCAGAGTGAAGGCAAAAGGGACAACAAGTGCTAAGCATCTCTGGGAACTCCTTCAAGATTGTTGGAAGACCATTTCCGGTGACTACCTCTTGAAGCTCATCAAGAGAATGCCAAGAGTGTGCAAAGCAGTCATCAAAGCAAAAGGTGGCTACTTTGAAGAACCTAGAATATAAGACATATTTCCAGTTGTTTCACACTTTTTTGTTAAGTATATAATTCCACATAATTCATAGTTTTGATACCTTCAGTGTGAATGTACAATTTTCATAGTCATGAAAATACAGAAAAATCTTTAAATGAGAAGGTGTGTCCAAACTTTTGGTCTGTACTGTAGGTAACACACTGACATACCAGTGACGCCTCTAGGTGAAGTCTTTCATCTTCATCCAGCACAGATCAACATCACTTCTTCCAGCCAGGGTTCGTCTCTGCAGGAAATATCACAGTTATCTAGAACTCCGCTTGCAGAACACATTGCTTATCTTTTTCCCAACTTCTACACTACACCACATGAAGAAAAAAGGCATCTGTTATGTTTCGGTAGCTGAGGAGTGCAGGCAAAAAAGGCAATACACCAGAGCAGTTGGAATCTATGATATTGCAGTACCCTGACTAACCACAACAACTAGAGGCAGTCGTGGAGCGTTCCTACGTTGGTCCTAGACGCCTCGTCACAGCCTGAGAAACTAACTACACCTAAAGATAGAAATAGGAAAGCTATCTGCCCCGGAGCAGAACCCCAAAGATAATAGAAAGCCCCCAAACATGTAATGGCGGTTAGACAAGAGAAATACAGACACAGACAGAAAATAGTATGAGCAAACGTTGGGGCCCAAACTAACTAAATAGAAAAGGATAGGAAGGGTACTTACTGCAATCCCAGAAAACCCTGAAAAGCACCAACTCTACTAATTTCAAAAACACCTGAGATCACACGACCTCTACCACCTAAATTAGTTCTCTGGTGTAACAAAATCAAAACAGCAGCCACTGAAAAAACTGGAAAAAGCAAAGGTACAAACATCAGTGGCTGAACTAAACTGAGAGGGCAAAAGCCCCCGGAGGGGACCCTGAAGGCCCCCACAGAAGTGCAGGACAAAATGCAAAAATCAAGCACAAAAACAAAAAGAAGAAAATGTCTTATCTGTTAGGAGATGCAGACACGACACAGCAGGCTACAAAGGAAACAAGAATCAAGGATTCAGACCAGAACAATTGATCACCGGCAACCCTGATGGGAAGGTGACTCCCTTATATAAGACCAGTCAGTAACACCTGATTCCCAATCCTCACAATCTTCACAATCTTCACTGGACAGACCAGCACCGCTTGTAACCACCAGAGGGAGCCTCTGCTCAGAACTCATCCCAAGCCCACTCACAACAGGCATCATAGTATCACTCTGCACAGTAACAGGACCGCCTCCCCATTTAAAACAGTATACTCAAAAAATAAAATAAATATATCACTGCAGTAATAACATCACTTAATTAGCCCCTATGGTAATAATATCCCCCATCCTGGCCCCCGTGTGTCTCATTCCTGGCTCCAGCCATATGTTCTCCCATCCTGCCCTCATGAGTATCCATTCTGCCCCATATGATCTCCCCTTCCTGCCCCATCTGTCCCATGATCCTGCCACATCTGTCCCATTATCCTGCCCCTTCTGTCCCATGATCCTGCCACTACTGTCCCATTATCCTGCTACAACTGTCCCATGATCCTGCCCCATCTGTCCCATGATCCTGCCCCATCTGTCCCATGATCCTGCCCCACTTGTCCTATGATCCTGTTCCATGATCCTGCCCCATCTGTCTCCATCCTGCCCCATATTCCTGCCCATCTGTCTCCATCCCACACCATGTCTCCAATCATACCCCCTGTGTCTCCAATCCTGCCCCCATATCTTTTATCCTGCCACTATGTCTCCAATCATGCCCCCTGTGCCTCCAATCCTGCCCCTGAGTCTCCAATCCTGCCCCATATCTTTCATCCTGCCACGATGTTTCCAATCCTGCTCCCATATGTTTCATTCTACCCCGTGCTCCAGTCATGCCCCCGTGTCTCCAGTGATGCCCCCGTGTCTCCAATCATGCTCCCGGTGTCTCCAATCATGCCCCCATATCTTTCATCCTGCTCCTTGTCTCCATTCTGCCCCGTCTCCATTCTGCCCCCGGCAGGATGGACACTTGTCTCCATCCTGCAGGCTTGCCGCTTTCAATAATAATAATAAAAAAAACGTTCTCCTTACCTTACCGCGCTCCTGCAGCGAGCGATCTTCCCTCCAGACTGAAAGCGTGCACTCACCGTCGAATGACAATGAAGTCAGACGCTGGCAACGTGCGCGCTGACGTCAGCTGCCAGCCTCCGGGTTCATTTACTGCACCGGCAAAATCCTGCCGCTGGGGCCCGATCAGCAGAAGATATGGGGCCCGATTCGGGCCCCCTCTGCTGACTGGGCACCATACGCCAGTCAGAGCAGTAATGCCCTGATGGCGGCCCTGTCCACATATGCGGTATTTCTAAATTCAGCAGAAATTGTGGTACAGATTTTGGTGCCATTTTTACCCATTTTCCAGTATGAAAATGTAAAAGCTGGGGTTAACAAAAAATCTTGCTGGTGAAAATGTAATTATTTTTTTTACTGCCTAATGGTATAAAATTCTGTGACAAACCTGTGGTGTCAATATGATCACTGTACCTCTAGATGAATTAACTGAGAGGTGTAGTTTGTAAAATGAGGTCACTTATGCGGGGTTCTGCTGGTCTGACACCTCAGGGGCTCTACCAATGTGACATGGCACCCTCAAACCAGTCCATCTAAATCTGAACTTCAATATATTGAAGTTTCCCTTCTGAGCACTGTGCCTCAAATGTAGTTTTCAAACCCATATGGGGTATCGGTGTAGTCAGGAGAAATTGCACAACAAGTTTTGGCATCCATTTTCTCCTGTTACCCTTGTGAAAATGCAAAATTTGGGGCTAAAAAAGCATTATAAATATCTATGAAGCACCTAGGGGTTAAAGGTGCTCACCACACATCTAAATAAGTTCCCTGAGGGGTATAGTTTCCAAAATGGTATCATTTGTGGGGGGTTTCCACTGTTCAGGCACATCATGAGCACTCAAAATGCAAAATGGCGTCCACTAATTATATTACAGCAAATTTTGCATTCAAAAAGTCAAATGGCGCTCCTTCCCTTCCAAGCTCCGCTGTGTGCCCAAACAGATTTCCATCAAGTATTGGGTATCAGTGTACTCTGGAGAAGTTGAACAACAAATTGTGTGGTGCAATTTTTCATGTTACCCTTATGACAATAAAAAATTTTGGGCTAAATTTATTTTTGTGGGAAAAATGTGATTTTTTTATTTTTATAGCTCAATGTTACAAATTTCTGTGAAGCACCTGGGGGTTCAAGGTGCTCACCACACATCTAGATAAGTACCCTGAGGGGTCTAGTTTTCAAAATGGTGTCCCTTGTGGGGGGTTTCCATTGTTTAGGAACTTCAGGAGCACTCCAAACGCACTTCTCTAATTATTCCACCAAATTTTGCATTCAAAAAGTCAAATGGCGCTGATTCCCTTCCGAGCCCTGTCGTGCACCCAAACAGTGGTTCTCCCCCACATATGGGTTATTGGTATGCTCAAGAGAAATTGCACAACAAATTTTGTGGTCCCTTTTCTCCTGTTACCCTTGTGAAAGTTAAAAAATTGGGTCTAGAGGAAATTTTTTGTGAAAAAAGTTAAATTTTTTTTTTCTTCCACTTTCCATTAATTCGTGTAGTGTTTTTTTAGTGTTGAACAAATCTGAAATTAGTTTAAGAAAATTGCTTATTTGATTTTTTTGACACCTATGTCTCAATTTTTTGGGATCTGGAGCTGTGTCAGGGTTTATATTTTTTTTAGCACGAGCTGACATTTTATTGATATATTTTGGTAATACAATTTTATTGTATTTTTTTTAATGTCGTGGCGGCCAAAAAAAATGTAATTCTGGCATTTAGATATTTTTTCTTCTTGTGCTGTTTACCAATATGATTAATTTCTTTATATTTTTATAGATTGGACATTTCTGAAAGCAGCGATATAAAATGTGTATTTTTTTTAATTGTTTTATTTTCAATAGTGCAAAAGGGATGTGATTTGAACTTTTTTTGCATTTTTTTATTTTTACTGGTTTCAATAGTCTACTTAGGAGACTTGAAGCTGCGATCATCCGACTCAATCGTGGGACTTGTGACGCACTTCCAGCCAGCATGTGTTAAATGGCGCTGTCAGTGATTGACCTTGGCTCCACCCGCGGCTGCTAGAGGCACATGACAGTTGTTCAGATCAGCTGTCATGTGAGGGGAAAGAGTGCCGGAGCTCACATTAAAGGCAAGGACACGTCTTTGGACGGACCTATATGTCCAAGGTTGCGAAGGAGTTCAAACAAAAAAAAATTGCTTTAGTCACCAATCATGAGAGCCATCATTTTTTTATTCAGTCAGTAGAGTTCCACTTGTTTTCTGTGCTTGTATTTTGTAGGCTTCTTGTAGTGCTTTTTTTGTACAATTTTGGGGTTCTTACGACTTTTTTGATCTCTTATCGTTTTTCTGGGGGGAGGTGACATGACGGAAAAACAGTTTTTCTGCCTCTTTGATTTTTTTTCTTTTTTTGCATTCACCATATGAGATAAATATTTTGACACTTTATTAGTTCCAACACTTTTTTTTATTTTTGACATTTCGCTAGTTTACATTAAATAAAAAAGGGTTGATTTAAATTTTAAGATCTTCATATTTATATACAGTGGGAACGGAAAGCATTCAGACCCCTTTAAATTTTTCACTCTTTGCTTCATTGCATCAATTTGGTAAATTCAAAAATGTTCATTTTTTTCTCGTTAAAGTACACTCTGCACCCCATCTTGTCTGAAAAAAACAGAAATGTAGAAATTTTTGCAAATTTAATAAAAAGAAAAACTGAAATATCACATGGTCATAAGTATTCAGACCATTTGCTTAGACACTCATATTTAAGCCACATGCTGTCCATTTCCTTGTGATCCTCCTTGAGATGGTTCTACTCCGTCATTGGAGTCCAGCTGTGTTTAATTAAACTGATAGGACTTGATTTGTAAATGCACACACCTGTCTATATATGACCTCACAGCTCACAGTGCTTGTCAGGCCAAATGATAATCATGAGGTCAAAGGAACTGGCCAAGGAGCTCAGAGACAGGTATGTGGCAAGACACAGATCTGGCCGCCAAGGTTACAAAAGAATTTCTGCAGTACTCAAGGTTCCTAAGAGCAGAGTGGCCTCCATAATCCTTAAATGGAAGACGTTTGGGACCACCAGAAGTCTTCCTAGACCTGGCCGTCCAGCCAAACTGAGCAACAGTGGGAGAAGAGCCTTGGTGAGAGAGGTAAAGAAGAATTCCAAGATCACTGTGGCTGAGCTCCACAGATGCAGTAGGGAGATGGGAGAAAGTTCCACAACATGAACTATCACTGCAGCCCTCCACAAGTCGAGCCTTTATGGTAGAGTGGCCTGACGGAAGCCTCTCCTCAGTGCAAGACATATGAAAGCCCCATAGAGTTTGCTAAAAACACATGAAGGACACCCAGCCTATGAAAAATAAGGTTCTCTGGTCTGATGAGACGAAGATAGAACTTTTTGGTGATAATTCTAAGCGCTATGTGTGGAGAAAACCAGGCACTGCTCATCACCTGCCCAATGCAATCCCACAGTGAAACATGGTAATGGCAGCATGATGCTATGGGGGTGTTTTTCAGCTGCAGGGACAGGACGACTAGTTGCAATTGAAGGAAACATGAATGCGGCCAAGTACAGAGATATCCTGGATGAAAACCTCTTCCAGAGTGCTCTGGACCTCAGACTTGGCCGAAGATTCACCTTCCAAGAAGACAATGACCCTAAGCACACAGCTAAAATAACAAAGGAGTGGCTTCAGAACTCTGTGACCATTCTTGACTGGCTTAGCCCAAGCCCTGACCTAAACCCAATTGAGAATCCCTATTGAGATCTGAAAATGGCTGTCCACCAACGTTCACCATCCAACCTGATGGAACTGAAGAGGATCTGCAAGGAAGAATGGCAGAGGATCCCCAAATCCAAGTGTAAAAAACTTGTTGCATCATTCCCAAGAAGACTCATGGCTGTACTAGCTCAGATGGGTACTTCTATTCATCACTGAGCAAAGGGACTGAATACTTTCCGTACCCACTGTATATATATACTGTATATATATACAGTCAGGGCCAGAAATATTTGGACAGTGACACAATTTTCGCGAGTTGGGCTCTGCATGCCACCACATTGGATTTGAAATGAAACCTCTACAACAGAATTCAAGTGCAGATTGTAACGTTTAATTTGAAGGGTTGAACAAAAATATGTGTTAGAAAATGTAGGAATTGTACACATTTCTTTACAAACACTCCACATTTTAGGAGGTCAAAAGTAATTGGACAAATAAACATAACCCAAACAAAATATTTTTATTTTCAAAATTTTGTGGCGAATCCTTTGGAGGCAATCACTGCCTTAAGTCTGGAACCCATGGACATCACCAAACGCTGGGTTTCCTCCTTCTTAATGCTTTGCCAGGCCTTTACAGCCGCAGCCTTCAGGTCTTGCTTGTTTGTGGGTCTTTCCCTCTTAAGTCTGGATTTGAGCAAGTGAAATGCATGCTCAATTGGGTTAAGATCTGGTGATTGACTTGGCCATTGAATAATGTTCCACTTTTTTGCACTCATGAACTCCTGTGTAGCTTTGGCTGTATGCTTGGGGTCATTATCCATCTGTACTATGAAGCGCCGTCCAATCAAGTTTGCCGCATTTGGCTGAATCTGGGCTGAAAGTATATCCCGGTACACTTCAGAATTCATCCGGCTACTCTTGTCTGCTGTTATGTCATCAATAAACACAAGTGACCCAGTGCCATTGAAAGCCATGCATGGCCATGCCATCACGTTGCCTCCACCATGTTTTACAGAGGATGTGGTGTGCCTTGGATCATGTGCCGTTCCCTTTCTTCTCCAAACTTTTGGCTTCCCATCATTCTGGTACAGGTTGATCTTTGTCTCATCTGTCCATAGAATACTTTTCCAGAACTGAGCTGGCTTCTGGAGGTGTTTTTCAGCAAATTTAACTCTGGCCTGTCTATTTTTGGAATTGATGAATGGTTTGCATCTAGATGTGAACCCTTTGTATTTACTTTCATGGAGTCTTCTCTTTGCTGTTGACTTAGAGACAGATACACCTACTTCACTGAGAGTGTTCTGGACTTCAGTTGATGTTGTGAACGGGTTCTTCTTCACCAAAGAAAGTATGCGGCGATCATCCACCACTGTTGTCTTCCGTGGGCTCCCAGGTCTTTTTGGATTGATGAGTTCACCAGTGCTTTCTTTCTTTCTCAGGATGTACCAAATTGTAGATTTTGCCACTTCTAATGTTGTAGCAATTTCTTGGATGGGTTTTTTTCTGTTCTTGCAGCTTAAGGATGACTTGTTTCACCTGCATGGAGAGCTCCTGTGACCACATGTTTCCTTCACAGCAAAACCTTCCAAATGCAAACACCACACCTCAAATCAACTCCGGCCCTTTCATCTGCTTAATTGAGAATGACATAACAAAGGGATTGCCCACACCTGTCCATGAAATAGCCTTGGAGTCATTTGTCCAATTACTTTTGGTCCCTTTAAAAACAGGGTGGCACATGTTAAGGAGCTGAAACTCCTAAACCCTTCATCCAATTTTAATGTGGATACCCTCAAATGAAAGCTGAAAGTCTGAACTTCAACTGCATCTGATTTGTTTTGTTTCAAATTCATTGTGGTAATGTCTAGAATCAAAATTAGATAAATGTTGTCCTGTCCAAATATTTATGGACCTAACTGTATATATATATTATATATATATAATATATATATATAATATATATTTTTTTTTTTTTAATAATGACAATATGGAACTTAAGAAAAAAGTCCAGGAGCATGTTACCATTGAAATTTTACATGGATTAATAAAGGTCAAGATTTTATTGGAGCTGGAACGTCATTTCTTTTTTCTATGTCAACCACGTCTGATCAAGCAGAGTTCCGTGCACCTTTGGTATACCGGTGAGCTGGTTTGCTCTTGTTTCTATAAATATGGAACTTAAACCTATGATTGCTTGAGGTTAAGCTGCTGTGAACTGAGACCTGTAGAATTGTCAGTATACACAAAACGGCAGTAGCCTGCTGTTGTTTGCCTGTACTCCCCCTACCTGATTTTTTTTTTGCTTGCTATGAAATAATAAAGAAAATAATTCCATGATGTGGTGAGTACTTGTACTACCTGTGACTTTAGTGAATGTTTGCATAATAACAGCAGTGGAGAACATATATTCCTTTAAAAACATAGATTTTCTCAATGATATCGGTAAAATACACCAACACAAAAAAAACCTTTGTTTGAATAGTACAAAAATTGCATAAAACTTAGTCTACTAGAGCCTATACACAGCCAAATACTTTGACAAATACTTGCATGCCTCCTGCTGAACCAGATGAAAAAATAGAGAAATGCGTTGAGGTCAGGGCCGGCTCCAGGTTTTATGGGCCCCGGGCAAAAGAGTCTCAGTGGGCCCCTTTAACACAGACCACGATTCATGATGCACAGATACGGCAGAGAAATATGGGTATAGTACAGTGCCAAAGATTTCACTTCTTACATTACATGACTGATATCTATTGTGATACAGTAAAGATGTATATCTTTGTACCGTGTTAGCCAGTAGATAGAGCAACTCTAAATATTTTGATATCTATTGTAAATTCTACAATAGCTCAGAAACCGCCGAATTCTCACAGCGCACAGTACAGACCGGACAGTACAGTCCTCCATACAATATTATGGGCACCACATAGTCTCCCCCTCATCACCCATATAACACCCCATGCAGGATGTCACCCCCATCCCCCATATAATGCTCCATACAGAATACTGGACCCAATATAATGCTCCATACAGAATACTGGACCCAATATAATGCTCCATACAGAATACTGGACCCAATATAATGCTCCATACAGAATACTGGACCACACAAATTGCTCCATACAGGATACTGGTCCCCATATAATGCTCCATACAAAATATGGCGCTCTCCTCTGCGCTGCGCTCTGCACTGTTACGGCTCAGGAGAGGCCGTATCACCTCCCCATCACCTCCATCATGGCCTCCCCATCACCTCCATCAATGCCTTCTCCCCATTACCCCCATCATTGCCTTCTCCCCATCACCTCCATCATGGCCTTCTCCCCATCACCCCATCATGGCCTTCTCCCCATCACCTCCATCAATGCCTTCTTCCCATCACCCCCATCATTGCCTTCTCCCCATCACCCCATCATGGCCTTCTCCCCATCATTGTCCTCTCCTCCATCTACACACACACACAGACACACACAGCAACATTCACCTGTCTGCACATTCACACACACACACACACACACACACATACCACATCTCACCTGTCCGGCGTCCGCACCGCAGGCATTCCCGCAGCATCACCGGCGCCCGCGCTTTCTCTCTCTGCCACAGCCGGCCGCTGAATGATGACATCATCCAGCGGCGCTGCTGTGAGGGGAAGCACGGGTGCCCTACAGGGGCCCCCTGGAGCTGCGGAGGCACGGGGAGAGGTAAGTATTGTGTCGGCTGCCGGGGCCCTGAGCAAGCAGGGGGGGCCCAGTGGCGGCGCTGGCACCGCTCTCCTCCGCTGATGGGCGCCGGGGTGCCCGACGGCGAGTGGGCTCCCCGCCTGCTTAGGGCCCCGGCACTTGCCCGGGTACGCCGAGTGCTGACGCCGGCCCTGGTTGAGGTAACGCCATATATACGATAAGTGATTTTCCTTTTAATATTATCACATGACATAGTATCAGTGAAGTTTGTATTGAGCATCTCCTAGTTCAATCTGTATCTGAAACAATATAGCTATGTCTTACCTATATCTACCGTCCATGAGTAAAATATGGGTTTAATATCTTGACCCATGTCATTGTTTTTTCAGTAGTATAAACTAAACTATTGGTTACTGTTATTTCCTATACGTACATCATTACCAAGGGAAAGGTGGAACACCAGAACAGTGCTATGTGCAGTATGAACGTTAACATCTTTAACTACCATTAGGAGATAGAATTAGATAGCATCTACTTATATACAGGTGCTTCACACAAAATTAGAATATCATCAAAAAGTTAATTTGTTTAAGTACTTCAATACAAAAAGTGAAACTCATATATTATATAGAGTCATTACAGAGTGATTTATTTCAAGTCTTTATTTATGTTAATGTTGATGATTATGGCTTACAGCCAATGAAAACCCAAAAGTCATTATCTCTCATTAGAATATTTTATAACACCAGATTGAAAAATGATTTTAAAATCTGAAATGTTGGCCTACTGAAATGTTCAGTAAATGCACTCAATACTTGGTCTGGGCGCCTTTTGCATCAATTACTGCATCAATTCGGCGTGGCATGGAGGCGATCAGCCTGTGGCACTGCTGAGGTGTTATGGAAGCCCAGTTTGCTTTGATAGCAGCCTTTAGCTCGTCTGCATTGTTGAGTCTGGTGTCTCTCATCTTCCTCTTGACAATACCCCATAGATTCTCTATGGGGTTAAGGTCAGGCGAGTTTGCTGGTCAATCAAGCACAGTGATACTGTTGTTTTTAAACCAGGTATTGGTACTTTTGGCAGTGTGGACAGGTGCCAAGTCCTGCTGGAGAATAAAATTTCCATTTCCAAAAAGCTTAGTGCTCTAAAATTTCCTTGTAGACGGCTGCGCTGACTTTGGTTTTGATAAAACACAGTGGACCTACACCAGCAGATGACATGGCTCCCCAAACCATCACTGATTGTGGAAACTTCACACTAAACTTCAAGCAGCTTGGATTGTGGCCTCTCCACTCTTCCTCCAGAATCTGGGACCTTGATTTCCAAATGAAATGCAAAATTTACTTTCATCTGAAAACAATACCTTGGACCACTGAGCAACAGTCCAGTTCTTTTTCTCCTTGGCCCAGGTAAGACGCTTCTGGCGTTGTCTATTGGTCATGAGTGGCTTGACACAAGGAATGCGACACTTGCAGCCCATGAACTGGATACATCTGTGTGTGGTGGCTCTTGAAGCAATGACTCCAGCAGCAGTCCACTCCTTGTAAATTTGCCCCCAATTTTTGAATAGCCTTTAGTGATGAGCGAGTATACTCGTTGCTCGGGTTTTCCAGAGCACTTCTCGGGTGTCCTCCGAGTATTTTGGTGTGTTCGAGATTTAGTTTCTGTGGACTAGCTGCATGATTTATGGCTGCTGGACAAGCCTGAATACATGTGAGGAATGCCTGTTTGCTAGGGAATCCCCACATGTATTCAGGCTGTCCAGCAGCCATAAATCATGCAGCTACTCCACAGAAACTAAATCTCCGAGCACTCCAAGATACTCGGAGATCACCCGAGCATGCTCGGGAAAACCTGAGCAACAAGTATACTCACTCATCACTAATGGCCTTTTCTTAACAATCCTTTCAAGGCTGCAGTTATCCCGGTTGTTTGTGCACCTTTTTCTACTCCACTTTTTCCTTCCACTCAACTTTCCATTAATATGCTTGGATACAGCATTGTGTGAACAGCTAGCTTCTTTAGCTATGACCTTTAGTGACTTATACTACTTGTGGAGTGTGTCAATGACTGTCTTCTGGACATCTGTCAAGTCAGCAGTCTTCCCCATGATGGGTGGAACCTACTGAAACAGACTAAGGGACCTTTTTAAACACTTAAGAAGTCTTTGCAGGTGTTTTTTGTTAATTATTCTAATTTACTGAGATAATGACTTTGTGGTTTTCACTGGCTGTGAAAGCAGGTTGCTGGATGCAGTGACAGACAGAAGTCAGAGCAAGTGTTAACAACTTTAATTTCACAATGAGGCACTCCACACAGGGAGGTAAGCAGCTAAATGAGGAAAGTAAACAGTTAAATGGCGGAAAGAGCAGTTCAAATGCAAAGGGATATGTTGGGTTAAAAAACAACGGATGAGGTAAAGTCAGTTCACTTGGGTAACTTATCTTGTCAGTCGTTCCTCAGGCCGTGGATGTTGCTGAACAGACGGTAGCGCCAACAACGGCTGGCACGGTGCTTGTCTGCTGAGGTCCTGTAAATAACAATGATCCGTCTTCTGCTGGCAGCGGTCGGTCTCCGGTACCTTCTTCTGAGTCGATTAATTGATGCAGCTGAGGATGAGAAAACCACAGCACTATCCGGGTTCAATGTAGACCGGCAGGTATATACTGGCAGCTCAGGGCATAAACGTCTATCCCGTACCCAGTCTCTCTTAGGCAGCGCATACGCTGTACTGACGGCCATGGAGTGTGCGGCCCCTGACTCTCTGGTGGCGGCAGGGATGATCTGGCGCAAGCCTTCTCGGTATCGGTGCTAGAGGGACGGAGCACTCCTCTCTCTGCCGCGCCGTCTGCTCCCGCCAAACTTGACTGCTTCCGAACGCGCTCTTGCTGCTGTCGCTTAGCTATGCCCCCTGCTTCCTGGTGCAAAAGTTTGTCCGGTCCCCTATTCTTTCCCCCGGACAACAGAGGAGACAGCCCCCGCAGTTCCCGACCCGGCACAGAACAGGTACCCACAGTCCAGTCCTTCTCTTTACAGCTGTAGGCAATAATCATGAACATTAACAGAAATATACACTTGAAATAGATCACTCTGTTTGTAATGATGCTATATCATATATGAGTTTCACTTTTTGTATTGAAGAACTGAAATAAATTATCTTTTTGATGATATTCTAATTTTGTGAGAAGCATCTGTATATCTATTAGTATAGATACAGATCTTTCTGTTATCTGTATACCTTTTCTATCCTCATATCTATTTGCTGTATCTAGAACAGAACCTTACCAGGGATATCATGGAGATACTCAGTCGAGCAGGGGCGGCATTCTCGAATCTTAGGGTGCCAACCTCCACCTGGTAGGTAGTATCAGCATTAGGGCTCATACTCACATGCGAGAAACTCGGACGAGTCTCGCACGTGACTACCCGGCACTGCCACCGGCACTCGGATCGGAGCGTTCAGCTGCATAGAAATACATGCAGCTGAATATTCTGATCCGAGCGCCGGCGGCAGTGCCGGGTATTCACGTGCGAGACTCGTCCGAGTTTCTGGCATGTGAGTATGAGCCCTTAGAATCAGAATAGGATACAGCTATAGATCCCTTTGGCTATGTGTAGTCTCTAGGAGACTAATTTTTCTGCAATTTTTGTATTATTAACACTTTATTTTTTGTGTTGGTGTATTTTACCAATATCATTAATAAAATATATGTTTTTAAGGGAATATATGTTCGCCACTGTTTTGATCCCCTTCTTTGATTGATAATAATATACCTTGACTTACATAATCACAGAGCACCACCGATTATCCTCGCAGCGAGCTATGTGTATGGGTTAAACCTGTTTATATCAGCGTGTATTTATGGGAGGAAGACGGTAGTGCCAAGCCTTTTTCCTCTTGTTCAGATTGTTGTGATTTGTTCTACTATGATCACAGTAGTTTCTCTTTGGTGCCAGCTGTATAACGAAGCTGGCACCCACTCTGTATGGCGCATAATTGACAAATAGAATTTACCACTTGTCTACTTTAAGTCAGCATCATTTGTGAAACATATCTTTTTTGCTATGAAGAAGGATTAAAAGTTTAGCAGCAACTTTCTAATCCTGTTTTTTAGGATGTTGATTTAACCCCTTCCTGACCCATGATGCCTACGTAGGCGTCATGAAAACCAGTGGCATCCCGACCCATACGCCAACGTAGGCGTCATGCTATAAATCATGTGCCTGCAGGTCGGGTGACCGGGGTCACTGAAAGGTCACCCGACCTGCAGGCACAAGACCCTTTGTGCATCACCACAGTGGGGGTGGCTTAACCCCACGTGGCTACGATCGCTCTAATTGGCTGTTAAAAGTGAAACAGCCAATCAGAGCGATTTGTAATATTTCACTAATGAAATTTGGTGAAATATTACAATCCAGCCATGGCCGATGCTGCAATAGCATCTGCCATGGATGGACACCGAGATCTGACCCCCCCCCCACACTGAGCGACGGGGGCGATCGGTCGCCACTGTCAATATCTGCTCCCCTCCTCCTTGCCTCCGCTCCCCCCTCCTTCCGATCTCCCCCCCCTTATCTTCCGACCTCCCCTACTCACCTCTCCCGGTCCTCCGATGTCCCTGGGACCGTCCCGGCGTCGGTCCGGGATTCTTCATGGGCACCGCCATCTTGGAAAATGGCATGCGCAGTGCGCCCTCCAGTGTCAAAAAAATTATTTTGATCACTGTGATACTCTCTCACAGTGATCAAAATAAAAAAACAGTTAATAAACGCCCCATTTATCACCCCCATAGGTAGGGATAAATAATAAAATAAATAAAAAAAAATTTTTTCCTGTGCACACGTTGCGGATTTTGCTGCGGATCCCCAGTGTATTTGGCGCTGTGGATCCGCAGCAGATCCGGAAACCATGTACAGTACAATGTAAATAAATGGTAAAAAAAATGCTGTGCACATGCTGCAGATTTTTCTGAGCAGATTTGGTGCAGTTTTAAATCCGCGGCATGTCAATTCTTTGTGCGGATTCCGCAGCGTTTTTACACCTATTCCATTATAGGTGTAAAACCACAGGGCAAATCCGCACAAAAACCGCAGCAAAACCACAGCAAATCCGCAACGTGTGCACAGGCCCTTAATCCGCGCTAAATCCGCAGGTAAAGCGCAGGTAATTTTACCTGCGGATTTAGCAAAATCCGCACGGAAAAATCGGCAAGTGAATCCGAAATGTGTGCACAGGGCCTTAGGGTTAGAGTTAGGCTGGATTCATATTGCGTTATTGCAGTCCGTTAGACGGACTGCGTTACACTGCGGTATAATGCGGTGTAACGCAGTCTGTTAACGCCGCCCTTCACCCCCATTGTCGGGCGCATCGCGACGCATGCTGTAAAGCGGCATGCGTTCGCAAAGTGCCGTCATTCAGTGACGGAGCCTCGGACGCGGGTTGCAGCATCTGGGCTCCGTCACCTCTAGCACAGATGAATCATCTGCTGATTCATCTGCGCTAGCGGGTATAGCATAACGCGATCGCGTAATGCTATACCGTTACCAGCCCGTCAACGCTATGTGTTGAACGGGCTGGTAAAACGCAATATGAACCTAGCCTTAGGGTTAGAGTTAGAACTAAGGTTAGGGTTAGCATTAGGGTTAGCATTAGGGTTACGGTTAGAATTTGGGTTAGGGTTAGAATTAGGGTTAGGGTTGGAATTAGGGTTGGGATTAGGGTTAGGTTTGTGGTTAGGGTTAGAGTTAGGATAAGTGTTAGGGGTATTTTGAGGTTAGGGTTGGGATTAGGGTTAGGCTTGTGGTTAGGGATATGGTTAGAGTTGGGATTAGGGTTAGGTGTGTGTTGGGGTTAGGGTTACGGTTAGGGTTTGGATTAGGGTTAGGGGTGTGTAGGGGTTAGGGTTGTGGTTAGGGGTGTGTTGGAGTTAGGGTTGGAGTTAGAATTGAGGGATTTCCACTATTTAGGCACATCAGGGGGTCTCCATACGCAACATTCAAAAGACAAAAAACCTGACTGGCACTTCCAGACTAATGTGAACTAGGTGCAAACCAAAGGGAGCTACCCTCATGTAAAACATCCAAAAAATTTTTTTGGATCCATACGCAACATGGCGCCACCATTAATTACTGCAAATTTTGCATTCAAAAAGTCAAACAATTCCGAGCCCCGACGTGTGCCCAAACAGTGGTTTACCCCACATATGGGGTATCAGAATACTCAGGAAGAATTGCACAACAACTTTGGGGGTCTAATTTCTCCTTTTACTCTTGGGAAAAAAAATTGGGGACTAAAAATAATATTTTTGTGGAAAAAAAATGATTTTTTATTTTCACAGCTTTGCGTTATAAA
This sequence comes from Oophaga sylvatica, assembly GCA_033576555.1. Lineage (NCBI taxonomy): Eukaryota > Metazoa > Chordata > Amphibia > Anura > Dendrobatidae > Oophaga > Oophaga sylvatica. The sequence continues at coordinate 276,600,634 of JARQOD010000003.1, read as the reverse complement.
CTTCTGTGATGAACTTGGAGATACAAAGTGCTCACCACACATCTAAAAGAGTTCCTTGGGGGATCTAGTTTCCAAAATGGGGTCAATTGGGGGGGTTTCTACTGTTTAGGCACATCATGGGCTCTGCAAACGTAACATGACGCCCGCAGACCATTCCATCAAGTCGGCTGTTAAATATTAATTATTGGTTATGGATTTATTCTACACTCAATTCTGTACCAAGCACATTGACTTTCAGCTGACATACACATGCTATTTCTGTATGGTAAAGTGTCATCTCCATATATAGAGACCACGTGATCTAAGGGACATATATATAATGACTACACGAAGCGAGGGGGACTCTCACTCTCTCTACAGACACATGGGACAAGAACACTAAGGTGAATGAACAGCTGCTATGTAACCACGTGTTGCTTCTTCAGACTGCTGACAGAGCTAGAATGTCATTTTACCATTCAGGACACCAAGGAAAGAAGTGTATAAGTTTTGCTATGGACAAATGGACAATCTCTTCGTAACTATTTCACTCATTTTATGTTTTCCTGCAATGATGTTTTTTTGATGGACAGTCCAATAAACCACTACATTTTTTTATAAGAAACATTCTGACATTTTATTTAGAGTATCGCATCTGGTAACAAGTCCTGGAAAAATATATTTAAAATAAGCATTTTTAACATCGGCATTTCAAAACGTCACTACTTCCCTTCCGAGCCCCGACGTGTGCCCATACAGTAGTTTTCTCACACATGTAGGATATCAGCGTACTCAGGACAAATTGGACAACAACTTTTGGTGTCTAATTTCTCCTGGTACTGTGTAGCCCTGGTGTTAGGCACACGCAGTACCCTGGAGAGTGTGTGGCGAGACAGCAGTTTAATGCTAAATACCCATTCACTCAACATACACTAGACACACCCTTAGGGTAGTGTAGTTTACTATTGAGGGAGTGGTCAGGGTGTATGTTTGTGGAGTGATTTTAGTCAGTTCAGTTCCTGTCTTCGGACGGAGCAGACGTCTGGAGTTTAGCTGGAGGGAGGAAGCAGTCCAGCCTGCTCATCATCAGTTCAGAACGTGGAGGCTGGTACAGGTGGTCTAATTCACCTTAGCCTAGTCAGAGCTGTACCTCAACAGACTACATTGAAAGAAGCTTAGTGCAGAAAGACTTCAGTCACCTGTCTAAAGGACAGTGAAAGGTTCAGAGACGTGCTCCTGCCTATTGATAACTGAGCATCTGTAACTAACTTTGAAGAAAGTGAATGAAGGAAGTAACTACCCGACTTTATGCAAGTGTGAGTGCTTATGCTACCAGCGAGGACAAGGCGAAAGGCACAGTGGAAAGTTTATTGGAAAAGTGCGTTCGGATTGAAGAAGTCCTGCACATTGCTACCGGTCACTGGGGACCGAAGGATCACTATTAGCTTCAAGCATAGTGGTAAGAAAACCAGGAATTTACCGGACCTTAGGTCGCGGCAAACAAGCCCCTTATAGTCAGTACGTAACTGGGGTCAGGGGGAGTGAAGACTTTGAGTCAGTGCACGATAAGATAAGAATTCAGCTCCCTCGCAGGAAGGCTCCTGACACAAAGCTGACTGGGCGGTACAGCTATAGATTAGCTGGAGTTATTGAGGGAACTACGCTTCAGGCTGGTTGTACTCATTGTATTGGAAGTAAAGGAGGCCCCTAACTTGTCCAGCTGCTGTCTCAAGATACACTCTCCTTGGATCAGCCTCCCTGGGACCTGCCTGAACATCTTACAAGTAAAGGTATGGAAAGACGCTGACCGTGTGAGGCTGTGTTATTTATCTGCACTCGACTTCACTAACTTCATAGACTTTGAGGGACCAGTCCCACCTGTAGGGGACCCGACATCTAGCTGCCTCACCATCCCCTCAGAGATCTACAGCAGCGCTGGTACGAATTACCAGAATACTACAGGTGGCGTCACGAACTGTAAATATATCTATCCCCTGTAAATATTTCCCCAACATACGCCAGACCGCTAGGGCCACAGACCGAGCCACAGCTACCTGTGACAAACCCCATAGACTTCCATGGGCTCGGCTCTGAGTACCCCATTGCCCTGGTAATCCACAATTGTGGTGGCGGGTCGACACAGTACCCTTAGAAAAATAAAAAAATTGGGGACCAAAAATCATGTTTGTGGAAAAAATATGATTTTTTTATTTTCATGCCCGAGCGTTATAAACTTCTGTGTAGCCCTTGGGGGTTCAAAGTGCTCACCACACATCTAGATAAGTTCCTTGCGGGGTCTAGTTTCCAAAATGGGGCCACTTGTGGGGAGTTTCTACTGTTTAGGCACATCAGGAGCTCTGCAAACGTAACACGACGCCTGCAGTACATTCCATCAAAGTCGGCATTTCAAAACATCACTACTTCCCTTCCGAGCCCCGACATGTGCCCATAAAGTAGTTTTCTCCAACATATGGGATATCAGTGTACTCAGGACAAATTGGACAACAACTTTTGGGGTCCAATTTCTCCTGTTACCCTTGTGAAAATAAAAAATTTCGGGTTAAAAAAATCAGTTTTTGAGGAAAAAAAATATTTTTTATTTTCACGGCTCTGCATTATAAACTTCTGTGAAGCACATGGGGGTTCAAGATGCTCACCACACATTTGGATAAGTTCCTTGCGGGGTCTAGTTTACAAAATGGGGTCACTTGTGGGGGGTTTCTATTATTTAGGCACATCAGGGAATCTGCAAACGAAACAAGATGCCCGCACACCATTCCATCAAGTCGGCATTTCAAAGCATCACTACATCCCTTCCGAGCCCTGACGTGTGCCAAAACAGTGGTTCCCCCCACATATGGGGTACCAGCGTACTCAGGACAAACTGGACAACAACTTTTGGGGTCCAATTTCTCCAGTAACCATTGTGAAAATAAAAAATAGGGGCTAAAAAATCATTTTTTGAGATAAAAAAATGATTTTTTATTTTCACGGCTATGCGTTATAAACTTCTGTGAAGCACCTGGGGGTTCAAAGTGCTCACTGTGCATCTAGATAAGTTCCTTAGGGGGTCTAGTTTCCAATATGGGGTCATTTGTGGGGGAGCTCCAAAGTTTAGGCACACAGGGTGTCTGCTAACGATTGGAGCTAATTCTCCATTAAAAAAGTCAAATGGCGCTCCTTCCCTTCTGAGCCCTGCCGTGCGCCCAAACAGTGGTCCCCCCCACATATGGGGCACCAGCGTACTCAGGAAAAACTGGACAACAACTTTTGGGGTCCAATTTATACTGTTACCCTTGGAAAAATAAAAAATAGCGGGCTAAAAAATGATTTTTGAGAAACAAAAATTATTTTGTTATTTTCACTGCTCTGCGTTTATAAACTTCAGTGAAGCACTTGGGGTTTCAAAGTGCTCACTACACATCTAGATAAGCTCCTTGGGGGGTCTAGTTTCCAAAATGGGGTCACTTGTGGGGGGTTTCTACTGTTTAGGCACATCTGGGGCTCTGCAAACGCAACATGACGCCCGCAGAACATTCCATCAAGTCTGCATTCCAAAATGGCGCTCCTTCCCTTCTGAGCTCTCCCATGCGCCAAAACAGTGGTTCCCCCCCACATATGGGGTATTGGTGTACTCAGGTCAAATTGCACAATAACTTTTGTGGTCCAATTTCTCCTGTTACCTATGTGAAAATAAAAAATAGCGGGCTAAAAATCATTTTTGAGGAAAAAAATGATTTTTTTATTTTCACTGCTCTGCGTTATAAACTTCTGTGAAGCACTTGGGGTTTAGAGTGCTCACAACACATCTAGATAAGTTCCATAAGGGGTCTAGTTTCCAAAATGGTGTCAAATGTGTTTTTTTTTCACTGTTTAGGCACAGAGGGGCTCTCCAAACGCGTCATGGTGTCCTCTAACGATTGGAGCTAATTTTCCATTCAAAAAGTCAAATGGCGATCCTTTCCTTCTGGGCCCTACCGTGCGCCCAAACAGTGGTTTATGACCACATATGAGGTATCTGTGTACTCAGGAGAAATTGCCCAACAAACTTTAGGATCCATTTTATCCTGTTGCCCATGTGAAAATGAAAAAACTGAGGCTAAAAGAAAATTTTTGTGAAAAAAAAGTACTTTCTTTTTTTTACAGATCAATTTGTGAAGCACCTGGTGGTTCAAAGTGCTCACTATGCATCTAGATAAGTTCCTTGGGGGGTCTAGTTTCCAAAATGGGGTCACTTGTGGGGAAGCTCCAATGTTTAGGCACACAGGGACTCTCCAAATGCGACATGGCAACCGCTAAATATTCCAGCATATTTTCCATTCAAAAGTCAAATGGCGCTCCTTCCCTTCTGAGCCCTGCCGTGCACCCAAACAGTGGTTTATGACTACATATGAGGTATCGGTGTACTCAGGAGAAATTGCCCAACAAACTTTAGGATCCATTTTGTTCTGTTGCCCATGTAATAATTAAAAAATTGATGCTAAAAGAAAATTTTTGTTGGAAAAATTAAAATGTCCATTTTTTCCTTCCACGTTGCTTTAGTTCTTGTGAAGCACCTGAAGGGTTAATAATCTTCTTGAATGCAGTTTTGAGTAGCTTGAGGGGTGCAGTTTTTATAATGGTGTCACTTTTGGGTATTTTCTGCCATATAGAGCCCTCAAAGTGACTTCAAATGTGAGGTGGTCCCTAAAAAAATGGTTTTGTAAATTTTGCTGTAAAAATGAGATATCGCTGGTCAACTTTTAACCCTTATAACTTCCTAAGAAGAAAAAATTTTGTTTCCAAAATTGTGCTGATGTAAATTAACATGTGGGAAATGTTATTTATGAACTATTTTGTGTCACATAACTCTCTGGTTTAACAGAATAAAAATTAAAATTTGAAAATTGCGAAATTTTCTAAATTTTCGTCAAATTTCCATTTTTTTCACAAATAAACGCAAAAATTATTGACCTTTATTTACCACTAACTTGAAGCCCAATATGTCACGAAAAAACAATCTCAGAATCGCTAGGATCCGTTGAAGCGTTCCTGAGTTATTACCTCGTAAAGGGACACTGATCAGAATTGCAAAAAATGGCAAGGTCTTTAAGGTCAAAATAGGCTGGGTCATGAAGGGGTTAACCCCAATTTTTTAAAACATTTTTACAAGTGTAACAGGAGAAAATTTTGTCATGATGCAGTCAGGGTTTTTTTTCCTGAGATCTTCTCTCTGGACTGGTCATGCGGGGGTTAATCCCCTCTGCCTCATTTTGGAGCTGGCTGGGCTATTTTAGTCCTCTGCAGCCTGCTGGCCAGCATCAGCTATAGTTCATGCTTTCAGGCTAGAGCAGCTGACTCGTAAACCCTAGTGATCCTTCTGCCTCTGACTTCCCATATTTGTTTGTGACCTGTTCCCTATCCCTGATACCACGCTCCATGACTGGCTTTGACTCACTGGTTTGTACCCCGACTATGTTTACGTCTCACGTTTTGGATACCACGTTCCCTTCCCGGTTGGCTCTGACTTCTGGCTTGTCTCTGACTACGTGCATTGCTGTGACCTCTGGTACTTCTGCTACTGACAGCTACTGACTCTGCTTGTCTGACCACTCTTTCGTTACCTGTGACACCTGTGCTGCTGCTCATTGTTGCTATGCTGTGTGTGTGCAACTTCTCTTCCCTCACCAGCACCCCCTGGTGGAGATTGCGCTATACTGCACTGCAGCAGCATTACATTAAAGCGGCCCACACATTTAAAGGGGATTTTGCATTTTTTTTCCCTGGTCATGGATCCGCTTTGTAACTGGGCAAATTAATTGTCCAGTTTGACACAGATGATGTGGGATTTGTCAATGGAATATTGGGCCCTTGCCACGTCTTATACTCACAAAAAAAGCTGACGGAGACTGTTAAGACTGTGCAGGGAACCACCCCTCATGCTGTTAGTTGACCTGGTGATTCAGTAGATGTTGTTTTGCGCTCTCCTGAACCCTCGGTTTAGCTTCCTGACACCTTTTCTGGTGAAAAATATACATTTCATACCTTCAGGGAGAGTTGTAAACTATTGTTTTCTCTTAGACCTCAATCATCTGGGAATGAGACTCGGCGGGTAGGGATTATTATCTCCTTACTTAGGGAAGGTCCCCAATCTTGGGCTTTCTCGCTACTCCCTACTGCCCCTGAACGGATGTCGGTAGGTAAGTCCTATGGCCTCAAAGAACCTATCTATGACGAACCGAACCGTGTCAGGTTGGCAGAGGACACTATTATGGATCTGGTTCAGGGAAAGCGCTCAGCCGAGTGGTACAGCTCTGAGTTCCGTCGATGGTCCACTGAGGTGTCCTGGGATGACTCTACGCTGAGATGTCAGTTCAGGAGTGGACTGTCGGATTACCTGAAGGACGTTCCGGCTCTCCATCCACCTCCCAGCTCATTGGAGAAAGCTATGACTTAGGCTATCCATATGGATCGGAGGCTGCGGGAGAGAGGTATTGCACAACGAGAGGTTCTGTTGTTCCCTGCTGGTCCTGTTGTTTTGCCTCTGTCAGAAACTGTGGAGGTGGGGGCCGCCAACCTCGAGAAGTAGAGGAGATGGTGGTGTGAAGGGAAGCTGTGTTTTTTCTTCGGAGATCCCAGACATTGGAAAAAGGACTTCCCCTCATGCCCACCGACTAACAAGCGGCTAAGACTGGGTGATTGTCGTGGAAGTCACCCAAACCTCAGGTACCTTTTTCTGCATTTTCAAAAATTTTTTTGGAAGTGGAACTTTGTTGTGGGAGTGGCTCCACGTTCACTTCTGCCTTCATGGATTGCGGGTCGTCCATGAACTTTATTGACTCTGACTTGGTGTCCAAGTGTAAGTTAGGGACAGTTAGGCTGGAGACTCCTATTCATGTTGTTGCCATTGACAAAACACCACTGGCTAAGAATGTCATCAAATTTGTTTCAGAGGAGTTTCTCCTTAAAGTGAGTTCCTTTCACCAGGAACGTATTTCATGTTTTGTTATGGACAATCTGCCTGCGGGACTGGTGTTGGGGTTCACCTGGTTGCTATTACATAATCCTGTGATAAACTGGGAATCTCTGGACATTGTTAAATGGGGTCCTAATTGTAGTAAAAGTTGCCTCACTCCTGTACTTGTGTCATCTGTCAGTTTGGAGGGTATTCCAGAGTACCTGAAGGATTTTGAGGATGTGTTCTCTACCACCACACTGCCCATTTGATTGTGCTGTTGATCTTGTTCCCGGTGCCAAATTGCCCGTCTGTACAATCTCTCCGGCCCTCAGCGGCTGTTATGAAGGAGTATATCTCTGATAGCCTTCGTAAAGGGCCCTTTTTTCCAGCTGTCTCTCCGTGGCGGTGGGGTTCTTTTTTCTGAAGAAAAAGGATGGTGGTTCACGCCCATGCCTCGATTTTCGAGAACTGAATACAAACACTATAAGAAACACTTATCCCCTCCCACTTACACCCGATTTGTACAATCAATTGTCGGGGGACAGGAGGTTCTCTAAGTTGGACCTCAGGGAAGCATACAATCTCATCCGTATGCGGGAGGGGGATGAGTGGAAAACTGCATTTCTCACCTCGGAGGGTTTGTTTGAGAATTTGGTTATGTCTTTTGGCATGACTAACGCGCCTGCAATATTCTAGAATTTCATGAATCATTTTTTCTCAGATTTTATTGAGCGTTTCATGGTAGTCTATTTGGATGACATCCTCATATATTCTGCTCAGAAACAGAGTCACATGGGCCACCTCCGTGCGAGTCTCCAGAGGCTTAGTGAAAACTCACTATTTGCTAAACCAGAGAAATGTTCATTTTTTGCTCAAGAATTGTCCTTCCTAGGGTCATTTTGTCTGCTGAGGGGTTTCATATGGACCCTAGGAAGGTACAGGCTATTGTGGATTGGTGCAACCCAGAGATATCAAGGGTCTTCAGCGTTTTCTGGGTTTCGCTAATTATAGAAAATTCATTAAAGGGTTATCTCAGGTGGTCAAACCCCTCACTGATTTGACTCGTAAGGGGGCTGATTGCAAAAACTGGTCAGCTCCAGCTGTGGCGGCGTTTTCTTCTTTGAAGAACTGTTTCATGACTGCTCCTGTACTGGTTCAACCTGATTTGTCTAAACCAGTGTTTCCCAAACTCCAGTCCTCATGGACCCCACGAGTCATGTTTTCAGGATTTCCATAGCGTTGAACCGGTGAGAGAATTCCTGATGCCTTGATGATACTTCCACCATCTGCGCAATACAAAGGAAATCCTGAAAACATGACCCGTGGGGTCAGTGAGGACTGGAGTTTAGGAAACACTGGTCTAAACCATTTATCGTAGAGGTGGACGCCTCGGAGGTGGGAGTGGGGCGGTGTTGTCCCAGGGGCCCACCACGCTGACTAACTTAAGACCCTGTGCCTTCTTTTCGAAAAATTTTCCTCCGCTGAGAGGAATTATGATGTGGGTAACCGGGAGCTATTTGTATGGATTCCGGACTTTCCTTTGTGCCTGTTCGCCCTGATCCAAGATGGAGTCTTGAATCTCGCCCTGTCATGGAACTTCCTCTCTGTCCTGATTATTTAAAGGGAATCTGTCACCCTAAATTGGCGGGATATTTAAATGATGGCAGTCAGGTCAGATGGGCGGTGTTTTGGGTACTTGCCTTAACATGTTGTTCGCCGCTGTCTCCATTATTTCTGGGAATTGGAGTCGTTGCCCTCCATATAACGCGTCTGCGCATTGCAATCTTGAATTGCGCACGCGCAGTATGCTTTGCCTGCAGATTGCAATGCACAGGCACGTTATATGGAGGGCAACGACTACAATTCCCAGAAATAATGGAGACAGCGGCGAACAACATGTTAAGGCAAGTACCCAAAACACCGCCCATCTGACCTGACTGCCATCATTTAAATAACCCGCCAATTTAGGGTGACAGATTCCCTTTAAGTCCGGGTTATGTGTTCTCCTGTGCCTGAGTATTTTGTTGCTGTCTTGCTTCTGCCCATCTGCTAGTGGACACCCTGCTACAGCTGCTGCTCGTTACTCGGTGCTCTTCCTCTCTACATTCTGCTGCCTACTTCCCTGCTGAGCTTAACTACTGTCTGGACTTCTGGTGTGGAGCTGATCGCCTTTGGAACTGCTGTAGTCAGTAAGGAATCCTGACTTTGCCATCTCCTTTGAGTCTGTGTCTGTTGGGGCTGCGTTGCTGGACTTGTGCGGGAATTTCGGCCCTGTAAGTACATACAGCGACCTTCTCCTGTTTTGCCTCTCCTGTATCACGCTGAACTTCTACATTTGAGTGCCGTGTGCATTTCACCCTTATGTTTGCTGGACTTATGCACCTTAGTGCTGTGTGCATGCTGATTCACTACTTCGTGGGACTGCCTCATTAACACGGTGTACTTACTTACTTCATATCTGCTTCTGGACTCCTACGTTCTGTGCCCTGTGCGCACTTGAGTATTATTACTGTTGGATTGGTTATTATTAGCGGTGTTACACCGCTCTTCAGTCACTTAGGACATTTCCATATTGTGCTGAGTTTTTGTTACAATTGCAGAAAGTGTACAGCCAGTTTTTGCTTTACCTGCATTATTCCATATTGTGCTGTGTTCTGTTACTGTTGCAGGAAGTACTCTGTTTAGTTGTCACTCTTGTGAAATATACTTATTCACATCAACTTTGGTCTCAGTCTCATATTGTCCCACGCAATCAGATTCGTAGTACCCATATAATTATTACACTATTGGCCATTAAATTGGCGTTTGAAGAATGAAGGCATTTTTTGGAGGAGGCTGTCCATCATATCACTGTCATTACAGATCACAAGAACTTGGCTTACATCGAGTCCACCATATGTTTAACTCTGAGACAGGCGAGGTGGTCACTTTTTTTTTCCCCAATTTCAGTTTTCTATTTCTTTCAAACCGGGGTCCAAGAATGTGAAGGCTGATGCTTTACCTCGTAGTCTAGATCCTATATCACCTCCTGAATCTCCCTCCTTCCTCCATTCTTCTGCTCGGTATGGTGGTGGCTGCGGTGTCCTCAGCATTGGAACGGGAGATTTGTGAGGCCCAATCTCTTGCTCCTTTGTCCATACCTGATAATAAGCTCTTTCTGATGGTTCAGTATTGGTTAAGGCTGCTTTGGGAGTTCCATGAATCGGCTCTGAGTGGGCATCCTGGAATCTCGGCCACGCGTAAAACCATCACTAGGATGTTTTGGTTGCCTTCGTTGGTTTCTGACGTCACTGGGTTTGTGTACTCTTGTGAAACTGGTGCCTTCGCTAAAACCTCCCGTGGCCAGCCAGGAAATTGGTGCCACTGCCAATTCCAGATAGACCGTGGACTCATCTGTCCATGGATTTTATCACCGATCTTCCCCCCTCTAATGGCAAAATCGTGATCTGGGTAGTTGTGGATAGGTTCAGTAAACAGGCGCATTTTGTGCCTTTGGCGGCCCTCCCTAATGCTGACACTCTATCAAAACTATTCATTGAGTATGTGATCCAATTGCATGGTGTGCCTGTGAGTGTGGTGTCTGATAGAGGGGTGCAATTTGTGGCAAAATTCTGGAGGGCCTTTTGTAAAAGGCTGGGTATCAGTCTGACCTTTTCATCGGCCTACCATCCTGAGACCAACGGTCAGACTGAAAGTACCAATCAGTCTTTAGAGCAGATATTGCGGTGTCTTACCACATCTAGACAGGATAATTGGTGCTCTGCGGTACCCATGGCGGAATTTGCTTTCAATAATCAAGTAAATCAATCCACTGGTACTTCCCTGTTCTTCTGCAACTATGGGTTTCACCCTCACTTTGGTGAGTTTTCCCGGATGGATTTGGGGTGTCCAGGGGCTGATTCGGTCTTTCTGTGGTTGGGGGACATCTGGAGGGAGGTTCAGAGAAACATTGGGGAGGCTCAGGGCAAGTATAAATTTTTTGCAGATAAATGACGTTCTGTGGGGCTGGCTTACCAGGTGGGGGATAAGGTATGGTTATCCACCAAAAATATTAGATTGAGGATTCCCTCTGCTAAGTTGGGTCCCAAGTTTATTGGCCCTTATGAGGTTTTAGAGGTGGTTAACCCTGTGGCCTTTTGCCTGCACTTGCCTCCGTCGTTGCGGATCCCCAATGTATTCCATAAGGCGCTTCTGAAGCCGTCGGGCCTTCATCAGGTTAATCGCCCTCACCGCCTGTGGTCAATATGAGGTGGAACGGTTGGTGGATTCTCGTATGCTCTGCCATTCATTTCAGTACTTGGTCCATTGGAAAGGTTAAGGTCCTGAGGACCGGTCGTGGGTGCGACGCATTCGGTCCATGCAGATCGGTGGGTCCGAGCCTTTCACGCTCATTATCCAGGGAAACCTAGGGGTCCTGTAGCTGCCATTGAGAGGGGGTGCTGTCATGATCCAGTCCGGGGTTTGTTTTCTGTTATCTTCTCTCTGGACTGGTCATGGGGGGTTTATCCCCTCTGCCTTATTTTGGAGCTGGCTGGGCTATTTCAGTCCTCTGCAGCCTGCTGGCCAGTGTCAGCTATAGTTCATGCTTCCAGGCTAGAGCAGCTGACCCGTATAACCGAGTGATCCTTCTGCCTCTGACTTCCTGTACTTGTGTGTAACCTGTTCCCTATCCCTGATACCATGCTCCTCGACTGGCTTTGACTCACTGGCTACAACTAAGTCTCACGTTTTGGATACCATGTTACCGGTTGGCTCTGACTTCTGGCTTGTCTTAGACTACGTGCATGGCTGTGACCACTGCAGCAGCATTACAAATGTGATGCAGATGCAATGTCGCATTTGAAGAGCTCCCAAGGTGCTATAACGGCAGAAACCCCCACAAGTGACCCCATTTTGGAAATTACAACTCTCAAAGAATTTATGAATTTATATACAGGGATGTAGCGAGCCTCTTGAACCCACATGTGCTTCATGAAATTTTAAAACAGGATTTGCACCAGAGTGCAGCAGGCAGGATTTGCACCAGAGTGCAGCAGGTAGGGTCTGCATGAGAGTGCAGCAAGGACTGGTACGGAACCTTACACAACAAAGACTGCAGAACAGGAAGGTTTCTCAAGCATCTATGTTGTGAACGTATTGGAGACGACTTCGGAGCTGGGGCTCCCTCTGGTGGTTGCTGAGGGTGTTGAACCTATGTGGAACACCAAGAGTCCTACACCTGCAGCTGACGAGTGGTTGTCAGGTAATACTGACTGGCCTGATATAAGTGAGCTGACCTCCCATGATCCTCGCCGGTGATCAATCGTTCTTCCTGGTCTAGGTTGGAATTCAGCTTGCTTTTCTGCTGTCTCCTGCTTGCATTCAGATAAGTCTCTTTCAGTTTTCTTTACTGTGGTTTGAATTCCTTGCTTTTTGCTGCATTGCTTTTTGTCTTCAGCCAGGTCCCCTTTTGGGGGCTTTGGCTGGTCTCCGTTCGTTTTTGTAATTGTTCATTTGCTCAGTTCTTGTGATATTTTACTGCTGGGTAGCTACGTGTCCACACCAGAGATCTGATATAGGTGGTCGAGACCGTGTAGTCTCAGTGTTTTTGGATTCAGAAGTGTTGGAGTTTTTCCTAGGGTTTTTCTGGGTTGCAGACAGTATTCTCTCCTGTGCTGTCCTATCTAGACAGTTTTGGGCCCCAGCGTTTGCTCAATCTGTTTTCTGTCTGTGTTCGTATTTTCATCTTGTCTAACCGCGATTATATGTTTGGGGGCATCCTACTCTTTTGGGGTCTACTCCGGGGCAGTTAGCTTTCCTCTTTCCATCTTCAGGGATAGCTATCTCTCCGGCTGTGCCGAGGCGTCTAGGACCGCCGTAGGTAAGCTCCACGGCTGCTTCTAGTTGTGCGGTTAGTTTAGGGGGTATGCAACCTATTAGTTTCCAACCTCTCTGGTGTTTGGCTGCCTATGCGGTTTTTTGCTCCTGCCTCCTCAGCTACCAAAACATAACAGAATCACCGGCTGTTAGGGACTGCGGAACGCACCAAATAAATATAAATAATAGATGCGTTCGCAGCCTGGGGTCCACCGTGCAGGCAGAGCCTGCTGCTAGTAAGATGACAGGATATGGCGGTATAAGCGAGCTCCGTAACTTCACAGAGTTGCAGACATAGACGCTGTGGCACTATATGGCGGTATGAGCGAACTCTGTTACTTCACAGAGTCGCTGACATAGACGCAGAAATAGAGACTGTGTCCTGTTAACACCACAGGGGTACACAGATAACTGCTGTGCGGATAGCAGTCTGTGGTCATGCAGTCAGTAAAACAAACAACCAACTCCTCACCGGAGTAGCCGGTATTCTAGAGGCTATTTCAGCCAAGCCTTGAACACGTGCATACAAAAA
>JARQOD010000003.1:276466126-276587230 GCA_033576555.1 Oophaga sylvatica | reverse complement strand
AATGGGTTGGTAGAGAGGGCCAACCAGACCTTGGTCACATACTTGCGACATTTTGTCTCTACCAGGCAGGCTGACTGGGCATCCTTGCTACCGTGGGCTGAGTTCGCTCTAAATAATGCTGTGGCTGACTCAACTGGTCAGACCCCATTCCTCCTGAACTACGGTCAGCATCCGCGGGTACCAGTGCCCATGCCCGTGTCTTCCGCCGATTCCAGGGTGGCAGACAGGGCTGTGGAGGCACGGGTGTTATGATTCGGTAGCTGAGGAGTGCAGGCAAAAAGGCAATACACCAGAGCAGTTGGAATCTATGAGATTGCAGTACCCTGACTAACCACCACAACTAGAGGCAGCCGTGGAGCGTTCCTACGTTGGTCCTAGACGCCTCGTCACAGCCTGAGAAACTAACTACACCTAAAGATAGAAATAGGAAAGCTATCTGCCCCGGAGCAGAACCCCAAAGATAATAGCAAGCCCCAAACATGTAATGGCGGTTAGACAAGACGAAATACTGACACAGACAGAAAATAGTATGAGCAAACGTTGGGGCCCAAACTAACTAAATAGAAAAGGATAGGAAGGGTACTTACTGCAATCCCCAAAAAAAACCTGAAAGCACCAACTGTACTAATTTCAAAAACACCTGAGATCACACGACCTCTACCACCTAAATTAGTTCTCTGGTGTAACAAAATCAAAACAGCAGCCACTGAAAAAACTGGAAAAAGCAAAAGTACAAACATCAGTGGCTGAACTAAACTGAGAGGGCAAAAGCCCCCTGAGGGGACCCAGAAGGCCCCCACAGAAGTGTAGGACAAAATGCAAAAATTAAGCACAGAAACAAAAAGAAGAAAATGTCTTATCTGTTAGCAGGAGATGCAGACACGACACAGCAGGCTACAAGGGAAACAGGAATCAAGGATTGAGACCCGAACAATTGGTCACCGGCAACCCTGATGGGAAGGTGACTCCCTTATATAAGACCAGTCAGTAACACCTGATTCCCAGTCCTCACAATCTTCACTGAACAGACCAGTACCGCTTGTAACCACCAGAGGGAGCCTCTGCTCAGAGCTCATCTCAAGCCCATTCACAACAATACCCCCCCCTTGAGGAGGGGTCATCGAACCCTCATTTGAGCAACCAGGTCGGTCAGGATGAGTTCTATGATACGCACGGATGAGTCTCCTAGCATGGATGTCCGAAGCAAACACCCAAGAATTGTCTTCCTGACCATAACCTCTCCACTTAACCAAATACTGGAGTTTCCGTCTAGAAAAACGAGAATCTAATATTTTCTCAACCACATACTCCAGATTGCCCTCAACCAAAACAGGGTCAGGAGGCACAGCAGCAGGAACCACTGGCTCAACAAACCTCTTCAACAAGGACTTGTGGAACACGTTATGGATCTTAAATGTCCCTGGAAGAAGCAAACGAAAAGAAACAGGATTAAGAATCTCCATGATCTTATAAGGTCCAATGAACCTAGGCTTAAATTTAGGAGATGCTACTCTCATAGGAATATTTTTTGAGGACAACCAGACCAAGTCCCCTACTTTAAACCGAGGACCATCAGTCCTATGCCGGTTAGCAAACCGCTGGGCCCTCTCCTGAGAGAGGGACAACCTCTCCACTACCTGGTCCCAAATCTGTTGCATACGCTCCACAACAGAGTCAACACCTGGACAGACAGAAGCCTCCGTCTGTCCTGAAGAAAATCGAGGGTGAAACCCAGAATTACAGAAAAATGGAGACATCAAAGTGGCAGAGCTAGCCCTATTATTTAGAGCAAACTCAGCCAAAGGCAAAAAAGAGACCCAGTCATCCTGATCAGCAGACACAAAGCATCTTAGATAAGTCTCCAATGTCTGGTTTGTTCTCTCAGTTTGACCATTGGTCTGAAGATGAAATGCCGAGGAGAAAGACAATTGAACACCCAGTTTAGAACAAAAAGTCCTCCAAAATCTGGAAACAAACTGGACTCCTCTGTCAGACACAATGTTCTCAGGAATGCCGTGTAAACGAACCACGTGCTGAAGGAACAACGGCACCAATTCAGAGGAGGAAGGCAACTTAGGCAATGGCACAAGATGTATCATCTTGGAAAACCTATCACAAATCACCCAGATGGCGGTCATTCTCTGAGAAACAGGAAGGTCAGAAATGAAATCCATAGAGATATGGGTCCATGGTCTCTTGGGCACAGGCAATGGCATCAACAAACCACTAGAGCGAGAGCAAGGCTTGGAGCGAGAGCAAGTCCCGCAGGACTGCACAAATTCCCTGACATCACGAGACAAGGTAGGCCACCAAAAGGACCGACTAACCAAGTCTCTGGTACCAAAAATTCCGCTTGGCAGATTCCAGATAAACCAGATTCTTATGGTCCGTAAGGACCACCACCCGATGTTTGGCTCCCTCCAGCCAATGTCTCCACTCTTCAAAAGCCCACTTCATGGCCAATAACTCCCGATTACCCACGTCATAATTACGTTCAGTAGGAGAAAATTTTCGAGAGAAAAAGGCACAAGGGTTACTTTTAGAGGTCTCTGGATCTTTTTGGGACAAAACGGCACCTGTCCCAATTTCAGAGGCATCAACCTCCACCTGAAATGGCAGAGAAACATCAGGCTGCCGTAGAACAGGAGCAGAAGTGAATCTCTGCTTAAGTTCCTGAAATGCAGAGACTGCCTCAGGAGGCCAATTCACCACATCAGAACCCTTTTTGGTCAAATCAGTTAATGGGTTAACAATAACCGAGAAATTACCAATAAATTTACGATAAAAATTGGCAAAACCCAAAAATCTTTGAAGAGCCTTTAATGAAGTAGGTTGGACCCAATCACAGATGGCCTGAACCTTGACCGGGTCCATTTCAATAATAGATGGGGACAAAATGAATCCCAGAAATGAGATCCTCTGTACGCCAAAAAGACACTTTGATCCCTTCACAAACAGAGCATTCTCTCTCAAAATCTGGAATACAGTTCGAACATGTTTCACATGAGAGTCCCAGTCATTAGAAAAAATCAAGATATCATCCAAATAAACAATCAGAAATTTATCCACAAAATCCCTGAAAATGTCATTCATGAAGGACTGGAAGACAGAAGGAGCATTAGTGAGCCCAAAGGGCATCACAAGGTACTCAAAATGCCCCTCCGGGTATTGAATGCCGTCTTCCATTCATCCCCGTGCTTAATGCGAATAAGGTTATATGCCCCCCTGAGGTCAAGCTTGGTAAACCAAGTAGCGTTTTTCACCCTGGAAAACAGGTCAGAAATCAAGGGTAACGGGTATTGATATTTCACAGTAATATTGTTCAAAAGACGATAATCAATACACGGCCTTAATGAACCATCCTTTTTGGCCACAAAGAAAAAAACGGCACCTAAGGGTGAAGAGGATGGTCTGATATGACCCTTCTCCAATGACTCCTTGATATAAAACCGCATAGCGTCATGTTCAGGTACAGACAAGTTAAAAAGGCGACCTTTAGGGAATTTACTACCAGGCACTAATTCAATAGCGCAGTCATAGCTCCTATGGGGAGGCAAGGATGCAGATTTACTTTCGCTAAACACATCAGAAAAATCAATCAAAAAGTCAGGAACA
This sequence comes from Oophaga sylvatica, assembly GCA_033576555.1. Lineage (NCBI taxonomy): Eukaryota > Metazoa > Chordata > Amphibia > Anura > Dendrobatidae > Oophaga > Oophaga sylvatica. Next base: position 276,583,615 of record JARQOD010000003.1, on the reverse strand, counting down.
TCCTGAGCCTGGGGGGAGGCAGAAAAAACAGGAGTGTTGGTATTAACACATTGGCAGCCCCAACTGGTTACAGACACAGATTTCCAATCCAAAACAGGATTATGAGACTGCAACCAAGGGAAGCCCAGTACGATAATATCATGCAGATTATACAGAACCAAAAATTTACAGCACTCCAGATGATCAGGTTCAACCCTCATTATCACCTGAGTAGAGAACTGAGGTTTATTCTCAGCCAAAGGGTAGAATCGATCCCCAGAAGGGGAATAGACTTCTGTAGGGGTATCAAGGGAAACCCACAACGTTTAGCAAAATCATAATCCATCAGGTTAATAGCTGCTCCAGAATCAACGAAAGCCTGAGCAGAAAATGAGGACGGAGAGCATATCAGAGTGACAGTTAGTAAAAACTTAGTCTGAACACTACCCAAGACAACTGAGCGTGCAAAACGTCTTCCCCGCTTAGGGCAGACTGAAATAGCATGAGAGGCATCACCACAGTAGAAACATAACCCATTGCGCTTTCGAAACTCATGACGCTGTGCCCCAGACACCACTCTATCACACTGCATGGATTCAGAAGCAGGTTCACAAGGCAACACTATTCCACGCATACTTCTCCGCTCACGCAAACGTCTGTCAATTTGAATCGCTAATGACATAGAATCATTGAGACCAGAGGGGACAGGGAATCCCACCATAACATCCTTTACATTATCTGACAGCCCCTTCCGAAAAAGGGCCGCCAAAGCGTCGTCATTCCACTTGGTCAGGACTGCCCACCTACGGAATCTCTGACAGTATAACTCAGTGTCATCAAGCCCCTGATTTAATGCCAACAAGGCTTTTTCAGCTTGATCAGTGACATTAGGCTCATCGTACAATAACCCCAAAGCCTGAAAAAATGCATCAACATCACTCAAAACAGGATCCCCAGGTGTCAGGGAAAAAGCCCAATCCTGAGGATCGCCGCGCAGGAGAGAGATGACAATTTGCACCTGCTGCGCTGCGTTTCCTGAGGACTTAGATTTTAAGGCAAAAAACAATTTACAATTATTTTTGAAGTTCTGAAACTTAGCTCGATCCCCTAAAAACAAATCTGGCATGGGAATCCTAGGTTCCACAACAGGCAACCTAGCAAGATATGCAGCAATACTCCGAACCTCAGTGGCAAGCTGATCCACACGGCCAGACAACTGTGCAAACTCCATTGAGAGAAAAAATCCTCCCCAGCACCCAGAGATACAGAGGGAAAAAAAAAAAAATGCAACAAACAGAAAAATATCTCTGACAACTCTGACAACCGTTTTTTTCTTTCACAATATTTTTCCCTTCTGTGAGTACCATACAATTTTAAATTTAGGCCGGTGATACTGTTATGATTCGGTAGCTGAGGAGTGCAGGCAAAAAGGCAATACACCAGAGCAGTTGGAATCTATGAGATTGCAGTACCCTGACTAACCACCACAACTAGAGGCAGCCGTGGAGCGTTCCTACGTTGGTCCTAGACGCCTCGTCACAGCCTGAGAAACTAACTACACCTAAAGATAGAAATAGGAAAGCTATCTGCCCCGGAGCAGAACCCCAAAGATAATAGCAAGCCCCCAAACATGTAATGGCGGTTAGACAAGACGAAATACTGACACAGACAGAAAATAGTATGAGCAAACGTTGGGGCCCAAACTAACTAAATAGAAAAGGATAGGAAGGGTACTTATTGCAATCCCAAAAAAAACCCTGAAAGCACCAACTGTACTAATTTCAAAAACACCTGAGATCACACGACCTCTACCACCTAAATTAGTTCTCTGGTGTAACAAAATCAAAACAGCAGCCACTGAAAAAACTGGAAAAAGCAAAAGTACAAACATCAGTGGCTGAACTAAACTGAGAGGGCAAAAGCCCCCTGAGGGGACCCAGAAGGCCCCCACAGAAGTGCAGGACAAAATGCAAAAATTAAGCACAGAAACAAAAAGAAGAAAATGTCTTATCTGTTAGCAGGAGATGCAGACACAACACAGCAGGCTACAAGGGAAACAGGAATCAAGGATTGAGACCCGAACAATTGGTCACCGGCAACCCTGATGGGAAGGTGACTCCCTTATATAAGACCAGTCAGTAACACCTGATTCCCAGTCCTCACAATCTTCACTGAACAGACCAGTACCGCTTGTAACCACCAGAGGGAGCCTCTGCTCAGAACTCATCTCAAGCCCATTCACAACACACGGGACATTTGGGACCGCACCCAGGATGCCATTCAGGCTTCCAAAGAGAGGATGAGGTCTTCGGCCGATGCCCATCGGCGCCCCGCTCCTACATTTGCTCCTGGTGACCTAGTGTGGCTCTCTGCCCGAAACATCAGGCTACGTGTAGAGTCCACCAAGTTGGCACCTCGCTTTTTGGGTCCCTTTAAAGTTCTTGAGCAGGTGAACCCGGTGGTTTACCGCCTAGCCCTTCCGCCTCGCCTTGGTATCACCGACACCTTTCACGTGTCCCTCCTGAAACCTGTGGCCATTTCCCGGTTTTCCGAGTCATCTGCCGGGACGTCGGGTTCATCTACCGACGATCATGAGGTGAACGCCATTGTTGGGTGCAAGGTGGTACGAGGAAAAAAATTTTATTTGGTGGATTGGAGCGGTTATGGGCCTGAGGATAGGTCCTGGGAGCCTGCCGAGCATGTTCACGCTCCGCAGCTCATTGCTGCCTTTGAGCGCAGCAAGGCCCAAAGAAGGGGGGCCCTAGGAGGGGGGGTAATGTTAGGGTTTGAGTTCCGCTGCTGCACAAGGGGAGTCTCTAACCAGTCCCGCTGCGGTCCCCCATTCATCTCCGTCCGCAGTGGAACCTGCTCAGCAGAGACGTCGGTCCCAGTGTCTTGCCCATTCCAATACTGTGCAGAGACTTGCTGCTGCCCCTTCTGGATCTTCTATTATAGCCAGTGCTGGAGCAGACATCTTTGGGACGAAGTCCTGCGTTTCCCCTTCTGAGCATGCCCAGGGTAAGATCTCTCATTGAAGATCAGGGGTCACATGTTCTGGTACTGCAGCAGCTCCTATTGGTCCGCCAGGAAGGTCCTGAAACTACATGTGTTTTGGAACAGTTTCTCATTGGTCCTTTTTCTGGCAGGTCCTGTAGCTGTTACTATAAAAGGGTGGCATGGCTGGGCCGCCATGCGCTAGTATCAATTGCATTATGTGCTTTGCGCCAGTGTGATCATGTACGCATGTGGTTAGGGCTCGGCTGAAATAAGCCCCTAGAATACCGGCTTCTCCGGTGAGGAGATTTGGGTGCACTTGGTTAGGGCTTGGCTGAAATAAGCCCCTAGAATACCGGGTTCTCTGGTGAGGAGATTGCTTGATTGCGTTGCTTTCTGCATGATCTCGGACTGCTATCCGCACAGCAGTTATCTGTGTATCCCTGTGAGTCTAACAGGACACAGTCTTTTTCTCAGCGGCTCTGTGATGCAACAGGGTTTGCTTTATAACAATGGTTCACCGCCCTAGCGTTTTACTTTGCGGCTCACTGAAGTTAAGTGAGTTCGTACTTATTGCCATATAGCGCTGTGGCATTCCCGTTAGCGGCTTTGGGGATTAACAGAGTTTGCACTAACTGCCACAGAGCGCTACAGCATTTATTTTAGCGACTCTGCGGGATAACAGAGTTCGCTACTTTGCCATCTTACTAGCAGCGGGCTTCGCCTGCACGGTGGACCCCGGGCTGCGAATGCACCTCACTACAATATCTATTAGGTGTGTTCCGCAGACCCTAACACCCGTAGCCTATCAAAGAGCTCAGAAATCAGGGGCAACGGGTATTTATTCTTAACTGTAATGGCGTTAAGACCCCTGTAGTCGATGCATGGATGTAATTCTCCGTTCTTCTTCTGAACGAAGAGGAACCCCACCTCTGCAGGTGACATTGACTTCTTAATGAATCCTCTTGCCAGATTCTCCTGAATGTATTGAGACATAGCCTCTGTCTCTGAGAGAGAAAGGGGATAGACCCCTCCCTGAGGAGGTTCTGCTCCGGGCAAGAGGTCAATAGGACAGTCATAGGGACGGTGAGGCGGAAGGATCTCCGCAGCCTTCTTGGAGAACACGTCCGCATAAGACCTATAGTATTTGAGAAGGGAAGTAAGATCTGCGGGTATCTCTGTAGTAGCCACCTGAATGCATTCCCTCTTACATCTGCCTTTACACGACTCACTCCAACCCAATATCCTCCCAGAGATCCATTCAATATGTGGGGAATGGAAACGGAGCCAGGGCATCCCCAGCAAAATCTCGTCTATTCCCTCGGGAATGACAAGAAGTGAGATAATCTCCTGATGGGAAGGGGACATAGATAACGTGAAAGGGATGGTATGATGTGTGATTTGTGAAGGCAGTGTCGACCCATTCACTACTCGAACAGTCACTGGTTTGGCGAGCATCACCAGAGGTATTGAGTGGTGGAGAGCAAAGGTAGAGGACATGAAATTTCCTTCTGCTCCAGAGTCCACACAAAGCGTAACTGTTATAGTGGATGAGCCTAAATTGATTGTCCCCTTAAAGTACAACTTGGAGGAGAGTACTGCTGTGTCTAGTGAACCTCCTCCAATGGTTACTAGACACGGTCGTTTCCCGCCGTGGACATTTATTAGCATAATGCCCTAACTGTTGGCAAACATTACAAATCACGGGTACTCGAGTGGCCCGAGACTTAGGTCTCGCTGAGAAACCTCCATGGCCTCAGGGGAATCGGGCGCCTGAACGAAAGATTCAAGAGGTCTGGCGAAGGTGGGCGCCAGCCGGAACCTCTGCCTACACTGAGTCCGCTCCAACCTCCGCTCGTTAAAACGGAGGTCGATGAGGGTAGATATTGTAATGAGCTCCTCCAGTGTGGCGGGAATCTCCCTTGTGGACAAGGCGTCCTTCACACGGTCTGCCAGTCCTCTCCAGTACACCGGTATAAAGACTTTATCTGGCCACTCTAGTTCAGAGGCCAGAGTCCGAAATTGGACGGCGAACTGGCTGACCATGGACGAACCCTGGGTAATTGCCAACAGTTGGAGCGCCGTATCGTGGGTGACACGAGGTCCTAAAAAGACCTGTCTCAGAGTATTAAGGAAGAGAGGTGCACTCTGCACCACACGATCATCGGCGTTGCCCATTCCAATGCCCTGCCCGACAAAAGGGATATGATAAAACCCACTTTCGCCCACTCCGTAGGAAAACGTGCAGCCAGAAGCTCTAAATGTATGGAGCACTGACTCACGAAACCCCGACATTGCTTACTGTCACCAGCAAACTTGTCTGGAAGTGGGAGATGGGAAAAAGTCGGAGCAGAGGTAGCAGAGGACAAACTAGCTGCAGCCACACTAGCAGCCTGAACAGCGACTGCGGTAACATCTACAGTTGAGGTTGTGCGCTCTAGAGTCGCCAACCTACCCTCCAGCTTCTGGATGTACCGCTGTAGACGCTGGTCGTCCGCCATTTTACTAGCTAGACCCTGGCGCTAGTATACTGTTAGGGACTGCAGAACGCGCCAAATAAATATAAATAATAGATGCGTTTGCAGCCCGGGGTCCACCGTGCAGGCTGAGCCTGCTGCTAGTAAGATGACAGGATATGGCGGTATAAGCGAGCTCTGTAACTTCACAGAGTCGCAGACATAGACGCTGTGGCACTATATGGCGGTATGAGCGAACTCTGTTACTTCACAGAGTCGCTGACATAGACGCAGAATTAGAGACTGTGTCCTGTTAACACCACAGGGGTACACAGATAACTGCTGTGCGGATAACAGTCTGTGGTCATGCAGTCAGTAACGCAAACAACCAACTCCTCACCGGAGTAGCCGGTATTCTAGAGGCTATTTCAGCCAAGCCCTGAACACGTGCATACAAAAACTCCTCACCGGAGGTGCCGGTATATTCTAGGGGCTTATTTCAGCAGAGCCCTAACCGCATGCGTGCATGATCACACTGGCGCAAAGCACATAACAGAATTGATACTAGCGCATGGCTGTGCGGCCATGCAACCCTTTTATAGTAGCAACTACAAGACCTTCCAGAAAAGGACCAATGAGAAACTGTTCCAGAACACAAGCAGTTTCAGGACCTTCCTGGCGGACCAATAGGAGTTGCTGCAGTACCTGAGCATGTGACCCTTGGTCTCCAATGGAAGACCTTGCCCTGGGCATGCTCAGAAGGGGAAAAGCAGGACTTAATCCTACAGCTGTATGCTGGCCGCTGACCAGTACTGGCTACAATGACAGAACCTGGAAAGGCAGCAGTAACCCTTTGTATCATGCTGTGCAAGATGCTGGGACTGACGTCTCTGCTGAGGAAGTTCCACTGCGGCCGGAGATGGAAGGGAGACCGCAGCGGGTGCGGCTTGAGATTCCACCTGTGCAGAAGTGGGAACTCGACCTCTTACACCGGCCATACTGAAATTCTAAGGTACTCAATAGAAGGGAAAATATAGTAAAAAGAAAAAAAAAAAGGTTGTCAGAATTTTTTTTTTTGTCTGTTACATTTTTTCCCTCTTTTTTTTCTGGGGGCTGAGGAGGAATTTTTTCCCCAATGGAGGTCAAGCATTTGTCCGATCGTGTGGAGCAGCTTGCTGCTGAAGTTCGGAGTATTGCGATCTATCTTGCTGGGATGCCTGCTGTGGAACCTAGGATTCCTCTGCAGGATTTATTTTTGGGGGATCGGTCTAAGTTTTTGAATGTTAAAAATAACTGTAAGTTGTTTTTTGCTTTGAAGCCAAGGGAACACAACGCAGCAGGTTCAAATTGTTATCTCCCTGTTGAGCGGTGACCCCTAGGATTGGTCCTTTTCCCTGACACCTGGGGATCCTGTTTTGAATGATGTTGATGTGTTTTTTCAGGCTCTGGGGTTATTGTACGATGAACCTAATGTTACTGATCAAACTGAAAAAACCTTTTTGGCATTGAATCAGGGTCATGAAGCCACTGAGCTGTATTGTCAGAAATTCAGAAAGTGGGCTGTCCTTACTAAATGGAATGATGATGCTCTGGCAGCTCTTTTTCAGAAGGGTCTGGCAGAGACTGTAAAGGATGTTATGGTGGGATTCCCTGTCCCCTCTGGGCTCAATGACTCTATGTCATTAGCTATTCAAGTTGACAGACATCTGCGCGAGCGTAGAAATATGTGTAGAAATATGTGTGAGATTGTGATGCCTTGCGGGCCAGCCCCTGAGCCCATGCAGTGTGATGGAGTGACTTCTGGGGCACAGCGTCATGAATTTCGTAAGCGTAATAAGTTGTGCTACTATTGTGGTGACGCTTCTAATGCTATTTCCGTCTGCCAAAGGGGGAAGACGTCTTGCGCGCTCAGTTGTTTTGGGTAGTGTTCAGACTAAATTTCTGTTGACTGTTACCTTGATTTGCTCCATGTCCACATTTTCAGCTCAGGTTTTTGTTGATTCAGGGGCAGCTATAAACCTGATTGATTTTGATTTTGCCAAACGTTGTGGTTTTCCTATGATACCCCTGCTGAAGTCTATTCCTTTGCTGGGCATTGATTCTAACCCCTTGGCGGAGAATAAATCCCAGTTTTCTACCCAGGTGATAATGCGGGTTGACCCGGACCACCAAGAGAATTGAAAATTTTTGGTGTTACATAATTTACATGACATTGTTGCACTGGGTTTTCCTTGGTTACAGACTCACAATCCTATTTTGGATTGGAAATCTGTGTCTGTGACCAGTTGGGGTTGTCAATGTGTTTGTGATGACACTCCTATTTTTTCTGCCCCCCCATTCTCAAGATGTTTTTTCTGCCTCCCCCCAGTCTCAAGATGTCCCTGACTATTTGACTGATTTTTCTGATGTGTTTAGTGAGAGTAAGTCTGCATCCTTACCTCCTCATAGGAGTTATGATTGCGCTATTGACTTAGTACCCGGTTGTAAATTTCCCAAGGGTCGGCTCTTTAATTTATCTGTACCTGAGCATGAGGCTATGCGATCTTATATCAAAGAGTCTTTAGAGAAGGGTCATATCAGACCATCTTCTTCACCCTTGGGCGCCGGCTTTTTCTTTGTGGCCAAGAAGGATGGCTCATTGAGGCCGTGTATTGATTATCGTCTCCTGAATAAGATCATTGTTAAAGATCAATATCCATTACACTTGATTTCTGACCTGTTTTCCAGAGTGAAGGGTGCTTGTTTGTTTACCAAGCTTGACCTCAGGGGCGTATAATCTTATTCGCATCAAGCACGGAGATGAAAGGAAGACGGCGTTTAATACCCCAGAGGGGCATTTTGAGTACATAGTGATGCCTTTTGGGCTCACTAATGCCCCTTCCGTCTTCCAATCCTTTATGATCGATATTTTCCGGGATTTCGTGGATAAATTTCTGATCGTTTATTTGGACGATATCTTGATTTTTTCCAATGACTGGGATTCTCATGTGGAACATGTTCGGACTGTATTCCGGATTTTGAGAGAAAACGCATTGTATGTGAAGGGATCAAAATGTCTTTTTGGCGTACAGAAGGTTTCATTTCTGGGATTCATTTTGTCTCCGTCTGTTATTGAAATGGACCCGGTCAAAGTTCAGGCCATTTGTGATTGGGTTCAACCCACTACATTGAAGGCTCTTCAGAGTTTTTTGGGTTTTGCTAATTTTTATCGTAAATTTATAGCTAATTTCTCTGGTATTGTGAAGCCACTGACTGATTTGACCAAGAAGGGTTCTGATGTAGTGAATTGGTCTCCTGAGGCAGTTTCTGCATTTCAGGAGCTTAAGTGGAGATTCACTTCTGCTCCTGTTCTGCGCCAACCTGATGTTTCTCTACCATTTCAGGTGGAGGTTGATGCTTCTGAGATTGGTGCAGGAGCCGTTTTGTCCCAAAGAGATCCGGAGACCTCTAAGAGTAACCCTTGTGCCTTTTTCTCTCGAAAATTTTCCCCAGCGGAAAGTAACTATGATGTGGGTAATCGGGAGTTATTGGCCATGAAGTGGTCTTTTGAGGAGTGGAGACATTGGCTGGAAGGAGCCAAGCATCAGGTGGTGGTCCTCACGGATCATAAGAACCTGGTTTATCTTGAATCAGCCAAGCGTCTTAATCCTAGACAGGCCAGGTGGGCCTTGTTTTTCACACTTTTTAATTTTGTGGTCTCTTTTCTCCCAGGCACTAAGAATGTTAAGGCAGATGCCCTCTCGAGGAGTTTCTTCCTGGATTCTCCTGAGGTAACTGAGCCTGCTGTTATTCTGAAGAAGGGTGTGGTTCTTTCCGCTATCTCGCCCAATTTGAGACTGGCTTTGGAGAAATTTCAGGAGGATAAACCTGAACGTTGCCCTGCTGGGAAATTGTTTGTCCCAGACCAGTGGAGGAAGAAAGTGATGTCTGAGATTCATTGCTCCACCTTGGTTGGCCATCCTGGTATTTTTGGTACCAGAGATTTGGTGAGTCGGTCCTTTTGGTGGCCCACTTTGTCTCGTGACGTCAGGGACTTTGTGCAGTCCTGTGGAACTTGTTGTCGGTCCAAACCTTGCTCTTGCTCTAGTGGTTTGTTAATGCCATTGCCTGTACCCAAGAGGCCATGGACCCATATCGCTATGGATTTTTATTTCCGACCTCCCTGCCTCTCAGAGAATGACTGTTATTTGGGTGATCTGTGATAGGTTGTCCAAGATGATACATCTTGTGCCACTACCTAAGTTGCCATCCTCCTCTGAGTTGGTGCCCTTATTTTTTCAACAGGTGGTTTGGTTGCACGGCATTTCAGAGAACATTGTGTCTGACAGAGGAGTCCAGTTTGTGTCCAGATTTTGGAGGACATTTTGTTCCAAACTGGGAGTTCAGCTGTCTTTTTCCTCTGCATTCCACCCTCAGACCAATGGACAGACTGAGAGAACAAACCTGACCTTGGAGACTTATTTGAGATGTTTTGTATCTGCTGATCAAGATGACTGGGTCTCCTTTTTGCCCTTGGCTGAGTTTGCTTTGAATAATAGGGCTAGTTCTGCCACCTTGATGTCTCCATTTTTCTGCAATTTCGGGTTTTATCCTCGATTTTCTTCAGGGCAGGTGGAGGCTTCTGTCTGTCCTGGTGTTGACTCTATTGTGGAGAGAATGCAGCAGGTTTTGGATCAAGTAGTGGATAAGTTGTCCCTCTCTCAGGAGAAGGCCCAGCGGTTTGCCAACCGACATAGGACTGATGGTCCTCGATTTAAAGTGGGTGACTTGGTTTGGTTGTCCTCAAAAAATATCCCTATGAAGGTTGCATCTCCAAAATTTAAGCCAAGGTTCATTGGACCTTATAAGATCGTGGAGATTATTAAACCCATTTCCTTCCGTTTGCTTCTTCCAGGTTCAAGATTCACAACGTATTTCACAAATCTTTATTGAAGAGATTTGTTGAGCCAGTGGTTCCTATGGCTGCGCCTCCTGATCCTGTTTTGGTTGAGGGCAATTTGGAGTATGTGGTTGAGAAGATATTGGATTCTCGTTTGGCCAGGCGTAGACTCCAGTACTTGGTGAAGTGGAAAGGAGGACAATTCTTGGGTGTTTGCTTCTGACATTCATGCTGAAAGACTGGTCTGTGCCTATCACCGAGCTCATCCTGATCGTCCTGGTGGCACAAGTGAGGGTTCGGTGACCCCTCCTCAAAGGGGGTACTGTTGTGAATGTATTGTAGACGACTTCGGAGCTGGGGCTCCCTCTGGTGGTTCTGAGGGTTTTGAACCTATGTGGAACACCAAGAGTCCTACACCTGCAGCTGACGAGTGGTTGTCAGGTGATACTGACTGGCCTGAAATAAGTGAGCTGACCTCCCATGATCCTCGCCGGTGATCAATTGTTCTTCCTGTTCTAGGTTGGAATTCAGCTTGCTTTTCTGCTGTCTCCTGCTTGCATTCAGATAAGTCTCTTTCAGTTTTCTTTACTGTGGTTTGAATTCCTTGCTTTTTGCTGCATTGCTTTTCGTCTTCAAACGGGTCCCCTTTTGGGGCTTTGGCTGGTCTCCGTTCGTTTTTGTATTTGTTCATTTGCTCAGTTCTTGTGATATTTTACTGCTGGGTAGCTACGTATCCACACCAGAGACCTGATATAGGTGGTCGAGACTGTGTGGTTTCAGTGTTTTTGGATTCAGAAGTGTTGGAGTTTTTCCTAGGGTTTTTCTGGGTTGCAGACAGTATTCTCTCCTGTGCTGTCCTATCTAGACAGTTTTGGGCCCCAGCGTTTGCTCAATCTATTTTCTGTCTGTGTTCGTATTTTCATCTTGTCTAACTGCCATTATATGTTTGGGGGCTTCCTACTCTTTTGGGGTCTACTCCGGGGCAGTTAGCTTTCCTCTTTCCATCTTCAGGGAGAGCTATCTCTCCGGCTGTGCTGAGGCGTCTAGGACCACCGTAGGTACGCTCCACGGCTGCTTCTAGTTGTGCGGTTAGTTTAGGGGTCTGCAACTTATTAGTTTCCAACCTCTCTGGTGTCTGGCTGCCTATGCCGGTTTTTGCTCCTGCCTCCTCAGCTACCAAAACATAACACACCTCCCCAGTGGGGAGGAAGCAATATATGCATAATGCCTCTCAGCCATTGGCTGGGGAGGAAATAGCAAGTGCATGCCCTGGCCCTTTAAGAGGGCAGGAGCGTGCGCGTGCCCTCCGTACATGGCTGGGAGCCTGGCTGGAAGCTCTGCTGGAAGCATGCAGAGCATGGGGAAGGGAAGAACCAACCTCAGCGTGTGTGAGTGAAGTGACACGCCGGAGACCTTGCCTGTCAGAGCAGGAATCCAGCGTTGTGCTAACAGTACCCCCCCTTTATGCCCCCTCCTCTTCAGGCCGTCAAGGAAGTTCCAGAGGAGAATCGGAGCGTGAATGTTCTCCTTAGGCTCCCAGGATCTCTTCGGGACCAAATCCCTTCCAATCGACCAGGAAGAAGGTCTTGCCTCTCACCTTCTTCATGGACAAGATGTTCTCCACCTCAAAAACATCATCCGAGGCAGTTGTCAAGAGCATGGTACTGGGATCCTTGAAGAAGGGGCTCAGGATGACCTTGCTTCAGCAGAGATATATGAAAAGAATTCAGAATCTGTAATGAAGGAGGCAACTTCAGTTTATAGGAGACCTCTTTGATTCAGCACTTCGAAAGGCCCGATAAAGTGAGGGCCCAACTTGTAAGAGGGAACCTTCAGCCGGACATTCCTGGACGAGAGCCATACCTTGTCACCGGGACGGAAGCACGGAGGGTCCAGGCGCCTTTTGTCTGCATGTCTCTTCATACGGGCGAAGGATGCTTCCAAAGTGGCTTTGGTGTCCTCCCACAACTTCACAAAATCCTTGGTGAGGACATCTGCTGCAGGGACATCAGAAGGAACCGTCACCGGGAGGAGAACCTCAGGTTGCCGACCGAACACAATGTAAAAAGGAGACTCTCCCGAGGCTTCACCAACGTGATTGTTGTACGAGAACTCAGCCCTGGGAAGTATTTCTCCCTATCATTGTGGTGGGCATTGACGAAGTGTCGCAGGTAGTTGCCCAGGACTTGATTGACACGTTCCACTTGCCCATTGGACTGAGGGTGATAGGCTGAGGAGAAATCCAAGATGATATCCAGATGTTTACAGAGAGCTCGCCAGAATCTGGAAGTGAACTGTGAACTTCAATCGGACACAATGTGACAAGGAAATCTGTGCAGGCAGAAAATATGTTTGATGAAGCAGTCAGCCAGTTCAGGAGCAGACGGAAGAGCGGATAACGGGGAAAAATGGGCCATTTGGAGAAGCGATCCACGACTACCTAGATGATGGTGCAACCCTCGGATACTGGCAAATCTGTAATAAAGGCCATTGCTATGTGCTGCCATGGACCAGATGGCATGGGTAATGGCAGGAGAGAACTGGTAGGAAGTAGTGATGAGCGAGTATACTCGTTGCTCATGTTTTCCTGAGCACGCTCAGTTGATTTCCGAGTATTTGGAAGTGCTCGGAGATTTAGTTTCTGTTGCTGCAGCTGCATGATTTGCGGCCGCTTGACAGCCTGAATACATGAGGGGATTCCTTAACAAACAGGCATTCCTCACATGTATTCAGGCTGTCCAGCAGCCATAAATCATGCAGCTGCGGCAACAGAAACTAAATCTCCGAGCACTTCCAACCCGGAGACCACCCGAGCATGCTCCGGAAAACCCGAGCAACTGGTATACTCGCTCATCACTAATAGGAAGTCGTCTGGGGACTTTATTGTGGGCACAAATCGGACAGGCAGCCACGTAAGCATAGATCTCATTCCTCATGGATGGCCACCAGTAGTGGCGAGAAATCACTTGCATTATCTTCCTTTGTCCCGCTTGACCAGCCACCTTGGATGAGTGGCCCCATGACAAAACTCGCTCCTTCTCGGATTTAACTACACGGGTTTCTCCTGGGGGAATTTGCAACAGGCTGACTGGAGCGACAGTAACCATCTTGGATGGTTCAATGATAATTTGAGGATCCTCCTCTTTGTCCCCGGACAGAAATGAGCTAGAGAGGGCATCAGCTCTGACATTCTTGTCACCAGACCTGAAATGTAATAAAAAGTTAAAGCGAGCAAAAAACAAAGACAACCTGGCTTGGCGTGGATTAAGTCTCTGGGCGGACTGGAGGTATGCCAGGTTCTTATGGTCCATGAGCCAGAGAGAGAAGCTGGGCAGCGGGAACAGACTGAGCGGGGACCCCGTGGAGGTACGGATATTTCAGTATCGCCCCCTTTATGCCCCCTCTTTATCAAGCCTGCCTAAAATATCTCCAATAGGAGAGGAGCTTGGATATTCTCTTTAGACTCCCAAGACCTCTCCTCAGGACCGAAGCCCATCCAATCCACCAAAAAATAGGCCTTTTTCCTTACCCTCTTGGTGGCCAAAATATTCTCTACCTCAAAGACATCTTCCTCACTGACAGGATCAGAAGTGTTACCCGGGTCCTTAAAGAAGGAGCTCAAGACTACTGGTTTGAGGAGAGAAGCATGGAAAGAATTAGGCACACGTAATGAGGCAGGCAATTTCAATTTGTATGAGACTGCATTGAATTGTTTCAAGACCTCAAAGGAACCAATGAAGCGGGCACCTAATTTGTAGGAGGGCATCTTCAGACGGATGTACTTGGAGGAGAGCCAAACCTTATCTCCAGGCCGAAAGATCGGAGCATCCAGGCATCTTTGGTCCGCCTGTTTCTTCATTTGTTGTGAGGCTTTTTCTAAAGCGGACTTGGTATCACTCCACATTTTAGAGATCTCCTCTACAAAGGTGTCTGCTGCAGGGATGCCCGAAGACTCAGAGATGGGAAGAGGGATTCCGGTTGAAGTCCAAATACAATCTGGAAGGGAGACCTTCCAGAGGATTCACTTACTTGATTATTGTAGGAAAACTCTGCCCAGGGCAGTAACTTGACCCAGTCATCATGATGCACATTGACGAAGTGATGCAGGAATCCGGACAAGATTTGATTGGTCCTCTCCACTTGCCCATTGGATTGAGGATGATAATCAGAAGAAAAGTCCAGTTCTACCTTCATTAGTTTACAAACCGCTCTCCGGAACTACGAGGTGAATTGGACACCCCTGTCGGACACAATGTGGAGAGTAATATAGTAACTTGTGCACAGACGTTTGGAAGGTGCCAGAGTAGGTTCCAACACCATAAGTATTAATTACAAGAGACTCGGCATTAAACTTGAGTATGTGCAAGCAAAAGATGATTTTAATGAAGTCCACAAAAAAGTAGTTAACATAGAAACGTTTCGGTCCCACACCAGGACCTTCATCAGTCACTAGCAACTGTTATTCACAAGAGAAGATGGACTACTGCGGACTAATGTCTAGGCGCACAATTCTATTATCAAGGTGGGCCACTGTTCCTGGCTTCTCCATACTAAGTGTTTTTCCACAGAATCTCCGCAAAATTTACAATACGAATGTACCCCAGTAGTCTATCTTCTCTTGTGAATAACAGTTGCTAGTGACTGATGAAGGTCCTGGTGTGGGACCGAAATGTTTCTATGTTAACTACTTTTTTGTGGACTTCATTAAAATCATCTTTTGCTTGCACATACTCAAGTTGAGTGCCGAGTCTCTTGTATTATTAACAATGTGGAGAGGAAACCCAAGGAGATAGAAGATGTGCTGTATGAAGTAGTCAGCAAGCTCAGGAGCAGACGGAATACCATACAGAGGAACGAAGTGAGCCATCTTCGAAAAGCGATCCACCACAACCCAGACAGGAGAGCAGCCAGAAGAGATAGGAAGATCTGTAACAAAGTCAATAGCGATGTGCTGTCAGGGAGCTAAAAGAACAGGAAGTGGCAGGAGCCGCCCGGACAGAAGGTGCTTTGCAGTTATGTTACGGGCACACGATGGGCAGCTGCGACATACTCCAGAATATCTTTCCCCATGGTAGGCCACTAGTAATAATGGGAGATAAGTTGCAAATTCTTTTACTGACCAGCATGACCGCCCAACTTGGAAGAGTGACACGATTCCTGTCCGAAATGGGCACAAGATTTTTTCCGGGAGGAAGCCGAGAGAGATTAACAGCGGCTACAGACACTAACCTGGATGGCTCGATGATATGTTAAGGTTCTTCCTCTAAGTCGGGAGGCAGGAAGGCTCTAGAGAGTGCATCGGCCTTGACAGTCTTGTCAGCTGGACGAAAGTGAAGAATAAAATTAAATCGAGCAAAAAACAAGGCCCACCTGGCGGGATTCAACCTCTGTGCAGACTGGAGATAGGCAAGGTTTTTATGTCTGTGAATATGACAACCTGATGGACTGCTCCCTCGAGGAGGTGTCACCATTCTTACAAGGCCGACTTGATTGCCAACAATTCCCGATCTCCAATGGAATAGTTCCTTTCAGAAGTGGAAAAAACCTTTGAGAAAAAACCACAAGAGACCATACGACCAGTAGATGATTTTTGAGAGAGAACCGATCCAGCGCCTATGGAGGAAGCATCTACCTCAAGAAAAAATTGTTTATCAGTGTCTGGTCGATGGAGAATGGGCGCGGAAGAGAAGGCTTCCTTCAGTGAAGTAAAGGCCTCTTCCGCCTCTGGAGTCCAATCCTTTTGGTCAACGCCTTTCCGAGTTAGAGCCGAGATGGGTGCCACTCGAGTAGAGAAGTGTGGAATAAATTGACGGTAATAGTTGGCGAACCTCAGGAACCGTTGTATCACTTTAAGCTCGGATGGGCGAGGCCACTTGAGGATACTGGATAACTTCACTGGATCCATCTTTAGACCTGTGGACGAGACTATGTAACCGAGAAAAGGCCGAGAGAATTGCTCGAAGACGCATTTCTCAAACTTGGCGTACAGTTGGTTCTCCCTGTACCTTTGTAAGACCTGGCGAACATGCCTCCGATGAGTGGCTAAGTCTGCGGAGTAAATCAAGATGTCATCCAAGTAGACAACAACACATGAAAAGAAGAGATCTCTAAAAATGTCATTTACAAACTCCTGGAAGACCACGGGTGCATTACTGAGGCCAAATGGCATTACCAGGTATTCATAGTGTCCATCTCGAGTGTTGAAGACTGTTTTCCATTCGTCTCCCTGACGTATACGAATCAGGTTGTAGGCTCCTCTGAGATCTAGTTTGGTGAAGATCTTGACCCCTCTGAGACGATCAAACAGCTCTGAAATAAGTGGTAACGGGTATCTATTTTTTACCGTTATCTAGTTTAACCCCCTGTAATCCATACAGGGCCATAGAGACGCATCCTTTTTCTTGACGAAGAAGTATCCCGCCGGAGAAGATGATTTAAAGTTAAATTCTCTAGTCAGGTTCTCCCGGATATACTCTGACATGGCCTGGGTCTCTGCATGGGAAAGAGGATAGATTCACCCCCGAGGGGGAGACGTTCCGGGAAGCAGATCAATGGAACAGTCATACGACTTATGTGGAGGCAGCCTCTCTGCTTCCATTTTCCCGAAGACATCTGAGAAGGCCCAGTAAGAGGATGGTAGACCCAGTAGGGCAGTTGGCTCCACTGGAGGACGAACAGGATGGATGGGAGCGATACATAAATCGGAGCAGGACTCTCCCCAGCGCAGGATTTCTCCAGTCCTCCAATTTAAGACAGGTTCATGCGTTTGGAGCCAGGGCAAACCTAGAAGCAAGGGGTGAGACAAACCAGGCAAAACATAAAAACAGATTCTTTCAGAATGCGTTAGACCTACCCGAAGTTCCACTGGCTCAGTCTGGAACTGTACGGGCTTGGTGAAAAGTTTGCCATCCACGGAAGTCACCCACAACAGATTTGGAAGATGCTGGACTGGAATCTGATAATGATCCACAACCGCCTGCTGAATGAGTTTCCCGTTGGCTCCAGAATCCATGCAGCAAAGTTCTGAAAATCTGACCATGCCGAAGGACACGGAGAAAGTCATTTGCAGAGATGGAGAGAGATGATCCTTACCCAGGGAAGCCTCTCCTAATGACCCTAGGCTCTGGAGTTTCCCAACCTCTCTGGACAGAAGCGGATCCGATGCTCCTAACTACCGCAGCAGAAACATCTCGCTTCCACGCAGCGCATCTCCTGGTGCTGTCTAGCCATGCTCACTTGATCCACTTACATAACTTCAGGAGAAAGGCTGGAGACGGAGAAGCAAGCGGTTTCTGGAAACTAGGATCCAAGCGATAAGGTCTCCTCTCCCGCTTCGATTCCCTGGAACGTTCTTGAAAGCAAAGATCGATTCGAGTAGCTAAGGATATCAGGTCGCCGGGGTTCCCGACCCGCCAGCTCGTCCTTTCTTCTCCTGGACAAACCTTCCCAGAAGGTAGCCACCAAGGCCTCGTCATTCCAGGATAACTCTGAGGAAAGGGTCCGGAAACTAACTGCATACTGGGCAACCGTGAGATTCCCCTGGCGTAAACGGAGAAGCGAAGAAGCTGTCGAAGAATAACGGCCAGGCTCATTGAAGGTCCTACAGAAAGCCTCAAGGAAAAACTGGAGATTATTAACCAAAGGATCCCCTTTCTCCCACAACGGATTCAGCCAGGCGAGAGCCTCTCCGGCCTGGTGCGGCATATTGAAGCCCACCTTGGCCCGTTCCGATGCAAACATATGCCCCAGGAGTTCAAAGTGCAGTGTGCATTGATTAATGAACCCCCGATACTGAGCGGGATCGCCATCAAACCGAGTGGGAGCCGCTAGATGAAGTCTTTTACCTGCTGTACAACAGGGAGCCTGGAAGCCAGTGGTCGAGACGGAAGAAGCCAAGGAAATCACTGAGTCCATACGTGTAAGTTACGCAGATAGGTCGTGATCTTGTCCTGCTGGTCTCTCAGGCAAGTAACCTATTGACACAACTATGCAGCTGGATGTGCTTGGGACCCAGTGGGTTCCATGGCCGGAGCAATCTGTAACGAATGGAAGCGGTGGACACAGATGTTGTAGTGCACATTCTTTTATTGCTATTTTTGTGGAACCACGGGACCACGGACCGGGGGGCTACGAAGGGGGCATGACTATGCGAGCCTCAGACACCCGTACTAAGACCCCTCAAACAAGATTAGATTGGGGAGTCCAGGGGACACAGGTGCTACCTCCAGTTAGACCCCGGACATGTGGAAGCTGGCCCAGCGGAACAGGTGAACAGGCAGGGATAACACGTGGCGTAGAACTTGACAGGCGGGAAGCGGCTGAATGAGATGGAACTGGCATAGGCAGCACTGACGTCATCCTGGGTAACGGAGTGATGGATGGCTGAGCAGGATGGAACTTGCGAGGGCAGTACTGGTATCGTCCTGGGTGCAGAGTATAGAGCCGCTGGTAGTCTGAGAAGACAAACAGTATTAGCTTGGTACTGGCAGGACACTAGCGGTGCACAACAGAACACAGGCACAACAGAACACTGGACCGGAAACTAGCAACAGGAAACACTTGTTGCTCTGGCGCCCCCTCTATGGCAGAGGGGCCAGAAATAGCACTCGTTATCACACCATTGGTTAGAAGCACATTTGAAAAATGTGCGCTGTCCCTTTAAGATACCGGGAGCACGCACGCGCGACCTCAGCATCATGCCTAGAGACCTGCTGGCCACACGCCAGGAAGCAGGAGAAGAGCCAGAGACCGAAGCTGGGCAGCGGGGAGCAGATTGAGAGCGGGGACCCCTATGGGGACCCTGCGGAGGTACGGATGTTACACCATGTAGATGACCACTGGATAGACTGTGCCCTCCAGCAGGTATTGCCACTCCTCCAAAGCCATCTTAATGGCGAGTAACTTCCGGTCACCAATGGAGTAGTTACGCTCTGGAGCAGAGAAGGCCTTAGAAAAGAAACCGCAGGACATGCGGCGACCCGAGGAAGATTTCTGAGTGAGCACAGCTCCAGCCCCTAAAGAAGATGTGTCCGCCTCTAGGAAGAACTGTTTGTTCAAATCTGGACTATGCAGAATGGGAGTGGTGGAGAAGGATCGTTTAAGGGAGCGGAAAGCTTCCTCAGCCTCGGAGGACCAGTTCTTTGGATCGGCTCCTGTAAGGAAAAGGTTGTCGCCATTTTGTATAGGGCCTGTACCAGCCTCCATTTTGTCAGTTCACACAGCCACAGACTTTTAGCTACACAGGGCCTATTAGCATATTCAGTACGGCCAGCTTTGATGTCCACTATGAATCAATAGGCCTTTACATGCTAATTGGTTTAGGTCAGGGTCTGAATAAGATGGTCAGTCGTATGGTAATTAGCTCAAGCTCAAGCCATTGTTTCCTGCTCCATATGAATTGCAGGCCAGTTAATATGCGGGCTTCAAAGCAAATGGGGAAGGGCCTAGCAGGTTCAAAAGCTGTAGCCAAGAAGAGGCTGGCCTCTCATTCCATTTTCACACACAGAAGCACCAGGGACAGACTTGCCAAATGGAGCTGCAGCACATGCATTGGGGGCTGTCCAGCAACTGAAGACTCTCACCTGGGGAACGCAGAGCTCCATGCCTCCTCATGACCATAAAACCCAGTAATATTGATCTATAGCTAATACCTTTAAGCCTTGTACATTATTGTTGTATTCTTACTCTGACTGCAAATCCATTGTAATTACGTTGTATAGCTTTACTGTATATTTCTGTAATTATCTAGTGCGCCCTTAAGGCAAATTAAACCATAAAATTAATCTTGGGCTGATGCTTTTACTCCGATCACGAATCTTAGAATACCCAGTGGGTAACAGGACACCTTCCCCGGCGGCCATTTGCTCTAGGTGCAGTTCTCTTACTGACCTGAGAGACAAAGGGGGGCGCCGGAGAGCTGTACCTGTGGAGTTACGTCCCATTGGTGACGTGGGAGGAAAGGGATCGTCCGTCACATTTGGTAGCGGCGGTGGTATCAGAAGCTGTGATACCCGGGCTACCGTGTGGCGGCCGGCTGAGTTACTCACAAATTGGTGGCAGCGGTGGGATCAGAGTAATAGTGTGCGTGGGACCCCTACTCCCAGACACTAGAGACTACCAGCAGTACTTTCACTGCTGGGGTCTTAAGGTCAGCCCAGCACTAGACGGTCAGAGTGTAAATATAACAAGTTGTGTGCAAGGTCAGGGTTGCAGCTGTGTTTCAGTAACCAAAGGTTCCCAAGATGGCGGAAGGCACCAGGAGTAGGGCAAAGGGGAGGCCAATGCTGTGGCCTATGAGGGGTTCGATACCGATGAGGGGGAGCTCAGCCAGGGCTCCCCAAGGAGCCCGACCCCCGTGCTCAGTCTCACAGTGGACTGTCCACCCCCTGCCCGTCCCAGCCTGTCCAGATCGGAGACCCTCTTCCAAGCGGCTATGGCACAGCTCGAGGCTGGTAATGACGCCGCCTATGACAGACTCCTGGTGGCGGCAGAGAAAGCAGCAGAGCATGAGCGAGCAGAACGCCGTGAAGCTGTGGAGCGTGAGCAAGCAGCGGCAGAGCGGGAGCAAGCAGCGGCAGAGAGAGCAGCGGGCGTGAGCATACAGAACGCCGTGAAGCTGCGGAGCGCCGGCACCGACTGGAGATGGCTCAGCACGGGCCCCCACTGGACGCACCAGGCCCACCGGAGACAAGGGCTTCCAAGGTCCGGGCGGAGGACTTTCCCTTGCTCAAAGGATGGAGACGTGGATTCCTTTTTGCTGGCTTTTGAGAGGACATGCCTCCAACATCATCTGGCCCCGGATCAGTGGGCAAGGTACCTGACCCCCCGTTTGAGGGGTAAGTCCCTGGAAGTTTTGGGGGACTTACCTGCCGGGAGGAGCAGGACTACAACAGCATCAAGCGGGCCCTGATCCAGCACTACAACCTCACCCCGGAGTCGTACCGCAGGAAGTTCAGGAGCCTGCAGCGGGGTTCAAAGGACACCTGGACCGACCACATGCGGGCCCTGTTGAGAGCTGCGGAGCACTGGACCTCGGGTCTAGAGCTCACTACCCGCCAGGAGGTCCAGGAACTGTTTGTCGTGGAGCAATTCTTGTGGAACTGCCCAGAGGACCTCCAGCAGTTCCTCCGTGACCGGAAACCAAAGGGGGCTTCTGCTACAGCCGCCCTGGCAGACGAGTATGCCAACAACAGGGCGCCGGAGCCAAAGAAGCCTGCCAGCAGCACCTGGAGAGGGGGTAAGCCCAATCCTGCCCCAGCCCCATATCCAGCCCCCAGAGTGCAAGGGGTGTACCCCCCTGCTGCCCTCTTCAGGCCAGGAACAGAACCCAGACGTTGCCATAATTGCAATCAGCCAGGACATTTTAAGGCTGCATGTCCCCAGCGCCAGAAGGCCTCATCCCTGTCCCAGAAACCGTCCACTGTTTTGTGTGTGGGAGGGGGTGGTGGGAGGTCCCTAGACAATTACCAACCCGTCACCATCGGCCGCTCAGCGGTCATGGGACTGCGGGACACAGGCGCTGAACGATCCCTGGTACGCCCTGAGGTGGTGTCCCCTCAAGACTTGGTACCTGGGAAAACCCTTTCCGTCTCCGGAATTGGAGGCGTTGAACCGGCGCTGCCCGTTGCCAAGGTGTATTTGGATTGGGGTGCCGGGAGGGGGATGCGGGAGGTGGGAGTAACGCCGAATATTCCTGCAAATGTGTTGCTTGGGACCGATTTGGGGCGGCTAGTGTCCCAGTATGTGGCCACTGAACCCCCAAGTCCGGCTCCCCAAGAATGTCATGACTCTACTGTGAATGCTAATGTTAATGTATTGAATGTGCCTCCAACAGTGGAGGAGGGAGTGAAACCTGATGGTAAGCCATGCACTGACACTACACACACAGGGCTCACAGTGAGGACAGGTGAGGAGGCTGTAGGGGAGAGCTCAGAGGTGGAGGGAGGGGCTGCTATGGGCAGTGTAGGGCCCCTAAGTGAATCCAGCCTGCTGAGTCTAGGGCCCCTGCAGGAAGAGGAACAGGCCATGGGGGGAGGGGGTGTCCCGGGAGAGGAGCCACCAGGTAGGACCCCAGGTCAGGAGTTCCCCACACCCGGGATGTCAGGAAGTCAGGGAAGTCTGCCTGACCCGGCGACTTGGCCAGAGGATGAGGGAAAGCCGGCGCTACCCGTGGTCTCAGCGGTCGTGGCCGCTGTTACCAGGAGTGGGAGCGCTGAAGCCCAAGGAGCCTCGCGGAGGTCCGACGGTTTCCCCCCTCTCTGACCAAGTGGCTGCCGAGTCAGACAGTAGCCAGGAGACAGATCCCGGGGAACTGACAGAGGACAGGGCAGTTTCATCAATTCTTGCCATATCTAGTCAGGGATTTCAGGCAGCGTTGGAAGCTGTCCCTAGCCTGAAGACACTCAAGGAACAGGCGGCACAGCCTCCCCTGGAGTCCGACCGCGAGCGAGTGGTCTGGGACCAGGGACGGCTGTACCGGGTAACGGTCCAGCAGGGTTCACCGGAGGCGTGGCCCAGGGACCGACAGTTAGTGGTACCCCATCCGTTCAGGGCGGAATTGTTGCGGATCGCACACGAGATTCCAATGGCCGGACACTTAGGGATCACTAAAACCAGGGCCAGGCTAGCTCAGCATTTCTACTGGCCTGGAATGAGGACCGAGGTGATAGCCTACTGCCGTTCGTGTGACACCTGTCAGAGGGTGGGCAAGGCGGGGCCGCGCCCCAAAGCCCCACTGGTAACTCTGCCCATCATCGAAGAGCCTTTCTCGAGGGTGGCTGTGGATCTCATTGGACCTCTGTCCACTCCCAGCCGCTCCGGGAAATGCTTCATACTAACGGTAGTGGACTATGCCACCCGGTACCCGGAGGCGGTAGCTTTGTCGTCCATTCGGGCCGACAAAGTGGCCACTGCCTTACTGGAGATTTTCTCCAGAGTGGGGTTTCCCAAGGAAATGCTCACCGACCGAGGGACCCAGTTCATGTCGCAGCTGATGGAGTCTCTCTGTAAGCAGGTACAGGTGCAACATCTGGTGGCCAGCCCGTATCACCCACAGACCAATGGCTTGTGTGAGCGGTTCAATGGCACCTTAAAGCAGATGCTGAAGATGTTGGTCGACTCCCACGGGAGAGACTGGGAGCGGTATCTCCCACACCTGCTGTTTGCCTACCGGGAGGTTCCACAGACCTCAACGGGGTTCTCCCCCTTTGAGCTCCTGTACGGGCGACGTGTACGGGGGCCCCTTGCTCTGGTGAAGGAAGCATGGGAAGGGGATTTAGCCACCCCTGGAGTGTCGGTCATTGAGTATGTCGTGCGCTTTCGGGACCGAATGATGGCCTTGACACGGCTGGTGCATGACAATATGGCCCAAGCTCAGGCTGACCAGAAGCGATGGTACGACCAGAATGCTTGTGAGCGGACCTACCAGGTGGGTCAAAAGGTGTGGGTACTGGTCCCCATACCCAAAAACAAGCTTCAGGCGGCCTGGGAGGGTCCATACCTCGTGCATGAGCAGCTCAACGCCGTCACCTACCTGGTCACCCTGGACCACACCCGTGGAAGGAGGAAGGCCTTCCATGTGAACATGATGAAGGCCCATCATGAGCGGGAGGCTTATGCTCACCCAGTG
This sequence comes from Oophaga sylvatica, assembly GCA_033576555.1. Lineage (NCBI taxonomy): Eukaryota > Metazoa > Chordata > Amphibia > Anura > Dendrobatidae > Oophaga > Oophaga sylvatica. The sequence goes on along the minus strand of JARQOD010000003.1, from coordinate 276,559,680 downwards.
TGCAACCTTCCAGAGGAAGGAGAGCCAGAAACCCTCCTCGATCTGCTCACCCAAGCCAAGGCGGGTGGATCCATCGAGGATGTGGGGGTTGGCCACCAGCTCTCGGAGTACCAACGTTCCCAGCTGGGGGCCACCCTACACCCCTTTCGGGAGCTGTTCAGCAGCCTGCCCGGAAGGACTGAGGCAGCAGTTCATGACGTGGACACTGGCAACCACCCCCCAATCCGGCGTTCAGCATATCGGGTCTCTCTTGAGGTGCAGCAGCAGATGCGCCAAGAGATAGACGAGATGCTGAGGCTGGGGGTGATCCAAGCGTCCAGCAGCGCGTGGGCTTCGCCTGTAGTCCTCGTCCCTAAAAAGGACCGAACTACGCGGTTCTGCGTGGACTACAGGGGGCTCAACGCTGTGACGGTCACTGATGCGTACCCAATGCCGCGCATCGATGACCTGCTCGACCAGCTGGCCGGGGCCAAGTACCTGACCATCATGGATCTGAGCAGGGGGTATTGGCAGATTCCCCTGACCCCTAGGGCACGGGAACGCTCTGCCTTTATCACCCCATTCGGACTGTACGAGTCCACGGTGATGCCCTTCGGCATGAAGAATGCCCCTGCCACTTTTCAGCGGATGGTCAACACGCTGCTCGAGGGACTGGAAGGGTATGCGACCGCGTACCTGGATGACATTGCCATCTTCAGCCCCACCTGGGAGGATCACCTAGAGCACCTGGCGTAGGTGCTCGGGCGGATCCAGCGAGCAGGCTTGACCATTAAGCCGGAAAAATGCCAGCTGGGTATGAGTGAGGTCCACTACCTGGGACACCGGGTAGGTGGGGGAGCTCTGAAGCCAGAGCCCGGGAAGGTGGATGCCATCGCATCCTGGCCCACCCCCAGGACCAAGAAGCAGGTGATGTCCTTTTTGGGTACTGCTGGGTACTATAGGTTTGTTCCACACTATAGTGCCCTGGCCAAGCCCCTGACGGACCTCACCAAGAAAAGGCTGCCCGTCGCAGTCGACTGGACAGTCGCCTGCGAGACAGCTTTCCAGGCGCTCAAGACCGCCCTTTCTAGTTCTCCTGTACTACAGGCAGCCGACTTCACGCGGCCATTCTTAGTGCAGACCGACGCCAGCGACTTCGGCCTCGGTGCTGTGCTCAGCCAGGTTGACACTACGGGCCATGAACACCCCATTTTGTACCTGAGCAGGAAGCTCCTGCCGAGGGAAGTGGCCTATTCCACGATGGAGAAGGAATGTCTGGCAATTGTGTGGGCCCTGCAGCGTCTGCAGCCATACTTGTACGGACGCCAATTCACCGTGGAAACAGACCACAACCCCCTCAGCTGGTTAGACACGGTCTCTGGGACGAATGGGAGGTTGCTACGCTGGAGCCTCGCTCTCCAACAGTACCATTTCACCATTCGCCACAAAAAGGGCAGTGACCATGGTAACGCTGATGGGTTGTCCCGGCAAGGAGAGGGTGCGGTAGGGCGCACGGGGGAACACAGGAATGTGATACCCCCTAGCGCCCTCAAAAGCAGGGAGGTGTAAGGAAAAGGTTGTCGCCATTTTGTATAGGGCCTGTACCAGCCTCCATTTTGTCAGTTCACACAGCCACAGACTTTTAGCTACACAGGGCCTATTAGCATATTCAGTACAGCCAGCTTTGATGTCCACTATGAATCAATAGGCCTTTACATGCTAATTGGTTTAGGCCAGGGTCTGAATAAGATGGTCAGTCGTATGGTAATTAGCTCAAGCTCAAGCCATTGTTTCCTGCTCCATATGAATTGCAGGCCAGTTAATATGCGGGCTTCAAAGCAAATGGGGAAGGGCCTAGCAGGTTCAAAAGCTGTAGCCAAGAAGAGGCTGGCCTCTCATTCCATTTTCACACACAGAAGCACCAGGGACAGACTTGCCAAATGGAGCTGCAGCACATGCATTGGGGGCTGTCCAGCAACTGAAGACTCTCACCTGGGGAACGCTGAGCTCCATGCCTCCTCATGACCATAAAACCCGGTAATATTGATCTATAGCTAATACCTTTAAGCCTTGTACATTATTGTTGTATTCTTACTCTGACTGCAAATCCATTGTAATTACGTTGTATAGCTTTACTGTATATTTCTGTAATTATCTAGTGCGCCCTTAAGGCAAATTAAACCATAAAATTAATCTTGGGCTGATGCTTTTACTCCGATCACGAATCTTAGAATACCCAGTGGGTAACAGGACACCTTCCCCGGCGGCCATTTGCTCTAGGTGCAGTTCTCTTACTGACCTGAGAGACAAAGGGGGGCGCCGGAGAGCTGTACCTGTGGAGTTACGTCCCATTGGTGACGTGGGAGGAAAGGGATCGTCCGTCACATTTGGTAGCGGCGGTGGTATCAGAAGCTGTGATACCCGGGCTACCGTGTGGCGGCCGGCTGAGTTCCTCACAGCTCCTTTTTGGGTCATAGCAGAGATGGGAGCGGTCAGAGTGGAGAAGTGAGGAATGAATTGTCGATAATACTTAGCAAAGCCAAGGAATCTCTGTATTGCTTTGACTCCAATGGGCAGCGGCTATTTAAGGATGGAAGAGACTTTCTCAGGATTCATCCTGAGTCCGGTAATTGAGATAATGTAACCCAAGAAGGGAATGTCAGACTGTTCAAAATGCATTTCTCATACTTGGCGTAGAGTCGATTCTCCATAAGAAGCTGAAGAACTTGCCGGACTGCTCGTCTGTGGGAGGCCAGATCAGGGAAAATACCAAAATATCGTCCAGATATATAAAGCAGTTCCCGGAAGATATCATTGAGAAACTCTTGAAAAACTGCCGGTGCATTACTGAGACCGAAGGGCATCACTCGGTATTCATAATGTCCGTCCCTGGTGTTGAAAGTCATCTTCCATTCGTTTCCCCGGCGAATGAGGATTAGATTGTAGGCGCCTGTTTTGTAAAATACTCAAAGGGGTCGGATACGGCTTTAAAAAAATCAATTAATTTTATTATAACAATTAAATTATTACAGAAAATAGTAAATAGTGTGATATTGCGTACACTTTTACATAATATAAATCACAAAGGTAAAGTACTTACATTACATACTACACAGGAAAAACTTCACCAGGAATAGCAACATCATCTGTCCGGAAACATCAACCGTGAGAAGCAGAACAGCAAAGACAGAGAAATTCCTGGGATATCCACACTGTGGACCCACACGGGCGTCCCCTCATTTCACAGGTTAACAGGCTTCTGTCTTAGCTGCAGTCTTCCCCAGCTTATGTATTGTGTAGAAACAAATGCTTGCGTAACCAAGTGTTACACAAACTCTAACAAATTCTATTTGTCCAACATAGTATCTCTCTTCTGAGTGGCCAGCTCTCCAGATGTCAATTTACACTGGACAAATACATCACCAGATATGACATGCCAAAAACTCTCCTAGTACCGGATGTTCTACCATATTATAAACACGACATTTCTCACCAAACATTAACCCCTTAAGGATCAAGCCATTTTGTAGGTTAATGACCAGGCCAATTTTTACAATTCTGACCACTGTCACTTTATGTGCTTATAACTCTGGAACGCTTCAACAGATCTTGGCGATTCTGAGACTGTTTTCTCATGACATATTGTACTTCATGATAGTGGTAAAATTTCTTTGATATAACTTGCGTTTATTTATGAAGAAAATGGAAATATGGCAAAAATTTTGAAAATTTAGCAATTTTCAAACTTTTTATGCCCTTAAATCAGAGAGATATTGTTAGGATTTGAACCTGTGAGCCATGGCTTGCTGGTCTGTTCCCTTGCTGAGGAGCTATTTTGGAACTTGGATAACTTCAGCCTGAAACCATATGAACTTCGTCTGGGATAGAGATCATCACCTGCCCTGCTGATTGTTCCCTCCCTGATTGAGACTGATTGGATAGAGATCATCACCTGCCCTGCTGATTGTTCTCGCCCTGATTAAGATTGATTGGACCTGCTATATATACCTGGCCCTGTGCAGCTTCCTGTTGCTGAGTATATTGTGGTGCTCAGTCTAACTGAGTGAAGCATTATCTGAGCTCCTAATCTGGAAGGTGTTCTGCTGGCATCTTCCTGTCTCTTGTGGAAACCCTGCTGTTCCTACCTCCAACTCCATTTACCTAAACGTACTTGGTGCTTGTGTGTGATCTCGGCCGGCCCGTGCTCGGGCGGGCTCCGGCATCTGCCGACATAGTGAACCACCGCCATATACGGCACTTCCAGAAGTCCTTCCTTGGTCCGCTCATCGGCACACTTCTGCTCCGGCCACTGACTTCCAGTCCTGTATCGCCAGTAACGTGACAGATATGTCACAAAAAAATAGTTAATAAATAACATTTCCCACATGTCTACTTTACATCAGCACAATTTTGGAACCAAAATTTTTTTTTGTTAGGAAGTTATAAGTGTTAAAAGTTGACCAGCGATCTCTCATTCTTCCAACAAAATTTACAAAACCATTTTTTTTAGGGACCACCTCGCATTTGAAGTCACTTTGAAGGGTCAATATGACAGAAAATACCCAAAAGTGACACCATTCTTAAAAACTGCACCCCTCAAGGTGTTCAAAACCACATTCAAGAAGTTTATTAGCCCTTTAGGTACTTCACAAGAATTGAAGCAATGTGGAAGGAAAAAATGAACATTTAACTTTTTTTCCCCAAAATTTTTGTTTCAACAAAATTTTTTTATTTTGTCAAGGGTATCAGAGAAAATGAACCACATTATTTGTTGTACAATTTCTCCTGAGTACACCGATACCCCATGTGTGGAGGCAGACCAATCTTTAGGCTCACGGCAGTGCTCAGAAGGGAAGGAGCATCATTTGAGATTTTGAATGTCAAATTGGCTGGAATCGAGAGCAGATACCATGTCGCGTTTGGAGAGCCCCTGATGTACCTAAACAGTGGAAACCCCTCATAAGTGACCCCATTTTGGAAACTAGACCCCCCCCAAGGAACTTATCTAAATGTGTGGTGAGCACTTTGAACCCCCAAGGGCATCACAGAAGGTTATAACGTAGAGCTGTAAAATTAAAAAATCATATTTTTTACACAAAAATTATCTTTTCACCCCAAATTTTTATTTTCCAAAGGATAAAAGGACCCCAAAACTTATTGTGCAATTTGTCCTGAGTACGCTGATACCCCATATGTGGGGGTAAACCACTATTTGGGCGCATGGCAGAGCTCGGAAGGGAAACCCCCCACAAGTGACCCCATTTTGGAAACTAGACCCCCCAAGGGGTTAATAGCGAAACTATGCAGCAATTATAAACATACACTTTCACACTGAAGAGATTTGCAGTAATATAAACATACACCGTTCTCATTAAACAGTGACTAAAGAACTATGTGATAATTGGGTGAATACTATAAACATGCTTGTTCTCATTAGATATTGATGGTGTTATGCAATTACTGAAATTACTGAAAATACAAGGCTAATATGAGCTGAACTGTTATTGTCCAATATCTTAAAGGTTCCTTAAAGGCAGGCTACCAATATGGTCATTAACAGCTTAGCACTACAGGCATCTCATAAATCTAATTTGGTGAAGATCCTGGCACCCCTTAATCAGTCAAAAAACTCAGGGATCAGTGGGATAGGGTATTTATTTTTCATTGTGATCTGGTTGAGACCCCGATAGTCTATACAGGGTCGGAGAGATCCGTCATTCTTTTTAACAAAGAAAAACCCAGCCCCAGCAGGAGAGGAGGACTTCTGAATGAACCCCTTGGCCAAATTCTCCTGAATCTAGTCTGACATAGCTTGAGTCTCAGCTGGGGACAGAGGGTAAATTCGACCTCTAGGGGGTGTAGATCCGGGAACCAATCGATAGGGCAGTCATACGGCCTGTGGGGTGGCAAAGTCTCTGCTTCCTTTTTGTTGAAGACATCGGCAAAGGACCAATATGCAGACAGCAAACTGGGTAGTGATGCTGGAGAAGATGGGGCCTTAGCCAGACGTACTGGAGCCAGACACTTCTCATGACAGGATAACACAGGTTCGTGCTGTCGTAGCCAAGGTAGGCCTAAGAGAAAGGCGTGAGACATGTGGGGAAGAACATAGAAGACTATCTTCTCAATATGAAGCATCCCAATACGGACCTCAAGCAGCTCAGTAGCCAGATGAACCGTCTCCCAAAGACTTCTCCCATCGACAGATGTTATAGTCAGAGAGTTTTGGAGCTGACAAACTGGGATATGGAAGTGATCCCCTACAGCCAGCAGGATAAAATTTCCTGCTGCACCCGGAATCCAAATACGCTGTCTCAATAAACTGGGATTCCACGGTTGTCACAGCCACAGTAAGAGTAAGGGGTAGAGAGGTGTCTTTTCCGTCTAGGAAGGCCTCTCCTACCGACCTAGACGCTGGAGTTTCCCCGGCTTCACCGGACAGATGCGAATGAAGTGGCCCATGTCTCCACAATACAGGCACTGGCCTTTAGCGAGGCGATCCTTCTGTCGCTGACTGGCAAGAGCAAAGTGGTCGACCTGCATGGGTTCAGGTGAGACCTCGACAGGGGAGGGCGAAGGAACAAGTAGCCTTTGAAAAGACGGAGCCAGGCACCGCTGTCGTCTTTCACATGCCACCTCATAGGCACGCTCCCGGAAACGAAGGTCTATACGGATGGCGAGGGAGATCAGGTCGTCGAAGGTAGTTGGTAGGTCTCATCCTTAATGTCTCCGGAAGGCCCGTCCCAGAATGTCACTCCAAAGCTTCATTATTCCATCCGAGTTCAGACGCCAGAGTGCGGAAGCGTACCTCATATTGCCCCACAGATCAATTGGACTGACATAAACGGAGAAGACCAGAAGCTGAAGAGGTGGTTCGCCCGGGTTCATCGAATACTTTACGAAATGCCTCCAAGAATGCAGGAAAATTGGAGATGATCGGGTCCTCTCTATCCCATAATAGGTTCAACCACGCCAGGACCTCACCTCCAAGGTGCGACATAAGGAATGCCACCTTTGCTCGGTCCAACAGGAAGTGGTGAGGGAGAAGTTCAAACTGTAGCCGGCTCTGATTGAAGAATCCGCGGCAGAGCTCGGATTGTCGTCAAAGCATGGTGGGTCTGCGAGTCGGGGGCCAGGACCTTGAACTAAGCAAACGGTCTGAGAAGTTTCCGGAGAAGACACGGCTGCTTCAACATGCGGGAACTCTGGAGAGATGTTTAAGGCCTCCAACTTGGTAGTCAGGGACTGCAACTGCACGGACAGTTCTTCTTGACCGTCTTTCTGTCGGCAGAGCTCTTGGTACATGGTCCGAACAGGCAGGATCTGGGTCCAGCGGGGTCCATGGCCTGAGCAAACTGTCACAGATATGGTTTGTGGAACCAATGTGCCACCGCACAGAGCCTGGAGGGAGCCTGGAGGGGCGTGACTAAGCGAGCACCGGACTGTTCACTAGAGCCTCTGATGGTGAGTTTAGACTTGGCTCCCAATGAACGCCAGGTGCCACTCCAGGACAGGCCAACATACACGCCGCAGCTGGACCCAGTGGGACAGACTGGATGGTGCAGCAGGCAGAGTCTGTATCAGGGTGCAGCAGGCAGAGTTTGTACCAGAGTGCAGCCAGCAGAATCTGCACAAGAGTGCAGCCGGCAGGATTTGCCCCAGAGTGCAGCCGGCAGGATTTGCCCCAGAGTGCAGCCGGCAGGATCTGCACCAGAGTGCAGCAGGCAGGATCTGCACCAGAGTGCAGCAAGGACTGATACACAACCTTACACAACATAGACTGCAGAACAGGAAGGTTGCTCAGGCACCTCCCTAGTGGGGAGGAAGCAATATATACATAATGCCTCTCAGCCTTTGGCTGGGGAGGAAATAGCAAGTGCACTCGCTGGCCCTTTAAGAGGGCGGGAGCACGCGTGTGTGTGCCCTAAGGACATGGCTGAGAGCCCGCTGGAAGCTCTTCTGGAAGCATGCAGAGCCTTGCAAAGGGAAGAACTAACCGCAGCGCGAGTGAATAAAGTGACACTCCAGAGACCCTGACTAACTGCGCTGTGGACACTGTTGGGTGCATATGCTCGAGAGGTATTTGCCTATCAGTGTGCACTGTCATGATGGATCCTGAAGCATTCATCTGTAAGAAGAAGGACTGGACCGGGGGTACCTTTCTTGCGCTGGGTCGGGAACTGTCGGGGCTGTCACCTTTGTTGCCGGGGGGAAAGCTTAGAGATTCGGACCGAACTTTGCACTTGTCAGCAGGGGGCCTGACTAAGTGAAAAAGGGGAGTGCGCGCGAAAGAGAGAAAAGACTTGGCAGGAACACACAGCGTGCAGCATACGGCGCATGTGCAGGCTTCGCAAACCCATATGATGCGATACCTGCTCTCCTCCTTCATATCGCTTCCATTGGCTGCGCTCTTTTGGGCGTTTCTCCTTTCATTTCAGTATGAGTCCATGCAGTCGCTGTGGGAAAGTATGTGATGTAATTGTGGGAGTGAGCTCTGTTTAACCCTGGAGAGATCGTGAACCTATCAGGAGGGATTATGTGGTAATTACCTTACCAATTGAATCACCGCTGAGATGTATTTAAAACCTGGCGTTTCTCCTAGACTGACACGCCTCCCGAAGAAGGATTGCGAAACGCACGTCGGGGGTAGCAGGGACGCCAGGACATTCACGGACAACTCTTAGGTAAATTATTGTTAACCATTATTGGCTTTTATATGGGTATTTGTCCCACCTGTTATGCCACACTGACTTATGGTACTGGATATCTAGAGCTGCTGCGTTTATTTGATGCACTAGGCACTTTATACTGGTCAGCAGTAAGACATTTGTATTATCTTTGTAGTGAGGTCATTAAGTGATTAGGTTATGTGTTATGTTTTGGTAGCTGAGGAGAGCAGGCAAAAACGGCAATACACCAGAGAGGTTGGAATCTACTGGATTGCAGTACCCTGACTAACCACCACAATTAAAGGCAGCCGTGGAGCGTTCCTACGTAGGTCCTAGACGCCTCGTCACAGCCTGAGAGGTTAACTACACCTAAAGATAGAACGAGGAAAGCTATCTGCCCTGGAGCAGATCCCCAAAGAACATAGGAAGCCCCCAAACATGTAATGGCGGTTAGACAAGAGGAAATACAGACACAGACAGAAAATAGTATGAGCAAACGCTGGGGCCCAATCTGCCTAGACAGAAAAGGATAGGAAGGATACTTACTGCAATCCAAAAAAACCCTAAAAAAGCCAACGCTACTAATTGCAAAAACACCTGAGATCACACGACCTCTACCACCTAAATTAGTTCTCTGGTGTAACAAAACTAAGCCGCAGCCACTGAAAAAACTGGAAAAGGCAAATGAACAAACAACAGTGGCTCCAGAGGAACCGAGAGGAGCCCAAGCCCCCCGGGGAGGGGAACCTGGCCAACCTCACAGAAATGCAGAGAAATATGCAAATGGAAAGCACAAAAACAAAAAACAGAAAATATCTTATCTGAGAGCAGGAGAAGAGGCAAGACTCAGGAAGCTTCCAAGTGAACCAGGAAACAACGTTGAGACAAGAACAATTGATCACCGCCAACCAAGATGGGAGGGAACCTCCCTTATATCCAGCCAGTCTGTGATTCCTGATTGCCAATCCTCATCGAATGGTTCAGTACTGTTTGTAACCACCAGAGGGAGCTTCTGCTCAGAATTCATTTCTAAAACATTCACAACAGTTATGGGGCACCTGTGTTAGGCCATTGATTATTTATTTATTTATCTATATTGTGTACCTTGATCAGAGTTGTTTTTTTCTTGTGATGTCTATGGCTATATGTCCCTGTTTTTTTTGCTGTTTCAGCATTCTGTTTACTGATTTTATGAATTTTCAATAAAAATTATGTATTTCTTAATTTTTTGGCATCCTTATTTATTTACCGTTATTTTGGTAAAGGGTTTTTTGTGAATTATATTGCTGTATATAGGATGTTGCCCCCATAGAATTAGGGGGCTTTATTACTATTAGGACCAAGTTGTGATTAAATCATTGATTTACTGTTGTTTAAACAGAGTCCGTTCACATGGATTTTAAGGCCAAAGAGAATTCTTGGCAAGCTAGAGCTTCTGATATTTTGAAAAGGGGATCTGATTCTGCATCTATTTCCACTACCAATGTACATTAAGAAGTTATCAAGAAATACAGGAATGTTTCACATAAAAAAATGAAAATTTGGTGGACGAAAGTGACCTTGGAGAATTATGTGGCACAAAAAATTATCTCTAGGGGATTGAGAATAAACACCTTCCCAACTTTTGATTTGGAGGATGAAGATCTTATTAATAGATGGATCAGGGCAGCTAACAACTGCTCCCTGGAATTTATTAATATCATCATTGAAAAAAATGTGGCCACTTTGAAAAAAGTGGAAGGCGAAATTGAATTATTGCAAAAACAATTACTACAAGAATTGAAAGCAGATAGCTTTCAGGAAATGGTGAAAAATTTGGAGAAGGATCTGGAGAGATGGGAAGGGGTTATTAGTCAAGACCAGAGGAAGAAATATGAACGAGATCTTAATGATTTTCAATCTAATAGAATTTTTCGTTGGCAAATTCGTAAAATTACAACTCAAAGAAATGTGTCTAGAAGTGCTCCATCTGTTTCACTATCTTCTATGAGTAAAAGTGGGGAGACATATAAGAAGGATTTGTGTGGTCCAAGGACACGTTAGTTCTACAAGAAGAGGAATCCAGGGAGATCTTATCCTCATGATGAAGATCGCAGGAATGATTCCGTAAAGGTAATTAATTTATCTACACATGTCCTTACTGTTCCTCAGAAAGAAATTTTGCAGAAGGGGTTTACCTTTTCCCCTTCATCTAACCTAGACACGTTCACTACAATAAAGGATCTCCATCTTTTTGCGAGGAAATTGGTCTTGAAAAAGTTGCACCATAAAGGAGAACGGGATGATATTGAGTTCAGTAATGAAGAGAGAGAGGCATTGGAGGCTCTGGAATCTCTATTGGAAGAGAACTCATCCCCAGTAAGTAGATTTCCTTCAGATTTGATTGGTAAACCCAAAAAATGGTTCCAGCGGTTGACATCTTCACCAAAATGGTGTCTCATGATATTGAAGAGCTGGCCAAAACTAAATCTGGTAGGCCCTATAATAATTTGCCATATGAAGAAAGGAGAGCTTTAGATGAATTGTCCGCTTGGGATGATGTTGTTTTCAAGGTGGCGGATAAAGGAGGTAATGTGGTCATCTGGCCCAATTCTATGTATGAGGCCCAAGCTGATAAGCTATTACAGAATAAAAAAGAATATAAGGTCTTTACGTTTAATCCTTTGACCTAATTTCAAACTGAACTATTAAATATTCTTACGGCCACCTATGAAAACAACATCATCCCAAAAAGACTACTGGACATCCATCAAAAAATGTGCCCAAAATTAGCCACCTTTTATCTTATACCAAAAATTCATAAGGATCCCTTGGATCCACCGGGGAGACCGATCGTGGCGGCTAATGAAGGCTTATGCGAAATTATCTGCAGGGTTATTGACCATTTCTTACATCCTCTTGTCATACAACTTCCAGCATTTATAAAAGACACTATGGCAGCTCTTAGACATCTGGAGGGTCTGCAGTTATCCTGTGACATGACATTTGTCACTGCGGACGTGGAAGCCCTCTATTCGTCCTTAAGACATACTGATGGCCTACGAGCTGTGTCGAGATATCTATCAGCCAGTAATATAGACAGGGGGATGTCGGAGTTGATCGTTTCCCTGTTAGAATTCATTTTGACACACAATGTTTTTTCTTTCAATGGTAAAATTTACCTTCAATTACAGGGTACGGCTATGGGGGTGGCATGTGCCCCCTCATATGCCAACCTCTTCATGGGGGCATGGGAATGGAACATTTTTCAGGAAAATGAAATCCAGGGCATTGAGCATGTCCAGAATTGGGTCAGATATATAGACGACATTATGTTTATTTGGGAAGGACCAATAGAGGATCTACAAGCGTTTATGATAAGACTCAATGATAATGATTTAAACATCCGTTTGACGCATAAATTTGGAAGGAGCATTGAGTTTCTCAACTTGTTGATTTCAGCGTCTCCTGAAGGCTTCATTAATACAACTCTATATAGAAAACCGACTGCCATGAATTCACTCCTTCATGCTTCTTCATTGCATCCTAAAGCAACCATCAATGGGATACCTGTAGGCCAGTTTTTACGGTTAAAAAGAATTTGTTCAGAGGATTCTCAATTCGAACAACAGTCTAGAGATTTGTGGAGAAGATTTCAAGAACGTGGCTACAGCCGCAGAATAATCCATAAAGGGTATATTAGAGCTAAAAAAAACTCCCCGAAATCAATTGCTACAAAATAAAGCATCATGCCACAGATCTGGAACCACCGATAACCAGGTAAGGTTTATTTCTAGCTTCTCAAATAATTGGTATGATCTGAAGAAGATCATGCAGAAACACTGGCAAATTTTATTTACTGATCATTCATTGAAGAACATTTTACCATCACAACCTTCGATGGTTGCCAAACGTTCACCCAACCTGCGTGATATGCTTGCCCATAGTACTTACGATCCAAAGAGAGGAGGAAACCACCAGAAATGTAAAGGGAGGGAAGGTTTTTTCCCCTGTGGTTTATGCAAAGGATGCGCTAATATGAGAAAAAGTCTTACTTTTAACAATCATGATGACACTAGGACTTTTAAGATTAGAACTCATAGCACGTGCTCTAGTAAAGGGGTGATTTACTATGCTGAATGTCCTTGTCGGAAAATCTATATTGGACTTACAAGCCGTGAATTAAAAATAAGGGTTCGTGAACACTGCATTGATATCACCAAAGCCAAAAATACCCAGGATGTTGCTTCATTAAAAACGCTTCCTAGGCATTTCAGAAAATTTCATGCATCAATTCTAACCTCTTGTCAGTTAAGGGCATTGATGTGGTTGACTTGGGCATTAGGGGTGGTGATATCCAAAGGAGGTTGGCAAAGAAAGAATGTCAGTGGATTTATCGATTGGGGACTGTGGCCCCACAGGGATGAAACTAAAGCTTTGGATTCGGAGCTTTTCTATGAGGTTTTCATTATAATAATAGCATTTCCTGTTTTGATATACTTGTAGTTTTATCAATAGTCATTGGTAGTGGTTAAGGTAGGGGATTGTTTTAGGGTTTTAAGTTTTTGTGTTATTTATGTACTAATTCTTTTTAGTTTCTTATTAGATAATAATTCTCTTTCATCAGCATGATATCATGTGGGGGTGATTCTCTAGATGAACAGCATGGAGTTCCAGTATATGAAGACATAAGATTGAAGCAGAGAACATCGTTTTTTGGATTCATCCCTTTGGTGATTGGAAAATTACCCTTTTATGAAAGACACTCTGCAGAGAATGGCAAACCTTCCCTAATGTCATGCTGTGGTGTGTTATGTATTTGTTCTCATAGGCGGTTTCAGTAATGAATGGATAGTTATCTCTATGTTTTAATATAGTCTTGTTATTTTCTCCATTTATGCCATATTATCATCATGGTACCATAGTCATTGTCATATACTTACCCCTCAAGAATTTATTATGGTATGACCACAGCAATTGGGTATGGGGGCATTAAAGTATGAATGATTCATTTTTCCATGCCCCAATAGGATGTATTATTCTTCCTTCATCTTGCTATATTAAATTCTATTGGTTGATATATACTTACCTCCTTGATATTAATATGTTCCAATTGTGGCATTAAAAGATATATGGGGACTTGAACTTATGAATAATTTCATCTTTCCCCCTATATAGAGATCAGAAAGCATCATGGGCAGTGCGCATCCGTGAGCTGCAGACCTATCTGGGGTGGGATGTGCGGTCTGATGGTGTAGTGGATAGTGTGCGTCATTGATGACGCTACACGTCCCCTCCCAAGCCCGCGCCTCTTGCTCCCCATTGGCTATATGGGTTTGCTAAGCCTGCGCCGTATAGTTTATGATGCGATACCTGCTCTCCTCCTTCATATCGCTTCCATTGGCTGCGCTCTTTTGGGCGTTTCTTCTTTCATTTCAGTATGAGTCCATGCAGTGGGAAAGTATGTGATGTAATTGTGGGGAGTGAGCTCTTGAACCTATCAGGAGGGATTATGTGGTAATTACCTCACCAATTGAATCACCGCTGAGATGTATTTAAACCTGGCGTCTCTCTTACCCTGACACGCCTCTCGAAGGATTGCGAAAACGCGCGTCGGGGGTAGCAGGGACACCAGGACATTCACGGGCAACTCTTAGGTAAATTATTGTTAACCATTATTGGCTTTTATATGGGTATTTGTCTCACGTGTCATGCCACACTGACTTATGGTACTGGATATCTAGAGCTGCTGCGCTTATTTGATGCACTAGGCACTTTATACTGGTCAGCAGTAAGACATTTGTATTATCTTTGTAGTGAGGTCATTAAGTGATTAGGTTATGGGGCACCTGTGTTAGGCCATTGGTTATTTATTTATCTATATTGTGCACCTTGATCAGAGTTGTTTTTTTCTTGTGATGTCTATGGCTATATGTCCCTGGTTTTTTGCTGTTTCAGCATTCTTTTTACTGATTTTATGAATTTTCAATAAAAATTATGTATTTCTTCATTTTTTGGCATCCTTATTTATTTACCGTTATTTTGGTAAAGGGTTTTTTGTGAATTAACATTTCCCACATGTCAACTTTACATCAGCACAATTTGGAACCTTTTTTTTTTTGTTAGGATGTTATAAGGGTTAAAAGTTAATCAGCGATTTCTCATTTTTCCAACATATTTTTTTTTAGAGACCACATCACATTTGAAGTGAGTTTGGGTGATCAATATAACAGAAAATACCCCAAAATGACACCATTCTAAAAACTGCATCCCTCTGGGTGCGCAAAACCACATTAAAGAAGTTTTCTGTAATTTCCCCCCGGGATCAATAAAGTGTATCGTATCGTATCGTATTAACCCTTCAGGTGCTTCACGAGAACTAAAGCAATATGGAAGGAAAAAAAATGAACATTTTTACTTTTTTCACAAAAAATTTACTTTGGAACCAAACTGTTATTTTCACAAGGGTATCACGAGAAAATGGACAACAAAATTTGTTGTGCAATTTCTACTGAATACGCCAATACCCCGTATGTGGGGGAAAGCCACTGTTTTGGCGCATGGCAGAGCTCAGAAGGGAGGGAGCATCGTTTGACTTTTTAATGTAAAATTGGCTGGAATCAATGGCGGGTGCCATGTTGCATTTGGAGACCCCCTGATGTACCTAAACAGTGGAACCTCCCCAATTCTAACTCCAACCCTTTCACAACCCTAACCCCAACACACTCATAACCATAACTCTAACCACAACCACAACTTTAACCACAATCATAACCATAATCCCAACCCTAATGGAAATACTTTTTGCATTTTATTATTTTTACCTAAGGGGGTGATAAACGGGAGTTTAATTTACTATTTTTTTTATTTTGCTCACTGTGCTATCACAGTGGGATATAGGGATATGATAGGGCTAAATTGACAACACGTGACAAATTGTTATATTCCAAATCAAGGAGGAAGAAAGAAGATGAAACAATACGTTTCATCTCGGAATATAATCACGAATGGGAGCATATGAGAAATATTCTCCAGAGGCATTGGTACATTCTATCTACTGAGCCCTCCCTGGGATCCTTTTTGACAGATCGACCCTTAATGACCCCCCGCAGATCGAAAAATCTAAAAGATTTATTGGTTAAAAGCCACTATGTGGCACCTAAAGAAAACCCATTTGGGTATACTAAACGTATCAAGGGGTGCTTCAAATGTGGTCATTGTCTGGCTTGCACTAATATTCTCTGGAGTTGTTCTTTTTCCTCAGCGGATAAGACAAAAGAGTATACAATTGATGAATATATCTCTTGTAATAGCGTTAATGTGATCTATTATGCTACATGTAGTTGCCCTTTAATTTATATAGGGCTAACATCAAGAGAGTTGAGAATATGCGTGAGAGAACACATGAGAGATATTTTGGCAGCCAGATGCAAGATGATTCGGAGTTAAAAACAATTCCCCGGCATTTTAGGGCAGTCCATAATTGTGACCCAACGGGATTTATGGTGAGGGGAATAGAAATTATACATACAGGCATAAGGGGGTGGCAATGTAAAAAAACTGCTCGCTCAGCGAGAATTAAAATGGATCCGTGACATTGGGTACTATGAGACCTGTGGGTCTGAATGATTCCCTTAATTTTGGCACCTTTCTGTGATAATATTATCCATTACATTATCTCTCTTTTTTGTATTTTTATTGGTGTGCGGTTTGTGTTTTTAATTGTTCTTTTGATTTGTCAATTTTATTCAGTTATAGTTTGTATTCATATCGGGTCCTGGAAGCGTACCTATTTCTGTGCCCTGACGATGGACTTATCACTGTGGTTCCATAATGGAAGTCAAAATCATGGAGAAATGAACATGAAAACCCTTTGGCAATATCTATGAAATATGGAGCCAGGCGGATATTCATTATTATCGGCGGCACTTTATTTACATACTTGTTAATAACAATACTTTTCCTGTGGCAATGTATTGCGCGTGTCGTCTGACTTCTCTTGCCCTGCAGCATCCGGCACGGCTCTTGCAGGTGTGTGGATCGGGGAATGGTATTCCTCGCTCGCACACAGGCGGGGCACCGCCGGGTGACATGGGTATGGGAGGGTCGGGGATCCGCGCATGCACCACTTGGACACGGTGCTTCTCGGGATGGTCAGGTGATGGCCACATAACGAATCACAATGGGGATTTAAGGTCCTGGTTGTTCATGGTTTGCACACCTCCTCCTTAAGAAAGCGAAACTAAGAACAGCAAAACGTGCGTCGGGGTGTTTGGACTGGCTACTAAGTACTTGGTGAGATTTTCTCTTTCCCTGTGTATTTATCGCACTATGATCCAGCTTTAATAGATATAATATATGGTGGATGACCATGTGACAGTATACCAATGAATGTATGGGTATTTGGTCTCTATGGATGGGTTCAATGGTGATCCTATGTACATTTTTAGGAGACTGAGACCTGAGCTGGCAGTGCTGTGATACACCATGGGGACTCACCCTTGAATTGCACTAACATTGTATGGGATTGTCAGTAGTATATATTGTACTTAGTGCTATGTGGTCTTTTGGTGTTTTTTGAACATGACTCTTATGTGTGTGTTTTTTAACTTTATAAAGGATTAATAAAGACATTGTATGTATTGTTTTCTTAAACTCCTGGTGTTCTCTGGTCTCTAAAAGTACTGCAGTGCGCAGACGCCGGGAAAGGTCAGAGAGGCCCAGCGAATGTGCACTGCAGTACTTTGCTGAGCTCTACAAAGCAGATAAAGTACGCCTGCGCAGGAGCGCAACAGAAGCAAGGAAGAGGACGTCATCGCTAGAAGATGGGAGGCGCCGGACCTGCGACATCCATCGGACCGGACTGCCCCCGGTGAGTATAATATCTCGTTTTTCTTATCTTTCAGATTACATCAGGGGCTTATCTACAGCATTCCAGAATGCTGTCTGCAGATAAGCCCCTGATCGCGGTGGCTGCAGCTTATATACGAAAAATGGGGCAACAGATTCCCTTTAACTGCCGTTAAAAGGTGTATCGGCGGTTGTTAAGGGGTTAATCTGATCATGTTTACACACAGATGGCCTATGTATTCTCTATATGATATGATTAACTATGCATCTGTGCTTCTATTTATTTGTTGTCTTTGTTGGAATTTCCCCTTTGAATGTCTTTTAGCTTAATGTTGTTATACTTTGCATAATAAAGATTTAATAAATTCTTATAGTACATATTTTTGTGTTCGGATAGTTTAATTTGTGGTGGTATTCTGCTGTACCTATTTACTTGGTGTTGTAAAGCTGTTATAAACCATTGACAGATGAAGTGAATGACATTAATTCTCTCATCAAAATGCCACCAGTCTAGGTGGGACAGTTTATGCTTGAAGCGGATATACTGAAAAACAAGAAAAAAAAAAAAAGGGGCAAAGCAAGAATGATAAAAAAAACAAACTGTGTGTAGGCTAAGGGAATCTGTCAAAGTCTCTCTGTAACAGCAAGTTTTTTGTGGAGCCGTGGTATGTGAGCGATCAAAAGTGTCATAGCTGACCGAGGCTTCCTGATGCATTCAGTGAGAGGTTAGCTTACATGGGCCCATTTCACAGAAGGGCTACTGTAGCACAAATTGCTGTAAGTCCTATATGCAAATTGCCTCTTCAGAGAGAAAGAGGACTTGAACTCTACGCCACCTGTTGGAAGTAGCAATACTACAAGTCACAATCAACCCTTGAATGAGTCTTGCAATATGACTTAAGGTACTGCCACACTAAACAATCCCGCTAGCGATCACGATAACGACGCATACTAATGCGATCGCTAGCGGGATTGTTTCTATATCGCTAAATGCGGCCACATTTAGCGATATAGTTAACGACGCTATCGCCGTTAGCGATCTTCTTAACGACTTTAGCGGTACAAAAGTACCGCTAAATCGCTAAGAAAAGGTGCCACACAGCGATTAGATACTTACCCAGCGGGAGCGCCGACGAGAAAATAGGGTCCGGAACGATTCCAGCGACGAGCGAGATCACAGCAGGAAGCTCGTCGCTGGAAGCTGCCGCACTGAACAACATCGCTAACAGGATCGCTAAATAGTGACGTTTTTTAGCGATCCCGTTAGCGATATTGTTTAGTGTGGCATACCCTTTAGGATAAAAAGTCCTGGCATTTATGTAGATGTTACTTTTACACATTTCATCTGCCCAAACATTACTGCAGACCAAGTACATTTTATTATGGCAACTGTACCTTCTTCTAGCACTGGCTCCTGCCAAATTGCAATAATTGTTCCAGAATTCGTTAAAGGGACATGTAAAAGCGTTGTAGATGTTGAAAGAGTTGCAACACCCTAATCTGAAGCAGCATCTATGTGATTTACTGGAAATATACCGTTACATCCAATAAGACCCCATCATCATGCAGCTTACAGGACTCAATACAACTTTCCTGACCTAAACCAGGACCCCAGACAGAAAAATATAAGAACACATTTTAATAATTCATTTTATTTTTCCATTCATTTACACTTTTATAATGCAATGACTTGCACAGTTCATGTTTACAGGAACATATAGCTATTATTTACATTATTCAGACAATTAGTCAGACTGTGTGCCCAGAGATTTATGGTGAATGGATCCCTCCTTTCTACATTAATAAACAGGGTATACAAAATTATTAAATATACTGTATACAACAAGTACCATGAAATATTTTCCTATGTTATATAAGTTGCCTATATACAGGGCAAATTAAAAACTGCCAGCTATAGTTGATGTCTTAGCAAGGAGTATTGTGGATAAAATAAATACTTGTTATTGGCTACAATCATCCTTTTTATTTTGTGTGAGCTCACATGATTGATACATATAAATCTAAAAAAAGTCAATTTCCAATAGAAATATATACATATCCAAATTATACGTATTTTACATTTTATTTCCACCTCTGTTTACGCAGATGATTAAATATGTTGTTCCCAGAAATTGGTTCTTATAACTGTACTCAAAATTCTAATTTTTTTTTGTATTCTTTCGTAATGTTTGGAAAGGCCATCTTTTCTGGAGAATACATTTCCACATTCACCACATACAAATGGTTTGTCATCAGTGTGTGTTAACTTATGTTTTGCGAGATTGGATTGATTGGCAAATCCCCGTCCACATACTGGGCACACATATGGTTTTTGTCCTGTGTGTATTATCCGATGAGAAATTGGTTGGATTGATTGGCAAATGCTTTTCCACATTCGACACAGACATAAGGCCTTTCTCCAGTGTGAAGGACCAGATGCGCGTTAAGACATGACCGGCTGGCAAAGACTTTCCCGCATTCAGTACAAGGGAAAGGCTTCTCGCCTGTGTGTATTCTCATATGTTTAACCAGGGCTGGATTATTGCTAAAACACCTTCCACAGGCTGGACATTCGACAGGCTTCTCCCAGTGTGAACTTTCTCATGTGCTTTGAGGTTGAACTTGCTGACAAAGAGTTTTCCACATTCAGTACAAGAAAAAGGCTTTTCTCCAGTGTGAACACGTTGATGAGTAACAAGACTGGGTTTGTAAGCAAAACTTTTACCACAAAGGGCGCAGGAAAATGGTTTCTCCCAAGAATGACACCTCTGGTGCTTCGTCAGATAAGAATAGAGGCTAAAACCTTTACCACATTCTGAACAAATAAATTGCTTGACTGTGGTCGTAGACTGTCCATATTCATCTGTTTCCCAGTTTTTATCACTGGGATTTGCTGGAGGACAATATACATTTTCAGGAAGATCTTCCCATCGGGTAAAACACCTTTAAGAGAAAGAGTAAAATTATTGTACATTATAGGTTCTCTGTTGGGGCTATCACCCATATTTGTATTTTGTGTGCTTCTTTTTTGACATATAACAACTTGAAAGCAGTAAAATGAAGCAAAAAGCAATGTATTCATCTCCCAACGATGGAGTACTGTTTCCTCCCTTCAGATACTAGTGGATGCAAACCCAGAAATTGAGGAAGAGGGTTCTGGGCTTAGTTTCCAAAAATACAAGCTAGAAAAGGTGACCAAGCTGCAGTACACACAGTGTCATAAATAACACTAACACAATCTTGTCACCTGGTTGCTGCCCATATGATATTGTAGTACAAATATAAAATCAGAATATATATACACAAACAACATTTTCTATGTGATACCATGCTACAAAATATTCCCACAAATGTGGGCCATTGATTGCAAACGATTTATTATTTTGCACACCCAAAAAAAAAAAGTACAGTGGCTTGCGAAAATATCCACCCCCCTTGGCATTTTTTGTGTTTTGCTACCTCACAACTTGGAATTTCACTGGGGTTTTTTCAGGGTTTGCATCAGTTAATATAAAGACCAAGCCTACAACTGAACATTTTGGTTTTATTTTTATTCTGAAGCTAACAAAAATAGGACAAAATAACTGAGAACTTCAGTGTGCATAACTATTCACCCCCTTAAAGTCAGAACTTTGTAGAGCCTCCATTTGCAGCAAATACAGCTGCAAGTCGCTTTGGATAAGTCTCTATGAGCTTTCCACATCTTATCACTGGGATTTTTTCCTATTCCTCAAGGCAAAACCTCTCCAGCTCCTTCAAGTTAGATTGTTTCCTCTGGTGAACAGCAGACTTCAAGTCTGACCACAGATTCTCAATTGGATTAAGGTCTGGGCTTTGACTAGGCCACTCCAAAACATTTACACGTTTCAACTTAAACCACTCGAGTGTTGCACTAGCAGTATGCTTTGTGTCTATTTCTTGTTGCAAAGTGAACCTCCGTCCCAGTCTGAAATCACTGACAGAATGAAACCGGTTTTGCTCAAGAATATTCCTGTATTTCGCACCATCCATCTTCCCTCGACTAGGACCATTTTCCCTGTCCCAGCTGACGAAAAATATCCCCACAGCATGATGCCGCCACCACGTTTCCCTATGAAGATGGTGTTATTGGGATGATGAGCTGTTTTGGATGACAAACATTGCATTTACCGTATTTTTCGGACTATAAGACGCACCCAGGTTTTTGAATAGGGAAAAATATATTTGAAGCAAAAAATGTGGTAAAATATTTAATAACATAAATAACATACTATTATATGTGGTGTTATTATATATAATAGTATGTTATTATGTTGGAAGCTAAGGGATGGTGCTGTGGGACTAGTGTGGTGTCTATAAAGTACTATATGAAGACACTGGAGGGTGAGTATAAGGCCGGGGTCACACATGCGAGAAATTTGCACGATTTTCATGCGAGTCTCTTGCATGAATACCCGGCACTGCCGACGGCACTCAGACTGGAGCATGCGGCTGCATAGAAATACATGCAGCCGCACGCTCCTGTCCAAGTGCCCATGCAAGAGACTCGTACGAAAATCATGCAAATTTCTCGCATGTGTGACCCCGGCCTAAGAATGGGGGAACGGGGCTTATATTTAAACCACACTCCAGCACTGAAAAATAACACTGGAGTGCTGCTTTAAGATCCCATGGGAGAACTATAACTCTCAGCATGTCCTGCAGATCCTATGGCATGCTGGGAGTTATAGTCCACCACAGGATGGCAGAGTGCTTTTTTATGTGCTGTAATTACTAACCTTTTAATTAATTCTTTCTTGTACAGTGTGTCTGCAGGACCTGTGATGACATCATGAAGAGGCAGGGCTTTGTGTGGTCATGTGATGCTCCAGCCCACCCTCTTCATGACCTCATCACAGGTCCTTCACAGGAGCATTCAGCCTGGCATCAGCACAGACCCCAGGCCTCCTGCTGCCTCCTTCTACTTCAGACACAGATCTCCCCAGCTGCTGCAGGAATCCAGCGCTGGGGAAACCATGTGGCTCTGTCATTTGCTGCTCACTGCTCAGCTGACAGGTGGGCGGGAAGCGGCTAATGAATATTCACTGCAATTAAGTATCGGGACCAGTGGTTTCCCCAGAACTGGTTTCCTGCAGCGGAGGGGATATTTTCCTGCCTCCTGTGATCTCACTCCACCGATGCCCCCTGCCCCCCTCCCCACATGTTACATTCCGACCATAAGACGCACCCACACTTTCCTCCCAAATTTGGAGGAAAAAAAGTGCGTCTTATGGTCCGAAAAATACGGTACCTTGATGGTCAAAAAGTTCAATTTTGGTCTCATCTGACCACAGCACCTTCCTCCATACATCTGGGAAGTCTTCAACGTCTTTTGGCAAACTCAAAATGAGTCTTACAATTTTTATTTGTAAGTAAAGACTATTTTCTGCCCACTCTTCCTTAAAGGCCACATGTCAATTTGCAGTTGTTTGAACCCATAAATTTAATTTTTGCCTATATGTTTCTTCTCAGTTCATTTCAACAACTTAGACTATTTAGTGCTGATGCATCACACACAAATAGGATTACAAAAATAATTAAATAACAGGTTGTAATTAGTGTTGAGCGATACGATACCGCAAGTATCGGGTATCGGCCGATATTAGCTCTATCGGACTTTCGATACTTAGTTCCGATATTTTCGTCTTATCGGATACCGGAATCGGATTTGTCACTGTCACTGTCAGTGTCCGTCGGTCGGGTCTGTCAGGAGTCAGCGGCACTTACCTGGCAGAAGATCTCCGGCGGTCACGGGCTGGACTGCTTGATGGCCGCCATCATCTTTCCCCGGCGGTCACATGCAGTTTCTCGCGATAACTGCAGTGACTGCTGGGTAATCCCGGCCGTAAAGCAGTCAGTCCGATGACGTCACCACCGGGGAAGCAGGTAATCAGCTGTGCTGCGTCGCGATGACAGGCTCTGCCTGTCATTGCGATGTAGCAGAGCTGGATCGTCGTGGGACACTCGTTACTATGGACTGCGTCGGACAGGTGGTATACTGTTGTTTTGTTTTTTTTCTTTTTTTACAGGAGATCGATGGCGTCGCAGGAATGAGAGTATAATAAAATTAATGAAAACTGTGTTGTCTCTTTTATTTCATTAAAATACTTTTTTCTTGCTGTGTCTTTTTTTTATACATTTAATAACTTTGGGATTAATAATGGATCGGTGTCTTATTGACACCTCTCCATTATTAACCGGGCTTATTCTCACCGTGCAATCAACGGTGACATTCACCCCTTATTACCCCACTTGCCACCGCTACAGGGCAGTGGGAAGAGCCGGGTAAAGTGCCACAATTGGCACATCTTTTGATGCGCCAAATGTGGGGCTGCTGTAGCCTGGTATTATCAGGCTGTTGAGGGCCAAAATCCATGGGCCTTGACAGTCTTTTAATACCAGGCCGCAGCAGTCTGCATTTTACTTGGCTGGTTAACAAAAATAGGGGGACCCCTACGCCGTTTTTTTTTCGAGGGGATCCCCTATTTTTGTTAACCAGCCAAGATATGCAGACTGCTGTGGCCTGGTATTATCAGGCTGGCAAGGTCCATGAATATTGGATCCTTACCAGCCTGAAAAACCAGGCCTCAGCAGTCTGCTTCATCTGGCTGGTTAACAAAAATAGGGGGGACCCCACGCCAAATTTTTTTCGAGGGGATCCCCTATTTTTGTTAACCAGCCAAGATATGCAGACTGCTGTGGCCTGGTATTATCAGGCTGGCAAGCAGGGTCGGACTGAGGCACCGGAGAAACCTACGGTGGGCCCCAGCTCCTGCATGGTGGGCCCTGATTTGAAAGGATAGGTCGCGGGGCAGGGGGGGCGGTGGCCCCGGGGCCCGCGCTCTGAGGGGGCCCACCCGGAGCTACGATACAGTTACATTCTGCGGCAGAGCAGGGAGAATCGCTCTCCTGCTCTGCCGCTCGGAAGCTATGGGGCCTGAACAGGCGTTGGGGGGGCCCGGTGCCAGCAGTGGGCCCCCCACCCGTCATCGGAGGGTCAGCTGTATCGGCATCCAGCCGATAAAGCTGACCGCATGGAGAGAGAAGGAGCGAGCGCTCCTTCTCTCCCATAATCCCCCTCTCAGCGTATGACAGCGGGCGCAATAACATCACCTGCCGGCGCCCGCTGTCAGACGCTGAGAGGGAGAACAGTGAGCAGCACAGGAGCCGGGAGGTGAGTTTTTTTTTTTTTTTTTTTTTTTTAATGGGGGTGCAGTCGAGTCCTGGCTGGAGAAGTCGTCATGTCGGTGTGGGCCAGATGGAAAAGACATGAAAAGTGAACAATTCCATTAGAAAGAACATCAGCGGTAAGTCATTATCTGTACCTGTGCTGTAATCTATTATATGTTCTGTAGGACTGGTATTATTTAACACAGACCATATGGCGGTAATATCAATATTGGTCTTTTTATATATAGATTATTTTGGCCAACAGCGCGGTCATTTGCTGAGGTTCTCTGATGATGGGCCCACTCAGAAGTTTTGCCCCCACTAAACCAAAACCCTAGCTACGCCTATGGCTCTCTCTCTAGTCTTTCTTTCTCGCTCTCTGTTCTTTCCTTCTCGCTCTCTGTTCTTTTTTCTCTCTGTTCTTTCTTTCTCTCTTTTCTTTCTCTGTTTGTTCTTTCTCTTTAGCTGCTCTTTCTTTCTTTTCCTCAGTACCAGCCACTGTGCCCTCATTACCAGTCAGTGTGATCAGCAGTGCTAAATGGTTACGCTTGGGGCGAGGATATGGGTGTGATTAGCTGTGAAATGGGTGTTGTCGGGGCGTGGCCTAAAATTTTCAGCGGCGCGCAACACGCGCCGCAGCCTTTAATCCTCTTTCCTGTCTTCCAAATTTGGGAGGTATGCTGTATGACCTCCCTACAACTTCTGGCCATGCTCCTGATGAGCGCGACGGATGGTCTCGTGAGGGATCTCCTCCCACACCTGGACTAAAGCATCCACCAACTCCTGGACAGTCTGTGGTGCAACGTGGCATGGCCTAAAATTTGCTGCAGCAGGCACAGCGTGCCACAGCCTTTGTCCCTCTTTCCCTTCTTCAAAGGTTGGGAAGTATGATGGTGGGCCCCAAGAATAATTTTTCTCTGGTGGGCCCAAGGTACTCCAGTCCGACGCTGCTGGCAAGGTCCATGGATATTGGCTCCTTAACAGCCTTAAATACCATGCCTCAGCAGCAGGGGCGTACATATAAATCATGGGGCCCCATAGCAAAAGTCTGAATGTTCCCCACCCCCCAAAAAAAAAACCCAGAGGCATTGTAAATGTAAAGTGCCAGCACAGTGAGGGAAGTTGAGTCGCACAGAGACAGGGGTTTTGTTGGTACTCGGCACCGATCACGTCGACTTCTATGGGGGATGTCACGAGTAGCACAGCTCGGTCCGTGACCTGGGCGATCACTGGAATGTGGGATATTTCCAGGGGATGATAGAATGTTCGTGTAGTTTGTCGTGACGCCACCTGTAGTACCTGGTCAGGGTGTCCAGCGCTGCTGTGCAGGTCCTCTGGAAGGGATGGTGTAGTGCAGGTAGGTGAAAAGTCTTCTACAGGTAACACGCTATCCTTAAAGGGCAGATAGATGTGAGATAGAGCAATGGTGCAAAGTGATGTAGCAGAGTGGACTATGCGACGTAGTAAGAAAGCAGGAAACACTTCAAGTTAAACGTTGTATAATAAAATTTTTAATAATAACATTACAAAAGTGCAAATGGCTTATATTATGTGACATGTTTTGTTACTGTTCATACCCTTGATATGTGTTATACATGTGTGTTAATAAATACATATTCAACAAAAGTGCAAATAGCATTAGTGCCGAAGTTCGTGGAGACTTCTTAGGACTACAACCCCACCAGGGTAACTTCACAGTGTCCTTTACTTGTGCTTGTGGAGGACCCGCTCCAAACCTCCAACTGTGGTCTTGGGTGGGCTGCAAGACTTTCCTTGAGCAGACCTCACTTTCGGCCACACCAAACGGGTTTTTAGTTTCTGAGGTAGTTGAAAATAGTGCACAGTAAAGTTTTTTGTAAAACCAAGATGGAGCACCGAAGTGCCAACTATTTACAGAAAAGTTTGTGAGCCAGTACAGTTCATGGCTTCAAAGTTCAACATTTTCATTACAGTGAAACACCATTACCCAACCTGGGTATATTAAGGCAACAATAAACTTGTTCTTCTGAACATTCACCCGTCCGGGTACATCAAACCATTACCCAACCTGGGTATATTAAGGCAACAATAAACTTCTTTTTATGAACATTCACCCGTCCGGGTACATCAATAATTTAACTATTTACATACAGAGACCCTGTCCGGGTTATTTAGACTTCTTTGGCTGGCCTCTTACAGGTACCACCTGGTACTGTTCTGGAGCTTGCCAAACATCCGTGACAGGAGGGTCCACCCAGACCTGATGACGTCGTGTGGCCTGTACAGTGACGTCGTGACCCGCTATCTGGGTCTGTGTGGCCACCTCTTTCGTCTCCCTCCGGGTCTGGAACCCTATGTCCCGGACTGTACGAACCCCAGGGGGTCTAACAGGCGCCGGGTACGGGCCAGCTATCATTATCATGTCCATAGCTGGGGCTGCTGAGGAGACCACTGAGGGAGGCTGGGGAGATTTACGGCGTGGGGTGGGCACTTGTGCAGAGGCCTGGTTGGGGGAGGCTGAAGGCTCGTAGGGTCTGTCAGTTTCCTGACACTCTGGGGAGTAGGGGTCGCACCTGGTAACATTTAGGGCGTACCATCCATTGTAACCCCAGTGTCGGGTGTAAGTCACCAAGTCTCCTGGCAACAGGTCCCTCCCCGGGTGTCCTTCTGGGAGGTGAGCCTCCACGTCCCGCCGGGTTACAAAAACTTCTAAATAAAGTCCAGGCTCCTGGATGAAGCCCCAACCACCTTTTAACTTAAAGTTCCGTACTGCACCCTTACGCCGCGGCTCCCTCACCGTACTTTTATCCTTTCTCATACGTGCCTTCTCTGCCAGGTCCTTCTCCAGGTGACGTTGCCGAAGCTTTTGGGATTCTCGCTGCTCCCTTTGTCGCTCTGCTTCCGCTCCCGACGTCTCCACTCTTCCTCCTGACGCCGGTTGTAATTCTCCTCCACCAGCTGCTCCATGTCTCCAACATCAAACGCCAGCTTACGATGTCCGGTTTGCGGCAGCTCTCCTGGCGCCCGCCAGTCCTGGCGGCGCTCACCTGTGGCGGAAGCAGCCGGCTCTGGAACAGATGACGGTCGGGGCTCCGGTACAGGCAGGTAGAGCTCTGGTGCCTGCGCGGCCTCCTCCATGAGGACGGGTGTCGCTTCTTCTGCCTCAGCGACGGGGGCAGACAGCGGGATCTGGGGTGCTGGTGCGGATTTTCAGCAGGAACGGGTGCCTCCACTGTGATACTGGCAACCGGTTCAGATTGCAAGGGCTGGGATGCCCGCACGGCCTCCTCTACTGGAACGGGTGCCTCCACTGAGATACTGGCAACTGGTTCAGATTGCAAGGGCTGGGATGCCCGCACGGCCTCCTCTACTGGAACGGGTGCCTCCACTGAGATACTGGCAACCGGTTCAGATTGAAAGGGCTGGGATGCCCGCACGGCCTCCTCTACTGGAACGGGTGCCTCACCTTCCGGTACAGACACTTCAGGGGGTAAGAGGGATTGGCACCGCTCCAATTGTAGTTTTAGGGCCCGCCAGCTCGCTTCCATCCTGGCGACCTCCTCCCGGTGCCGGGCCAGGTCTCTCAGGGTATCCTCCGCTTCTTCCAGCGTAGGAGGGTTTCCAGGCCGGGTGCCAAACGGTGGCTCCGTGGCGATCGGGTCGCTTCCGTGGGGGGAGAGCTCTGACTCCTCCATCCCTTCCCACTTCTGCTCACGTCCATTCGCCATCTCTGCCAAGTCACATGTGTCATTAGCATCAGGAGAGGCGACATCTTTTGTAGGGAGGCGGGACCTTCGCGTTCGTTTCCGCCCACTGAGGAGGATGAGGAGGCGGAACTCCAGAGCTGTGGGGCACGATCTTACATTGCAGTAACATTTAGAGTGTGCGGACATCGTTTTCGCGCCACGGAGTGAGTGTACGCCCACGAGAGCACGCCCTTATTCTTCACCTGTGCCTCGTGGCGCAGATATGACGGAAAAATGGCAAATACAGTCTATGATGATTTTTGCAATTCTCAAGCAAAAAAACAGTTCAATTAAGGCACACAGGACTCGCTTATAGCGAGCTTCTGAATCCTGTTCGTGACGCCAAAGTTGAGTCGCACAGAGCCACAGGTTTTGGGGGTACTCGGCACCAAGCCCGTCGACTTCTATGGGGGATGTGACGGGTAGCACAGCTATGTCCGTGCCTGGTCGCTCACTGGAATGTGGGATATTTCCAGGGATGATAGAATGTTTGTGTAGTTTGTCGTGACGCCACCTGTAGTACCTGGTCAGGGTGACCAGCGCTGCTGTGCAGGTCCTCTGGCAGGGATGGTGTAGTGCAGCTAGGTGATAAGTCTTGTACAGGTAAGACGGTATCCTTCCTGGGCAGATAGATGTGAGATAGAGCAATGGTGCAGAGTGATGTAGCAGAGTGGAGTATGCGACGTAGTAAGAAAGCAGGAAAGGAAACAATTCTTACTACAAAGACATGCAGCATAAGGCTGCCTCAACCCCTCCCATCCAACTAGCTACACCCTGTTCTAACCAGCCTGAGCTAGACCATCCCATTGGGTCCGCCTACACTCAGCTGGCATAGTGTACTGTTCAATGCAGTGGTTGGAGTCAATGGGGTGTTTCCTCCTTACCTGAGAGTAAGTTGTCACACCGCTGGGTGCGATGCAACATCTCTGTGGCGACTGGACCCTCGGGTGCTTCTGTCTTTTCACAAATGCCGGCTTTACCCGGCAATTGAATCAGAGGCTATTTTACTATGTAGAAGTGAATAAAACTATAATATATATATATATATATATATATATATATATATAATATATATATATATATTGTATTCTAAGTGTGTATATTTTGTGTTTACAAGGAAAGAAAGTGTTTTTTTAGTTGCGATATTTTGTTCCCATAGACTTACATGGGACTTCCGGTATCGGAATCGGATATCGCCGATATTTAGTGATATCGGCGATGCCATTCCGATCCGATATTTTTAGATATCGAGCAGTATCGCTCAACACTAGTTGTAATGTAAAAAAATAGGTAAAAAGCCAGAGGATGAATACGTTCACAAGCCACTGTAATTACCTTACAAATTTATTTAAGACTATGATGCAAAAATGAGTACACCCCAATGAAAGTCTTGGGAGCAAAGTTCAAGTTTAGAGTTTAGACTACAAAATCTATTTAACAAGAATTCACAGGCAAGTTGTTAAATAGCTATCCCATTGACTATAAAAGGGCATTACTTAAAGAAAACCCCATTCCAATTCATGCTGTCAGCAATGGCACATGAAAGACCAATGTCACAAGACCTGATAAAGAAAATAATTTCTTTAACAAGAAAGGTAAAGGCTACAAGAAGATCAGAAAAACTTTACTTCTCAGAATACTGTAGCAAAAGTGACACAAAAAAATTAACAAAGATGGGCCTGCAATAATCTCACAGAGACGTCCAGGCCAACCATGGAAGTTAACAACTAAATAGGAGTGACTTCTGATGAGAACGGTTAAAAGACAATTGGTCTTCACTGCAGTTAGATAAAGAAGCAAAAAGACAAATTGGGGTGAATATTTCCTGTGACAAAATAATGCGTACACTGCAAAGGAATGGCATGCATGGGTGTCATCCATGAAGGAAGCCTCTCAAAGCCCATGCACAAAAAAGTCAGCCTAAAATGTGTCCCATGATGAAAAATATGAAGACTACTGGGACTCTATACTCCGGAGTGATGAGACTAAAACATTTTTTTGGAAATTACATCAAAACTATACGGTGTCGCAAAAGTGAGGAGCAAGAAAAATGCATGCGCCTACAGTGAGACATGGTGGTGGTAGTGGTGTCCTTATGTGGGGCTGCATGAGTGTTGGGGAGCCAGACATGGTGGTGGTGTCCTTATGTGGGGCAGCATGAGTGTTGGGGAGCGAGATTTTATTGATGGTATCAATTCACAGATGCACTGTGGCCAGGGCCGGCGTTTGGGGCAGGCAGACCAGGCAGATGCCTGGGACCCCCACCCACAAAGAGGCATCTGCAGCCCCATTATTAAGTACACAGAAGGTGTACAGCAGTGAATAACGCTGTGCATCCTCTATAGTCCCGGAGCGTCTCTCTCAAACCCCCCTCTCTCTCTCTCCCTGCAGTCAGGTTAGAAGTTGAGAGTGAGGGGCCGATTACAGCACAGCAGACAGAGGTCCGAGCCGGGCCAGGAAGAGGCCTGCAGCCCTGTGTGTCTGTGTCGTCTCCTCCTGAGTCTTCATCATGGCTGCTCCTAGCACTGTCCTGGGAATGGATCTGTACAAGTGAAGCCACAGAATCTGGTAAGTAAACATGTCTATGTGTATACAGTGTGTGTGTCTGTATATGTGTATATAGTATGTGTGTGCATATATGCAGTATGATTGTGTATATCTGTGGTGCATGTAAGTATATATATATATATATTTCTGTTCCAGAAAGTGATAGGAGCGGAACCGGCGATAGTCTGTGCAGCCTGCAGTGTACATGTCCACCAGCGTGTGTGGCGCTCTGGGCTCCGACGGCGGTGTACGATGTGTGTCATGTGGAGCACTATGTGCAGACCATAAGTACAGAGATGACCGTTGCAGCGCTGACTTCTGACATCACAGATTTTTTCTGGCCTCTGATCACCTCTGACCCTGTGATTGCAGGCTTCTCATGGAGTTGAGTGGAGCTGCTGTTTCTGAGGTTCCTGCCGTTCTTACAGACGCTGCCTTTTCACAGAGAGTACAAGCAAGAAAAAAGGGTAGCACACTGCAGCGCTATAGTTTGCAAACACGAAATATGAAAAATGAATTGCATCACTGTCTTAGAAATATGAAAAATTGAGAAGTCTTAGCGCATAAGATGGCCAAATTATGTGAGCCTGATAGCCACGTCAAGGCTCTTCTCGTATATCAGGTCCTAACTAATGCCAATCCTCACTTAGAAAAGTCTGTCTGCATGGGAACATATGTATCCTCTCTTAAGACTAAAATCTACATCTCTGTGGACGGGTAATGAACCTGGTGTAATTAAAAAGCCTGTGACCAACAGGTGGAGTGCTCAGGTAGAAGGTAAATGAATACATATCAAAAAACTGACCGGCACATCCAAACATAGATCCAGTGTGAACAGGTGCTAAACCCAGAGTCACCAACTCACGCACATACAAGAAAAAAGGGTAGCACACTGCAGCGCTATAGTTTGCAAACCGAAATATGAATTGCATCACTGTCTTAAATATGAAAATTGAGAGTCTTAGCGCATAAGATGGCCAAATTATGTGAGCCTGATAGCCACATCAAGGCTCTTCTCGTATATCAGGTCCACCTAATGCCATCCTCACTTAGAAAGTCTGTCTGCATGGGAACATATGTATACTCTCTTAAGACTAAAATCTACATCTCTGTGGAGGGGTATGGACCTGATGTAAATTTAAAAAGCCTTGACCAGGTGAGTCGCTCAGTAGAAGGTAATGAATACATATCAAAAACTGACCGCATCATCCAAACTATAGATCCAGTGTGAATGGTGCATGAACCCAGAGTCACCACTCACGCACATACAAGAAAAAAGGGTAGCACACTGCAGCGCTATAGTTTGCAAACACGAAATATGAATTGCATCACTGTCTTAGAAATATGAAAAATTGAGAAGTCTTAGCGCATAAGATGGCCAAATTATGTGAGCCTGATAGCCACATCAAGGCTCTTCTCGTATATCAGGTCCACCTAATGCCAATCCTCACTTAGAAAAGTCTGTCTGCATGGGAACATATGTATACTCTCTTAAGACTAAAATCTACATCTCTGTGGAGGGGTAATGAACCTGGTGTAATTAAAAAGCCTGTGACCAACAGGTGGAGTGCTCAGGTAGAAGGTAAATGAATACATATCAAAAAACTGACCGGCACATCCAAACATAGATCCAGTGTGAACAGGTGCTAAACCCAGAGTCACCAACTCACGCACATACAAGAAAAAAGGGTAGCACACTGCAGCGCTTTAGTTTATTGATATGTATTCATTTACCTTCTACCTGAGCACTCCACCTGTTGGTCACAGGCTTTTTAATTACACCAGGTTCATTACCCCTCCACAGAGATGTAGATTTTAGTCTTAAGAGAGGATACATGCAGACAGACTTTTCTAAGTGAGGATTGGCGTTAGGACCTGATATACGAGAAGAGCCTTGACGTAGCTATCAGGCTCACATAATTTGGCCATCTTATGCGCTAAGACTTCTCAATTTTTCATATTTCTAAGACAGTGATGCAATTCATTTTTCATATTTCGTGTTTGCAAACTATAGCGCTGCAGTGTGCTACCCTTTTTTCTTGTATGTGCGTGAGTTGGTGACTCTGGGTTTAGCACCTGTTCACACTGGATCTATGTTTGGATGTGCCGGTCAGTTTTTTGATATGTTTTCACAGAGAGTATCTGGAGAAGGCAGACATTCTAGATGGCCGTTACTGTGCACAGAAATTTGGTGATGGTATGGTCGCTCTTCCAGTTCTTGAAGAAAAATTTAGTGAATCTGTACAAGACCTCTTAAACAATGTAGCCCCTGGAAGCACCTGCATTAAAACTTTGATAGCTGTACGTCTGAACCATCTCTCTATCCAGAATACCCACTGCACCCCAGAATCCTATGTACTCCTTTTTTCTGTTTTAACTGGTACGTCTGAACCATCTCTCTATCCAGAATACCCACTGCACCCCAGAATCCTATGTACTCCTTTTTTCTGTTTTAACTGGTACGCTGCTGCTTTTTCCCTGATTTTAATTCCATGTAGCATACTTCAGATTTACTGAATACATATTGATGTCTGTGACCCTCACTCCTAGGCCTATCCCTTCATCTTAATCTGTCTTTCTTCATCTGTGATGCTAGGCAAATGTTCTATTAGGGTATGCACACTAAAATATCCTACGATCGCTAAAACGTCATTTAGGATCCGTGCGATATTGTTCATCGGCAGCTTCAGCGACGAGCTTCTGCTGTGTCTCGCTCGTCGCTGGAATCGCTCCGGACCTATTTCTCGCTGGAGCTCCGTGGGTAAGTATCTAATCGCTGTGTGGCACCTTTCTTAGCGATTGCGGTACTTTTGTACCGAAGTGTTAGAAATCGTATCGGCGATAGCGTCGTTAACTATCGTATATGCGCAGCATTAGCGATATAGAACAATCCGCTAGCGATTCATTAGTATGCAACGCTAACGAGATCCTAGCGGGTTGCTTAGTGGCATACCTTTAACTGCAATCTGTTAATTGCTCCCTCTGTGAACTCTCCTCCTGCTCTTTCTCCTCCCTCTCTTTCTCTCACCTGGCTTCATTTCTTGGACATTTGAATGGTATAGTTGAATGGAGCAGGTCAGATATGACATCATTTAGGTGTGACATCTTTGAAGTGTTACATCAGAAATATATCCACAATAGTCCAGAAATCGGTCAGAGGTAAGAATCATCACTGTCTTCTAATTTTCTTGCCTTTTTTTATCTGCTCTTACCATGCTCACATTTGCCTCACGTTTTTGCTCCACTAATCTTCACTCTCTTCGCTATCCGGAGAAGGCACAGCGCGAAACGCGCGTTGGGAGGGTGGCACACTGAGACCAGTTGTATGTGATCTATTTACAATTTATATGCACATAAGCTGTTTTTGGGTATTGAATTGGCTTACAGTTTCAGGTTACCTATATGGTTGCCTTTCCAATATACAGTACTCATTGTGTCTTGTTCAATATATTGGGTAATTATCTTCGACTTGACTAGTATATGTGCATTATGAATATAGTGTTAAAATTTGTATATTGCCTGTTTTTTTTCGGTGGTTCCACCCATTAGGGTACCTTCATCCTCTTCTATATTGTCTGTTCATGATTTTATTATTTTGTTAATAAAGTAACTTGATTTTTATATTGAATTTCTTGTGTGCATTTCTATCTTTTGAGCTTAGTTTACTATTGCACTGAATTCTCCTAACTGAATTCACCTTGTGATTGATTTTCACCATCTCTGGATGATAGGTGCTAGCCTTATATAGGTTTTACACAGTGTGTGTATACTGTATATACAATACATAGTGTGTTTCTAGATTTCTAAAGTATATATAATGTGTGTACATGTATAGTGTATATGTGCTGCATATATAGTTCCGTAATTGTAGTGTCACCATAATAGGATTCAGTAGTTTACCATATTTTGCGGATTATAAAACGCTCCAGATTATAAAACGCACCCCAAATTTTGAGTAGAAAAATAGGGGAAAAAAACTTTTTTAATAAAATGGTGGCGCTTCTTATAATCCATGCGTCTTATTGTTTACCGGGGGTGGTAGCAGCGGTGAAGTGGGGTCCCAGGGTCGCTGCTGGAGGAGGCAAGAGTGGAGCATTGCTGCAGGCTGGTATGAGGGGGTGTTCTGATGTGCGGCGTGCCACTGCGGGTGTTCGGTGCTGCGTGCCACTGCGGGTGTATGGTGCTGCAGGGGCTCTGCCGACATTTTGTGAAAGGCCAGAATCCCCGCAGTTTACTTTTACTCATTTATATAGCACCATTAATTCCACAGCGCTTTACAGACATTATTGGCACTGTCCCCGATGGGGCTCACAATCTAGATTCCCCATCTTTGGAAAGTAGAAGGAGACCGGAGTACCCGGA
Organism: Oophaga sylvatica; assembly: GCA_033576555.1. Classification (NCBI taxonomy): domain Eukaryota; kingdom Metazoa; phylum Chordata; class Amphibia; order Anura; family Dendrobatidae; genus Oophaga; species Oophaga sylvatica. The sequence goes on along the minus strand of JARQOD010000003.1, from coordinate 276,524,381 downwards.
GCAAACCCGGGGAGAACATACAAACTCCTTGCAGATGTTGTCCTTGGTGGGATTTGAACCCAGCGCTGCAAGGCTGCAGTGCTAACCACTGAGCCACCGTGCCGCCCCAGTTGCATGGTTTCCTATGGGGTGGACTCCGGGAAAATGGCTGCCGGGGGCAGCTGACGTTACAGCATAGTGGATGGGATCTCAAGAAATCCCATGCCCACTATGCATCCACAGTCACCCGCGGCTCACCCGTGGAGACAGACAAGCGGCGCGTCTCTCCAGACTGCAGCATGTCTATTTATCTTGCGGAGACGTCATAAATCTCACCCATACAATGTATTGGACGCAGTTAATCCACATGGTTCAGTGATCACATGTGGAGTCACCTGCGTTCAATATCCGGCAGCGGACATGTGCTGCGCCCAAAGCGCTGCCAATTCCTGATCGTGTGCACCCAGCCTAAAAAAATAAAACAGTCAATTTCAGAAAAAAAAAAAAATGTATTTGACCTCTGCTGGTGTCAGTGAAGTGTGGCCCCATTGGGGATTTACGTGAATCCTATTTTAGGGGAATTCAGGCAGAGCCCTGGACGAACTGCAAAAGCGCAGTGTGAACAGGACTTAATATACTATTGTGTGGAATAGTGCAGTCTACTATACTATTCCACATTGTCCCAGTGCAGCAGCCAGACACGGACACCGGCCAGACACGGACACCAGCCAGATACTGACAGCGGCCACAAGACTTCTTTTTTTTATAAATCTGTTGCTGTCATCTTTCAGCATTTCTACAGCGCTTTTTCCCTATTCAAATGAATGGGACACAAAAATGCAAGTGAAAAGGCAGCAAAAACGCTGAATATTTCCTGCCAACAGGGATGTAGATCAATCCACAGCAATAATGGTGCATGTGAACAGTCTCTATGGGGGTTGTCTGAGAATGTAAAAATAATTAGCATGAAAAGATAAATCCCCCTAGGCTCCAGCACTAATGCTCCGGGGGTCTCTGCCAGTCTCAGCACTGGGCTGCAGGGGTCTTGTGGCTCCAGGGGTCTCTGCCAGTCTTAGCTCTAGGCTGCAGGGGTCTTGTGGCTTCACCTTATATTATAACTGCAAAGTGAATAATATCCATCAGGGACCCCAAACCGTCAGCCACAGAGCTAGAGGGGATTTAGCAGAGAAGGTTGGGGGACATGTAGGACTTTTTTTTAAATCGCTTTTTATTCTGCTGTTTGTAGGTAGGATGTAGAAAAAGACAGCAATTCTGCTAGTGTTTTCTATTATGTGATTGTACGGCCCTCTTCACGACCTATCATGCTTTTCACAGATGCCATGTGTACCCATTTGACCTACGGTGCCGCACTCATGTCCGTGTTTTCGCAGCAGCACAGATGACAAGGGCCAATACAAGTCTATGGGTCCGTGTAAACTTGCCGTCCGTGTGCTATATGTGTTTAACATGGAAAGTATATAAGAGGCTTTGTAATTTCATTTCCATTATCCATACCGGAAAAACACGGATGGCACATGGACGGCACACTGACTGAAAACACTGGTAACACCGATATCGCTGTAACACGTACGTGTTTTATATGGACATGGGGGCCTCACTTTGAATTTTGCCTAGGGCCCCAATTTGTCTAAAACTGGCCCTGACTGTGATAATAGGACTATCCAATTGATGACCTATTTCCATATGAGATCAATGAGGGTGTAAATCTGGCCACTGATCTGCTAAAAAGTGCTCTGGCAGCATCCCAATCTAAGCAATGTACAGGCTGTACAGCATCATTGTGCATTACTTGATGGCTGTTGCAGTACAGGAGCAAAATGCATCCCATTTGTCCGAGACTGCCATAAGGAAAATACTACCTACAGGACAGAAAGAAGAGAATGAGATAATCTTCACTTACCAGTTCCGTATCCCAGCCAATTACTTCCTGCAGTGAAATAAAGAAACACAATGACTATGCTTTAAGCATAGAGCACGTTATGTACAGTGGTGTGTAACTAGTGCAGATTATAGTCATACTGTCGTCTAGGTCACACGTGTGAATATACGTCTTATGGTAAAGCACTACAGTCATGGCCAAAAGTTTTGAGAATGACACAAATATTATATTTTCACATGATCTGCTGCCCTCTGGTTTTTATGTGTGTTTGACAGATGTTTTTATCACAGACAGAAATATAATTGCAAACATATGAGTAACAAAAGCTTATATTGACAGTTAGAATGAGTTAATGCAGCAAGTCAATATTTGCAGTGTTGACCCTTCTGCTTCAGGACCTCTGCAATTCTCCCTGGCATGCTCTCAATCAACTTCTGGACCAAATCCTGACTGATAGCAGTCCATTCTTGCACAATCAATGCTTTCATTTTGTCAGAATTTTTAGGTTTTTGTTTGTCCACCCGTCTCTTGATGATTGACCACAAGTTCTCAATGGGATTAAGATCTGGGGAGTTTCCAGGCCATGGACCCAAAATCTCTATGTTTTGTTCCCTGAGCCATTTAGTTATCACCTTTGCTTTATGGCAAGGTGCTCCATCATGCTGGAAAAGGCATTGTTGATCGCCAAACTGCTCTTGGAGGGTTGGGAGAAGTTGCTCTTGGAGGACATTCTGGTACCATTCTTTATTCATGGCTGTGTTTTTAGGCAAGACTGTGAGAGAGCCGATTCCCTTGGCTGAGAAGCAACCCCACACATGAATGGTTTCAGGATGCTTAACAGTTGGCATGAGACAACACTGGTGGTAGCGCTCACCTTGTCTTCTCCGAATGAGGCGTTTTCCTGATGTCCCAAACAATCGAAAAGGGGATTCATCAGAGAAAATAACTTTACCCCAGTCCTCAGCAGTCCACTGCCTGTACCTTTTGCAGAATATCAGTCTGTCCATGATGTTTTTTCTGGAGAGAAGTGGCTTCTTTGCTGCCCTCCTTGAGACCAGGCCTTGCTCCAAGAGTCTCCGCCTCACAGTGCGTGCAGATGCACTCACACCTGCCTGCTGCCATTCCTGAGCAAGCTCTGCACTGCTGGAAGCCCGATCCCGCAGCTGAAACACTTTTAAGAGACGGTCCTGGCGCTTGCTGGTCTTTCTTGGGCGCCCTGGAGCCTTTTTGGCAACAATGGAACCTCTCTCCTTGAAGTTCTTGATGATGCGATAGATTGTTGACTGAGGTGCAATCTTTCTAGCTGCGATACTCTTCCCTGTTAGGCCATTTTTGTGCACTGCAATGATGACTGCACGTGTTTCTTTAGAGATAACCATGGTTAACAGAAGAGAAACAATGATGCCAAGCACCAACCTCCTTTTAAAGTGTCCAGTGGTGTCATTCTTACTTAATCATGACAGATTGATCTCCACCATGTCTTCATCAACACCCACATCTGTGTTAATGGAGCAATCACTGAAAAGAGGTTAGCTGGTCCTTTTAAGGCAGGGCTGCAATGATGTTGAAATGTGTTTTGGGGGATAAAGTTCATTTTCTAGCCAAATATTGACTTTGCAAGTAATTGCTGTTAAGCTGATCACTCTTTATAACATTCTGGAGTATATGCAAATTGCCATTAGAAAAAGTGAAGCAGTAGACTTTGTAAAAATGAATATTTGTGTCATTCTCAAAACTTTTGGCCATGACTGTATATGGGGCGGATAATATGATTTCTAGTTACCAGCGTTACTATCGATCGGTAAATCATCAAATTCCTCCTTTTTCACTTGCAGAATGTCCTCTGTCTGCGTAGACGCATTATCACACCGATGTGCTGCCTACAGATCAAAAAGCACATCATTAAACATTCTTAACAATACAGGGGATTGTGCCTATACACAATTACAAAGACTGGTAACACCCCGTTGTCAATTTATGCATACACAGAGTGAAAAATAGGGATTTTTATGTACTCACTGTAAAATCCTTTTCTCCAAGACGCTCATTGGGGGACACAGACCATGAGTGTTATGCTGCTGCCACTAGGAGGACACTAAGCAAAAATATCAAAGAAGTTAACTCCTCTTCCTGCAGTATACACCCTGTGCTGGCTCTATCCTGAACCAGTTCGGTGCTAAAGCAGTAGGAGAAACTTATATCAAAGTACGATCATTCGCATAAATATTAGAGATCAACACAGAATGAAAGAAATAAGAAGAAGTCGTTAGACTAAAAGGGTGGGTGCTGTGTCCCCCAATGAGCGTCTTGGAGAAAAGGATTTTACGGTGAGTACACAAAAATCCCTATTTCTCCATCGCCTCATTGGGGGACACTGACCATGGGACGTCCCAAAGCAGTCCATGGGTGGGAAACAGCACGACAGCTGAAACCCTACGTACACCAAGATTAATGTGGCCTACAGATGTACTACTGTCGATTGCAGGATTGATCTGCCAAGGGCAGCATCTGAAGAGGCTTAAGCATGAATGTTGTAACGTTCAACTAACGTGAGAAGACAGGCCCGAGTAGCAGCTTCGCAAACTTGCTGTATAGACGCCCGGAGCTGAATGAGGCACGCCAGGATAGGTGACCTCTGATCCGGAAAGCTATTTGAATTGGAGGGCGGATATAACCGGTTACTGTAGTTTTAAAAGCAGGTAGACCTTTTCTGTCACTCTGTAAACCTAAAGAGGGAATCCGGTTAGCAGAAAAACGTTATTCTGGCAAAGTATTCCCTGAATGCTCACACCGAATCTAAAGTGTGGAAAGACCTTTACAGTACGATGAACCGGAGCTTGGCAGAACAAGGGCAATACTAAGTTCTTATTCAGAAGAAAAGAAGAAACTGCCTTAGACAAAAAAGGCTAGGTGACCCTAACGCCACCTTGCCCTGTTGAAAGACTGGAATGGGGGTTTGTAAGACAAAACTGTCAATTTCAAGAATGTAAGAGTCCTGAGACCAGATTAAGCTTCGAAGACTCTCCAAGACATCCCGCAGGGAGAGAACAAGGTGCGACACTCCCTATATGAAGGTCCTAACCTGAGATTTGAAAGCTATTATTCTCTGGAGTAGGTCAGATAGGGTTGAAACTCGGCATCTGAGAGAATACAATGCAGGGTTGAGTCTATTCTGGCTTGGAGAAAAAACTTCAAAAATTAGACCCAGAAAATAAGGGACCTTACGGAAAAGCGATGAAAAATACGCAAGAAAGTAGGTTCCCGAGAGTTGATCTTGGAAGACGCTACTTGTAGTGAGAGGCCATCCTAGCCTAGAATCCGTGATTCAGTGGGCCGACCGTGAAACTGAGCACTCTCGAGTTCTGGCGGTAAAAGGGCCCAGAGAGAAGAGGTCAAGACAGACCAGTAGCCGCTAGAGAACGCATCGACTAGTTTAGCTAGATTCGCGCAAACACGCTCGGCGTGTCCAATCTGGTGTGATGAGACACAACGAAATGTCTTCTGCTCTGATCTTTTGGATGATCCGTGGAATGAGCGGAAGCAGCCTAAAAATCTATAAGGAATGCGAAAATGGCGCCACTGAGGCACCAGAGCATCTGCTCAGATGGTTGATGGGTCTCGGGACCGAGCAACAAATGCCGGGACTTTGGCATTTAGCCTGGAGACTATGAGAATCCATATCTGGAGAACCCAGCGTTAACAAATGGCCGAAAAAACTACAGGAAGAAGGGACTACTTTGCAGAGGCCATACTTTGACGGCCGAGAGAAAACTGCATCATAATCTCACGGGAAAAGAACTGCCGAGGAGATTGAATAGTGTAACTCGGCCCACTGCAGAATGTGTGCTACTTCGAGCATCGCTCTTCTGATCCGTCTAGCCTCCCCTGCCATTTAAAGTGCGTCACTGTCGAGGAGTTGCCCGACTGGGTCCGAACGGGACAGCCGGATCTTAAGATTATTAATATGGCGACGCGATTCCTACATGGACCAGCGTCTCTGAGCCATGTAAAAAATGGAAAATCGCACCCCAACCTAGGAGACTGGGGTGGGTGGACACTACCAGCCGGAGACACGAAGGGAACGACGTACGTAGACCCAGAGGGAATGTTGACATCCACCACCTGAGAGGCTGCGCAGATCCTCCTCAATCCACGATCCCTTTGATAGGGAGGTGGAGAGGGCTCGTACTCCTGGCATCATCCGCTTTCTGGCAGTGGCGATGCAGTGGGGGTGCACGGACGCCGTTGGAGCCTCAGAACCAAAGCAGGGTGATTTGTCCGGCTGAAGACCTGGCTCCGGAAGGGGGTAAGTGGGGGCGACACCCCATGTTCCCGTCAGTTGTCGTTGTGGGGAGAGCGGACCCATTAAAGGGATCCATCGCCCGTAAGGAGAGCCCAGGCATGGCATGGTGCAGGAGGGGGTACGGGGAGGCGACACTCCGCGATCCCGCCTGTTGAAGATTTGGGGAGATCAGAACCTTGAAAGGCCCCTTCGCCCCTTAAATCCATTAAAAATTAAAATAATAACGTTGGGGTCTGAAGCCAGACCCTAGTGCCTCCTACAGACACTAAACAAGAACTGGTTCAGGATAGAGCCAGCACAGGGTGTATACTGCAGGAGGAGAAGTTAACTTCTTTGATATTTTTGCTTTGTGTCCTCCTAGTGGCAGCAGCATAACACCCATGGTCTGTGTCCCCCAATGAGGGAGAAAGAATAAGCTCCAACATGAAAACTAAGGTGAATACAAGGAAGTATTGAAACAAACATGTCAAAAATAGTCAACAGGCCCTCTTGGAAGGACATTATAAAGTAATCTATATTTTAAATCAAGGTTGTTGTTTATAACTTATTTGGGATATATATTTATTTTTTCCCCCAAATAAACACTATATGACCAAAACAAAATCCTAAAACAATTACTAAGTGTTCTACATTTTCCAGATGGCCAATAATTTTAGGTGGGAGCTTCCTGTTCGGTAGAGATCACAATTCAGTAATCATCTTGATATCATCACACAGAAATCCATCTACAGATAACACAGGATCCGCCATACACATTAGGTGGTTGTCACAGCTCTCTTCCTACTGCTCTCTGCACAATCACATCTGCTCAGGTCACAAAAAATGCCAAGAAAATTCTCCCTTAAGTCTTATAGACCTGTCAGTTTCATATGATTTATCAGTTTTTTTCCCATACAAGAAAAAAAAAAAAAAGTTTCTCCACCTTCTAATAATCTGTGAAAATGGGACCGTACATGGATGGTATCCGAGTGCTCTTTGAGTCTTTCACAGACCCATAGACTTGCTTTGCTGACTTTGATTCAACGCTCATTCAAGATCGGATATCTTGATTAGAACAGCATGTCAACAACCTTATTCCCTATGCCGTACGAGAAAAAACAGGAATAGCACTTGTCAGAGAAAAACGGACATGTGAATGAGGAATCATTCACAAGTCCGATTTTCTTGTACGAGTGCTCTCTCAAGTTTTCATACATAGTACAAGTACCAGAGATAGTCTATGAGGCCATTTTCATGTCTGTGATTTTTCACAAACTGAGAGCTCTGCAAAATATCGAGGTGACATGTTTGATTTTGTTCTGAGAGTCAGAACAAAATGGTCAATGCAAGGCAATGGGTCTGTGAAAAAAATTGGACCACACTCTGATGACATGGACTGTCAGAATAGAGAAACTTGGTTTTATTTTTTATTTCTCCATATAAGAGAAAAGCAGATGACAATTGAGCTACACTCTCATCAGAATTGCCCCATTTTTTTGTGTCTTGCGAGCATGTGTGAATGAGGCCTTAGTCTGAGCCTGTTTGTTGCAATCTATGGTCTATGTAGTGGTTGGAAATCATATCCCGAAATGCTGGTTACAGCAGTTCAGGCAAGATGGCAGCCTCCTTAATCATGTACAGAAAAAAATATACACTTAACAAAAACAGAAAAGTTTCACTTTTTTTTTTTATTACACAAAGCCATTATTTTCACTACACAGTACCTGCTCATCAATCAAGGAATCGTCATTTTCCGCTTTAATGATCAAAGACTGAGTGCTGGGCGACGTAGGCTTTCTCTCTAGTGTATCAGAACTGCTGGATTCCTCTGAAATAACCAGGAGATGAAATTCACATTCATTAAACCCTTTATGGATACATTGGACTGTTATTTAGATGCACTAACATTTCCATCTCTCTCCATTACACTCAGGAACATAGAAAATTGACACAAGTGACCAACACCGTCTGGCTGTGGTCTCAAATACATATTTATAAAATAATCACATAATCCTTTTTTGTTAAATGCACTGTTTATATAGAAACAGTTGTGTTGTAAATGCACTTAAATGCAGTTTTATCTGCATGGTGTAGAGCAAAAGCCAAGCAGAATGATATATAGGTTTGTAGGAGAAGGCTCTGTATAACATTTATATTAGTCATTTGAAAGTTCAGGTTTATCTGTGTTTTTCAGTCAACTGCGTGGTCTAAATCAGTGACAGACAGTCTCTCCTGTGTCTTTGGTCGCTTTCAATCACAGAGTAGAACCGTCCACTGGACTCAATTATACAAACATACAAGTTATTCTGACTGTTTCCAGATGAAGCTGAAAAGAGGATGTCTTCTACAAATGCATAATGATCCTAACACATATAAAAATCCACAATAGACTACCTCAAAAGGTCCAAGGTGAAGGTTTTACAATGGCCCTCACAGTCCCCTGATCTGAACATCATTGAAAATCTGTGGCTAGACCTCAAAATAGCAGAGGATGGAAGACAACCAAGGAATCTCACAGAACAGGAAGAATTTTCCAAGGAAGAATGGATGAAAATACATCAAAACAAGAACTGAAAGACTCTTGGATGGCTACAAAAAGCGTTTACAAGCTGCGATACTTTCAAAAGGGGATGCTACTAGGTACCAGGCAGGGTGCCCAAACTATTGCATAGGCCCATTTTACTTTTTGTAAATTTTAAAATGTAAAAGATGAATTATTTTTTTTGCCTAAAATACAAAGGAAATACGTCAGCAAAACCCTTTTAGAGATCATTTCATCTTCCATTTGCTTAACTGTCACAATAACAGTAATTTTGACCAGGGGTGCCCAAACTTTTACATGCCACTGTACCATGATATCTGCATGTGATAGGGTCACTATAAAGTAAACAAATAAAAAGTTATTTTAGAGCAGCCCTAGATGGTATGTATCCTACAATGTTCTCAGCACTGTATAAACAGTAAGGCTATGTTCACATATTCAGGATTTGCTGCCGTATAGGGAACCTGTCATCTGATTTATGGTGCACGAACGACAGGCATCATGAATCAGAATCCGGCTGTGATTGCAGTAATTCATGGATCATTCCGAAATACTGTGGCGTTTCAGAGGAAACATACTTTGAGAAAACGAATGGGAACTACAGGGCGGATTAATTAAGGTGTTTATGCCACAATTCTGGGGTAAACTACCTTAAAGCAATAGCTACACGATGACATTGGCTGCGACACTTGTAGCTTGACCAAGGATTACTTGGTGCCACTACTACTACTAAATAGGATCGCATTGAGACTTCAAGGGCACTGCGATAAAAAAAAAATAAATAAATAAAATAATCGCAAGAAGTCCAACCTTGGAAGATTTTTTGCGATTTGACCTTTTTGTAATGTGATCCCATTTATTTGTATTGTATTGTGACGTAGCAGCGGCACTGAGCAAACCTGTGTCATGTGTAAAGTCGTGTGTAGCCCTAGCCTAATAGGTCGCAATATTTTTGATACTGTGACTTTTGGCCTTTTCACATCAGTTTTGGCCAGTTATGCGAGGAGCATGGACAAAAGTGGTGTGGCTATTTCCACCCATGAAATTCATGAAAAAGTTACACTTTACTAAATTAGCTTACTCCAGAAATGTACTCTAGTCCCCGACTGCAGCTACTTTTCTACCAGAAACGTGTGCCAGTTGTAAAATGCGTTTGATTAAAAGGAACCTGTCAGCAGAATTGTGCACAATAACCTACAGAAAGTATCAGGTTGGCGCAGTTATACTGATTACAATGATACCTTGGTAGATGAAATAGTCTTGTGGTTGTTTAATCCTTATTTTCAGTTTTGAGTTAATGATATGCTCGTGCACCGGGGCAGCCTGTGGGATAGGCTTCATGTGGTGCTCTGATTAGGTATTCATGTATATGGCTTCTGACTGGTCAATGATCCTTCCATGACCTGCCCCTATTTTACATACTGAATATTATATAGATATTGAAAAAAAAAAACACTGTCAACATGATCGCATGTATAATGTGCAATTATTTTATTTACTGGTATAAATAAATTCAGAAAAATAAAAATACTCAAAATGGCGCCGGTGCAGTAGCATCTATCGGCAATAGATGCTACTGCGCAGGCGGCACCATCTTAGTGAAGACAATTTTTTTTTCCCTCTAGCCAGATGGTGCTACCAGTGCTTGTGTAGTATCTATTGGGCTTCATTTTGAGAAATAAATTCAGAAAAAAAATAAATTCTACCAATAAAATAAATAAATGCACATTATACATGCAATCATGCTGCAGATGATTTTTTCCATATAATATTCAGTATGTAAACTAGGGGGCAGGTCAGTGAGGGATCAGTGACCTGCCAGCAGTCTGCATTAAGAATATATAATCAGAGCACCACATGAAGCCACCACAGCCCCACCAGCACAAGCATAGCATTAACCCAAAACTGAAAATAAGGATTACACAACAACCACAAGACGGACTTCATCAATCAGGTATCATTATAATCAGTATAACGGCGCCGACCTGACACTGTGTGTAGGTTACTGTGCACAATCCTGCTGACAGGTTTCCTTTAAATGGTGGGTGCCTCTTTAAGAGGTTGTCCGGCCTTGCGGTATAAGTTTGCAGTCACTCACAGTGTGGCGTGCTGTGAAAATTCTCTGGTGCTGGGAGCGAGCAGGCGCATGACAGCAAGTATGCAATTACATACACGTGGTCACATGCAGACTAGACGTGCGTGGCCCTGCTCAATACAAGGGTTTTGAGAGAGGTTGGACACATCTAGTCAGAATGTGGCTGGGAGTATGCAAATCGCACCGTTGAGGTCACACACCTGCCCGTTTCTGGCGCTGGGTGACTGAGTTAAGCCCCCGTCTCACACAACGATCTCGCTAGCAAGATCACTGCTGAGTCACTAGTTTTGTGACGCAGCAGCGATCTCCCCAGTGATATCGCTGTGTGTGACATTCAGCGACGATCAGCCCCCCTGCTGGGTATCGCTGATCGTCGCTGAATGTCCTGGACATTTTTTTGATCGCTGGTCTCCCGCTGACAGGCACGCATCGCTGCGTGTGACAGGCGGGAGACCAGCGATCCGCTGGTAACCAAGGTACACAGCGGGTTTCCAGGCGCGGGGCTGTGCCTAGAAACCCGCTGTGTACCTTGGATATCAGCGCGCTGATGCAGGGAGCTGGTAACCAAGGTACACAGCGGGTTTCCAGGCACCGCGCAGCGCTTGGAAACCCGACGTGTACCTTGGTTACCAGCTCCCTGCATCAGGTCGCTGGTATCCAACGTACACTGCGGGTAACCAAGCGATGTTACCCGCAGTGTTCTTGTGCTTATCGCTGCCTGAGCTGCCTGTTTGGCAGCTCAGCAGCGATAATGTAGCGATACACCAGCGATCCTGACAAGTGCATTAGGGAGATAATGACGAGAGCTGCCTTCAGCACCCGGGAACAGCAAACTGTACTGCTTTTCCCAGGCGCCGATACAGGTCATGGTGATGACACAGATGTCATCAGTGTGCGGCACGCATTTTGACTGTGCTGTGTGAAAAAAGGACACGTAACACCACCAATGAATACAATGGGTGTGTGAATACATACCTGCGCCCCTTAAAAAACACGTGTGAAGGAGGCCTTAGTCTGACAGGTCTCTCCCTGAGCGTGCACATAGCACAAGACCTGTCTGTAAAAGGGAGTGGGGTGGGTAGAAGCTGCCGCAGACCGGACTCGTACCGCTGAGACTAGCACAATGTCAGTTATCAGACCCAACAGGATAAAAGCCCTCGTGTGCAGAGGCGCGAGACCTCCGCCATCACCTGAAGGCAGCAATGCCTTACCTGCCGCTCGCCACTGCTCCTGCATCTTCCGAGGCGTCTGTAGAGGAGACAGGGAAGCAATAGACACAACATTACTGACAACACCTGGTTCTATTAGCATTTTATGGCGACATTAGCTGCAGCAGACACATGGCAGTAACTTGTCACCAGTCTCACATGGCACTGCTACTACCGACCACCAAAGATGGGAATACTAAATAGCCCACTCTCTAGGCGGCCATGAGGATTTCTGAGGCACAGCAGCCAGAGGACCAGTATAGGCAGAACACAGCCACCCACCTCCCAGCACCCAGCCTGCAGCCCGGAGCTCCACAGCAGCCAGCTATGCGTCACCCAGAGCACCGGAAGTGAGCAGCCTGCCTGCGGTGACGTCACATCCTACAGCCCACGGACGCTGGGAAATGTAGTTCTCTTTCTCAAGTTCTCCGAACTCCAAAGTGCTACCACTAGAGGGCGTGCGTCAACGCTGAGCGCCGCGATCCTGCAGGTCACATGACACGAGTTGCGTTTCTTTCCGTGTGCAGATGGTTGTGTTCACACTGTAGGTCTGCTAGGCGCACTCTGCTGTGGCCGGGGATCATTACTGCGGGCTGATGGCTTGCAGAAGGTCACCTGGATTCACCCACCGCTATTTGCAGAATATTGCTTGCGGGTTTCGGTTACGTTTTTTTAGCAGGCAGCCATACATGCAGGACGGGGTCGGGCTCCCGCTGCCATGACAACTTATGAGCTCCCCTCTGTCTGGTTTTGGGTCGCTGGCTGAGTGGTTTGGGGGAGATGGCGGAAAACTAGGCGCCACAGTCAGCACTGATCATTGCTAGCACCACTGCAGTGTGTGGGTTTATTTTACCGCTGGAGTGGTGTTTCTAATCTAAGTATTCTGCGCCCCGCAGCACATTAAGGCTAAGTGCACACGTAGGAGAATCCTGCCGCGGGAAATACGCATCTTATAGGTATGCGTATTCCCGCCAGAAACTAGCGTTTTCCAAGTGATCTGTAGCATCGCTTGGAAAACTGATTGACAGGTTGGTCACACAGTCAACATAGTGTTTGACAAGTGTGACCAACTTTTTACTATTGATGCCGTCTATGCCGCATCAATTTTAAGAAGATCTAATGTAAAAATAATAAATAAATAATGATATTCTCACCTTCCGGCTCCCCCGCAGCCTTCCCGCCTCTCAGCGACGCTCCCGTTCCCAGGAGTCCTTTGCGTCAGACCCCAGATGACATAGCATCACGCGAGACCGCTACGTCATCGGGTGATTCTCGCAAAGGACTCCTGGGAACGGAGCGTCGCTGAGAGGCGGGAAAGCTGCGGGGGCCGCCGGAAGGTGAGAATATCATTATTTTTTATTTTAATTTTTGTTTTACCAGGGATATGGTACCCAGGGCCTGGAGGAGAGTCTCCTCTCCTCCAGGCCCTGGGTACCATCCGCACATGAACCGCTTACATTGTGCATGGTGGGCACAGCCACATGTGGAAAGTAATGCGGTTCAATGCATTCCTGTGGCGTCGTAATCGCCGTGATTCCGGAAAAAGAATGAACATGCTGCGTTTTTTTCCACAATGCGTTTTTTTCACGGAAAAAAAATGCAGCATGTGCATAAAAATTGCGGAAGGCATTCTATTCGTAGGATGCTTAATGCATGCGGTTTTGCAGCGGAAAACCGCAGCAAAAATGCTAAAAAAAAGTGAAAATTCCTGAATGTGTGCACATAGCCTTAGACATGCAGAATTGCATCAAAGTGCACAGCCACTGTTAGTAAATGATAATTTGAGAATTGTGCACATGTTGCAGAAAAGTACGCGTGGATTTGCAGCATTTTATTTTCCACAGCATGTCAATTCTTTTTGTGGATCTGCAGCGTTTCTCCACCCATTGACTTGCATTGAGTCAGTCAAATCTGCAGCAAAACCGCAGGTTTAAAAAGAGCTGCAGATTTACGTGCAAGAAAAGCTGCAGATAGGGAGGAGGAAGACTGTGTGGGCGGAGACTGTGCGGTGAATATGTGCGGGTCTGTATGTAGGCAGGCATCGTACATGGGACTACTAGTCCCATCCGGCTATGTCTGCTACAGTGACATCAGTAGCTGATGATGGGACAGTAGTAGTCCCATTGTCCGGCTACTTTAACTATAAAAAAAACAAAACACATACAGTACATACTCACCATACAGCGAATCCCCGACTCCCTTTATCACCTGTAAAAAAAATAATAAACCAACAGTATATCCCTGTTCTGACGTAATCCATATAACGACTGTCCCACGCCGATCTCCCGTGGAGAGCGGTCACATCGGTAGATGTGACCGCTCTCCAGGGGCTTCCGGTGATACAATGACAGAAGATATCCTTCCACAGTGTATCACTCCACCATTCACTTGCGGCACCGCTGCATAGGAAAATTCTCACGCAGCATTGCAGTCAAGTGAGAGCATGAACTCCAGTGACCCCTCAGTGATAACACTGCAGGAGCCATTGTCTCCTGTCAGTGTGTCACTGGAGGCCCTGTAGAATGGTCACATCTCCTGATGTGACAGCTCTATAGGGGAGATAGTCTTGGGACACTCGTTATTACATGGATCACATCAGAACAGGGAATATTTATGTTTATTTTTTTTGCAGGTGATCGATGGCTTTGGGGAATTAGGAGTACAATAAAGATGGGAAAATGTGTTGTGTTTTATGTCATTAAAATACTTTATTCTGGCTGTGTCTTTAACCCATAAACAACTATAAGATTAGTAACAGATTGATGTCTTATTGACACCTCTCCATTACTAAGACGGGCTTGATGTCACCTTACAATACAAAGGTGACATCAACCCCCAACTATTACCCCATATGCCACCGCTACAGGGCAATGGGAAGAGAGAGGCTAAGTGCCAAATTGCGCCATTTCTGGGCTGACTGCGGGCTCGTGTTAGTAGCTGGGGGGGGCTAATATCCATGGTCCCTTCCTAGGCTATTAATATCAGCCCACAGCTGTCTGCTTAGCCTTTTGTGGCTATTAATTATAGGGGGACCCCACGTAATGCTTCCCTATTTTAATAGCCAGTAAAGGCTATGCAGACAGCTGCGGGTTGATATTAATAGCTTGGGAAGATCCATGGGTATTACCTCCTCAGGCTATAAACATCTGCCCCCCAGTCACTGGCTTTCCTCTTTGTAAAATTGCGCGGGAGCCCACGCCATTTTTTCCCTTCTTTTTAAATTAAACATTGCGTTTACGCAGATTTTTCTATCTATAGATATATCTATCGATAGATAAATCTATAAGTATTCACTTATTGTTTTGTGTGTGTAAACATTATATTTGAATATGGCATGTAATCAGGGCCGGGTCAGCACCCGGCACACCCGGGCAAATGCCGGGGCCCTGAGCAGGCGGGGGGGCCCACTCGCCGTCGGGCGCCCGTTAGCAGTGTCAGCACCGCCACTGGGCCCCCCCGCTTGCTCAGGGCCCCGGCACAAGCCGGCGCAATACGTACCTCTCCCGTGCCTCCGCTGCCGCAGCTCCGGGCTCCAGGGGGCGCCGGCGCTTCCTCTCACAGCAGCGCCGCTGAATGACGTCATCATTCAGCGGCCGGCTGTGCCAGAGAGCGCGCGGACGCCGGACAGCTGAGGCGTGGTGTGTGTGTGTGTGTGTGTGCCTGCCTGTGTGTATGTGAGAGAGTGCATGTGTGATGGTGGTGGGGGGAGGCAGGCAGTGATGGTGGTGAGGAGGCGATGATGATAATGGGGAGGCAATGATAATGGGAAGGCAATGATGATGATGATATTAATGGGGAGGCAATGATAATGATGATGATGGGGAGGCAATGATAATGGGAAGGCAATGATGATGATATTAATGGGGAGGCAATGATAATGGGAAGGCAATGATGATGATGATATTAATGGGAAGGCAATGATGATGATGATATTAATGGGGAGGCAATGATGATGATGGGGAGACAATGATAATGGGAAGGCAATGATGATGATGATATTAATGGGGAGGCAATGATAATGGGAAGGCAATGATGATGATGATATTAATGGGGAGGCAATGATAATGATGATGGGGAGACAATGATAATGGGAAGGCAATGATGATGATATTAATGGGGAGGCAATGATGATGATGATGGGCAGGCAATGATAATGATGATATTAATGGGGAGGCAATGATGATGATATTAATGGGGAGGCAATGATGATAGGGAGACAATGATGATGATGATGGGCAGGCAATGATGATGAGGGGAGGCAATGATGATGATAATGTGCAGGCAATGATGATGATAATGGGGAGTCTTTCCACAGCGCCCTTTCCTGAGCCGTAACAGTGCAGAACGCAGCACAGTGTAGAGGAGAGCTCCATATTTTGTATGGAGCATTATATGGGAACCAGTATCCTATATGGAGCATTATATTGGGTCCAGTATTCTGTATGGAGCATTATATGGGGGGTGACATCCTGCATGGGGTATTATATGGATGATGAGGGGGAGACTATGTGGTGCCCATAATATTGGAGGACTGTACTGTCCAGTCTGTACTGTGCGCTTTGAGGATTTGGCGGTTTTTGAGCTATTGTACAATTTACAATAGATATCACTCATGTAATGGAAGAAGAGAAGTATTTGGCATTGTACTATACCTATATTTCTCTGCAGTATCTGTGCATCATGAATCGTGGTCTGTGTTTAGGGGGCCCACTGAGACTCTTTCGCCCGGGGCCCATAAAAACCTGGAGCCGGCCCTTCATGTAATGATATTATAGTCTTCAATGGAGTATTTAAAAGAAGAGGTTGGACAAAGAAATGACATCACAATTCTTTTTTTGTTAAATAACATCTTAAGCTTAGTAAAACGCTGACAAATCCACATCAAAAACGCGTGGATTTTTACATGCGTTTTCTGCCAAGAGAGGCAGAATCTGCGTAGAAAATTTCACAGGCAAATCTGCAACGTGCACATACCGTTACCTGCCGCAGCCCCAGTATGTCACCAGTGTTTGCTGGCCGAGCAGAGTTTGCTGGCCGCGCAGGAGGTCAGTTCTTAATGTGAGTATATGGGCACCTTGTTCTGGCTCATAGACTTACATTGCGAGCTTGTGACTGCTATCTCCTTGTCTTCCAGTCAGTCAGTTGTGGTGACAAGATGGCAGCGCGTGACCGAAGCGGCGTTGTTAAAAGGTGAAGATGCAGGCATCTAAGAACAAGACTACATTAAGGGACCTTAGATTAGAAGCACCACTCCAGAGGTGAACAAAACAAGACACTGGAGTGGTGTTTTAAGGGGTTAAATTGGTGGAATTGGAGTAGAATCCACCTGGCACCAGCAGGTGATGTAACAGCTCCTAATCCAGAGTCATCACTACACATAACCGAATAACCCCTTGCATTATACCATTCTGCTGAAAAAGGGGTCTTCCATAACGACAAGGTAGCACCTAATCACGGGCTAACTAGTTAACTGCTGGGGCTCGCATTGATGCGGCAGAACAGCTAATTTTTATCCCCATTAGAATGGAGCAGTGTGTTAGATGCCTGACCTCTGCTCCATTCATTCTCTACAGAACTGCCATTAAAAGCCGCAGCCCCTTCGGAAATGAATGAAGCATGGATCACACATGCACACTGCTGCTCCATTCTAACAAGGTCAAAAGTTCCCGTTCTGCCCAGCAGTCAGACTCCCACCAAGCTATCGCCTATTCTGTGGACTACCCCTTTAACTGTGCATCACATGGCAGGAAGAGGTATATCTAACTGCAGCTGCACAGACATGACCGCTGCAGCCAATCACGCGCCATAGTGGTGATTTGCTGTTCACTGCTGCAGCAAATCAGTGGACATGATGAAAGTAGAGCTTTGGATACTGGTAGGATGACTGTGATTTTTTATTTTTGCCCATGCTGGAGAGATATTTCTGAAAAAAAGTACTATTTAATCTAATGATTAGGAGAATATGTATTAAATGGGTTGTAAAGACACTAAAGATTAGCGAACACAAAAATATAGACACATATATACAGGCAGAAATCTGTAATACAGAGCCAAACAGGAGCCTCCACATCGTGCAGTGCTACACTAACAGAGTGCTGCCATGCCCCCTCTCCATCCCTCTATATGATGTTCCCAGAAACTCAGGAGAATGCACTGCCTGCAATGTAAGTAATCCTCTTTCATCCCCCAGAACTGAGAAGACATTATCCACTGGAGAAGCCGGTGGGATCCCCTGAGGGCCCAAACCCAAAATCATAGAATGGTCAAAATGCCAGAAAAACACAAAAAAAACAAACATTGTAGGGCATTCAAGAGAAACATCACAAAAAATGCTATGAAAAAAGGTTCTAATTTACGGCGATAATAGTATAAATAATTTAGAATTTTGATAGATTGGACTTTTGCAGATGCAGCAATAACAGATACGATTCTGCTATCTCCCTAAGGGCCTGTGCACACGTTGCGGATTTGCCTGCGGATTTTTCTGCGCCAAATCCACACCTCTTGGCAGAAAACGCATGTCCTTTTTTGACGCGGTTTTTCATGCTTTTTCTCATGCGTTTTTGTATGCATTTTTGACAGTTAAATAAAGATATGTTGTTTAAGCAAAAAAAAAAAGATTTGTGATGTCATTTCTTGTCCAACCTCCTCTTTTACATTTGTCCAACCCACACTCCATATGGTTTGTGGTTCCACGGTCCGGAACCACAGCGCTTTGGACGGAGCGGAAATTCCGCTCCGTCTAAGCCCCGCCCCCTTTATGACGCGCGCTATTTCCGGAGGTGTTCAGGACACCTCCGGAACACCTCCGGAAATAACGCAGGGCTACATAGCCCTGTGTTAAATTCTGTTGCGGCGACGCACTGTCGCCGCAATACGCGAGGACATGCTGCGGTCTAAAAAGACGCGCCGCATGTCCGTTTACGCAGGTCTGCCACCTGCGTATTGTTTCTTGAAATCCCCTCCACTATGCTGTAACATCTGGACGCTGCGTGTTTGGCGCTGCGCCAGCGCACAGCGCCAAACACGCAGCGTTTCCTGACCGTGGAAACTCACCCTTACACACACACAGATAGAGATAGGCCGGCGTCACACTTGCGAGTGTGATGTGAGTAAGAGGCACGACTTTCTCGCATCAACACCTCTCTCGGACCCGAGTGTGCGGCTGCATGTATTTCTATGCAAGTGTGACGCCGGCCATAGATAGATAATAGATACCAGTAGTTAGATAGATAGATAGATAGAAAATACATAGATAGATGGATAATAGATAGATAGAAATATATATAGAAAGATAGATATATAGATAGACAGAAAGATATATAGGTAGATAGATGATAGATAAAATGGTACATAAATAGTTAAAGACACACACGCGTACACACACACAAAATCTTAACGCAATAGTTAATAAAAAAAAAATAGGCTCCCGCGCAATTTTCTGCGCCAGAGGGGGAAATCCGACAGCCGGGGCCAATATTTCTAGCCTGGGAAGGGGTTAATACCCATGGATCTTCCCAGGCTATGAATATCAGCCCGCAGCTAGCCTTCACTGGCTATTAAATAGGGGAACCCCCCCCCAAAAAAATGACTTGGGGTCCCCCTATAATTTATAGCCAGAAAGGCTACGCAGACAGCTGCAGGCTGATATTCATAGCCTAGGAAGGGGCCATGGATATTGGCGCCCCCCCCTGGCTAAAAATACCAGCACCCAGCCGCCCCAGAATTGGCGCATCTGTACGATGCGCCAATTCCGGCACTTAGCCCCTCTCTTCCCACTCCCCTGTAGTGGTGGGATATGGGGTAATAAGGGGTTAATATCACCTTGCTATTGTAAGGTGATATTAAGCCCGGTTAATAATAGAGAGGCGTCAATAAGACACCTATCCATTATTAATCTTATTAATAAAGGGTTAAAAACACAAGCATAAGAATAAATTATTTTAATGAAATAAAACACAACACGGTTTTCATATCTTTATTATACGCTCAGATCCAAGCGACGCCCTCGATCTCCTGTAATAAAACGTAAAAAAATAAAACAACCGTATACTCCCTGTCTGACGCAGTCCAATTAATAACGAGGGTCCCTCGACGGTCTCCCCTATAGAACGGTGACATCAGGTGATGCCACTGCTCTGTAGGGGCTCCCAGTGATGCACTGACAAGAGACAATGGCTCCTGCAGTGCATCACTGAGGTTACCTGAGTTCATTGTCTCACTTTATGGCAATGCTGCGTGGGAATTTTCTCACCCAGCATTGCCGTGAGAGAATGAACGGAAGTGACTTCATTCTCTCCCGGCGGCAGAGCGGTATACAGACGGATGGTGTCGGGGAATAGGTGAGTATATACTCTATGTGTTGTATGTCATGTGTATGTTATATGTTCTGTATGTCATGTATGTGTTTTTTTTTATATTCAGCACATTAGCCGGATGATGGGACTACTACTGTCCCATCATTGGCTAATGTGTCAGTCACTGTCACTGTAGCAGGCATAGCCGGATGGGACTTATAGTCCCATCCGATGATGCCTGCATACACAGATCACGCACACAGCCCCGCACACCGCCGCACATACACAGATCACGCACACAGCCCCGCACATACACCGATCCCGCACACAGGCCTGCACACTGCCGCGCAGACACCGGCACACAATCACCGCCCACACACATAGCACCGCACACTATACACGCCCACGCACCGCCAAAACACATAGCGCCGCACACTATACACGCCCACGTACCGCCCACACACATAGCACCGCACAATATACCCGCCCACGTACCACCCACACACATAGCGCCGCACACTATACATGCCCACGCACCGCCCACACACATAGCGCCGCACACTATACACACCCACGTACCGCCCACGCACATAGCGCCTCACACATCATATACACACCCACACTCCACCCACACACTTCCCTTCTCCCGAACTGCAGCGTTTTCACCCGCAGCAAAACCGCAGATCTTTTTTAGACCTGCGCTTTTGCTGCAGAAGTGCCCACTCATTGCAAGTCAATGGGCGCCGAACTGCTGCAGTTCCCCACAAAGAATTGACATGCTGCGGAAAATAAAGCGCGGCGAAACCATGCGTTTTTTTCCGCAGCATGTGCACTGCAGACATGCGGTTCCCATTGGATTACATTGCATGTGCACTGTGCTGCGGGTTGGATGCATTTCCACACGTTGAAAAATGCAGTGGAAACGCATCTAAAAACGCAACGTGTGCACAGGGCCTTAGGGTGTGTTACCACGGTCAGGATTCCGACAGTAAATGCTGCGTGTTTGACGCTGTGCGCTGGCGCAGCGTCAAACACACAGAATCCAGATGTTACAGCATAGTGGAGGGGATTTCAAGAAATCCTGTCTCCATTATGCGCAAAAACACGCAGGCGGCAGACCTGCATTAACTGATATGCGGCGCGTCTTTTTAGATGCAGATGTCATCCCTTGCGCGACGATCCCGCGAGGAAATAACCACCTATGTAGCGCTGCGGTGATTCCGGATGTGTTCAATGAACACATCTGGATTCACTGCGCGTTCACTAGGGGGCGGGGCTTTGGGCGGAGCGGACTTTCCGCTCCGTCCAAAGCGCTGTGTTTCCTGATCGTGGAAACACAGCCAAGAGTGTTTAAAGGAGAAAATGCGCCATAGATTTTGTTGTGCAATTTCTCCTGAATACGCCGATACCAATATGTGGGGGGTAAACAACTGTTTGGGCTCACGGCAGAGCTCGGAAAGGAAGGATCACCATTCAACTTTTGGAACGCAAAATTGTCTGGAATTGGTAGCAGACACTATGTCGTGTTTGAAGAGCCTCTGATGTGCCTAAACAGTGGAAACCCCAAACAACTGACCTCATTTTGGAAACTACAACCCTCAAAGATTTTATCCAGGGGTGTAATGAGGATTTTGTACCCACAGGTACTACACACAATGTGATAACATTAGGTTGTCATTTAGAAATATTTTAATTTTTTCACAAAAATGTTGTTTTAGCCCCAGTTTTTTCACTTTTGCAAGAGATTACATGAAAAAATGGGCACTCAGTTTGTTACCCAGTTTCATCTGAGCGCAGCAATACTCCACATGTCAAAAACACTGTTGGACAAACGGCAGGGATCTGAATGGAAGGAGCAATATTTGAATCTTGGAACACAAATTTGGCTCAAATAGAGTTCTTGGACATGCCAAAACTGCCTAAACTCCACAATTGACCCCATTTTCTAAACTGCACCCCCTTAAAATTCATTTATAGATGTTATGAGTCTTTTGAGCCCACATTTTATCAAGGGATTTAGTTCAAAATGAGTGTGAAAAATATATATAAATACTTTTTCACAAATCGTAATTTTTAGAACAAATTTTTAATACATAGTAGTGAGAGGTGAGGAAATGGACCTCAAAATTTATAGACCTATTCCTCCTTGCTCAAACATAAACCCATTAGTATAGTTTGAATGAACAATCGGGCCCAAAACGGATTGGCACCCTGTCTATTTTTAGGTCATAAATTCATATACAGTTGTGTTTGCCCCCTTCCTGATTTCTCTTTGTCACGACAGCACCCACTGAGAGAGGGGATCCACCCCTAGGAACAGGAAACCTACGGAGGGATAAAAGGGGCGGCCCCCCTCTCTCCTCAGTTGGTTTCCTGTTCCTAGGAGAGGAACCTATGGAGAAGAGGATTCCCGAGCGGGATGCCGCCTGTGCGGTATCTGAGGGAGCGGCAGGGGGGTCCTGGTACAGCTCCCCCCTCGTGTGATATAATTACCTGGGCCTACCAGGGGAGAGCCCTCGGCTGAGAGGAAGCACCTGAGATGCCCTAGCTTATGGAGGTAACATAAGGAAGAGGCACAGAATTCATGGGTGCGAGGCCAGTAGCGATGCTGCTCTGGCTCGCACAACAGAGAGCGGTGCACCTAACCTTTTCACAATTGCACTGTGCCTGGAGAATTAGTGCAGCACAGTGGCTGCCCTACCTGGACGGGACCTGGGAACTACGGCGTGTTCAGAACTTGGCGTGGAGGGGTCCGCCGCCTCCCTCTTATCAGTGGTGTAGGGGCGGGACCAGAGATTCCCCAGGCATGGGAGTCGCGTGGCCAGGATCGCAGCACCGGCACGAGCGTGCAATGCGGTCCCCGGAAGTAGTGAGTTAGACTTCCGGGGATACCATAGAGATGTGCGGTAGTACAGAGCTAGCGCAGGGGGGAATAGAACCCGGAAGTGAAAACAGCACTTCCGGGTCATCGCTGCAAAAAAAAAAAAAAATGAGAAATTGGGGAAAGCTGCATAAAAGCACCGGCCATATGGCATACCGGTGCGCAGCAATGTCATCCCCAAGTGACCCTGTTTCGCGCCCACCTGATGAACTGGTGGAACCACGTCGCAGCAGTAGCAGGAAAAGTGGAAGTGGACACTCTAAGCAGAGTAGATCCACTAACAGAACCAGACGGAAATCATCTTGCTCCACACCGCAGCCAGATCCATCATCTCCTTCAACTCCAAAGCCGGTACCATGCTGACAAAAGAGCTTCACTGGGTGAGTGTCATAAATCACACCTGTCAAGCTGATAGCCCTTCCCCCTCTTTTCTATCTGTTCTTAGGCAAAAAAACGGAGAAATCCAAACACAAGGAATGTGCCCTATGCTCCCAGCCTCTCCCGGACACGTATCCTAAAAGATTGTGTTAGACTTGTATTGGCCATACACTTCAGGAGGAAAGTTCAGTAAGAACGGAAGACATCCGCCTAATGATTAGAAAAGAGCTACAGGCCCTAGGGGTGCGACTAGTATCACGGGAAGGAGATCCCTTAGAGAGGTCACCCCGCCCAGGGTAGGATCCTCTTCGGACAGTGGAGAACTTAATTCAGAGGCTTCACATGAATCCGTTTCCTCGGAGGAAGAGGAACATACATGCTTTCCAACTGATAGTATAGATAACCTGATCAAATCAGTGAGGAACACTATGGGGTTGTCAGAGATAAAAGACCCTAAAACTCCCCAAGAGATTATGTTTTCGGGTCTCTCCCAGCGAAAAGGTCGAGTATTCCAAATAATTCCAGCCATAAAGGATTTAGTTAAGAAGGAGTGGGAAAAGCAGGGGCAGAGATGCTTTATGCCGGCAGCATCCAAAAGGTGGTACCCCTTCGATGACGAAGATCTAGCCTCCTGGGCAAAAGCGCCCAAAGTACAGTCATGAACAAAAGTTTTGAGAATGACACAAATATTATATTTTCACATGATCTGCTGCCCTCTGGTTTTTATGTGTGTTTGACAGATGTTTTTATCACAGACAGAAATATAATAATTGCAAACATATGAGTAACAAAAGCTTATATTGACAGTTAGAATGAGTTAATGCAGCAAGTCAATATTTGCAGTGTTGACCCTTCTTCTTCAGAACCTCTGCAATTCTCCCTGGCATGCTCTCAATCAACTTCTGGACCAAATCCTGACTGATAGCAGTCCATTCTTGCACAATCAATGCTTTCATTTTGTCAGAATTTTTAGGTTTTTGTTTGTCCACCCGTCTCTTGATGATTGACCACAAGTTCTCAATGGGATTAAGATCTGGGGAGTTTCCAGGCCATGGACCCAAAATCTCTATGTTTTGTTCCCTGAGCCATTTAGTTATCACCTTTGCTTTATGGCAAGGTGCTCCATCATGCTGGAAAAGGCATTGTTGATCTCCAAACTGCTCTTGGAGGGTTGGGAGAAGTTGCTCTTGGAGGACATTCTGGTACCATTCTTTAATCATGGCTGTGTTTTTAGGCAAGACTGTGAGAGAGCCGATTCCCTTGGCTGAGAAGCAACCCCACACATGAATGGTTTCAGGATGCTTAACAGTTGGCATGAGACAAGACTGGTGGTAGCGCTCACCTTGTCTTCTCCAAATGAGGCATTTTTCTGATGTCCCAAACAATCAAAAAGGGGATTCATCAGAGAAAATAACTTTACCCCAGTCCTCAGCAGTCCACTGCCTGTACCTTTTGCAGAATATCAGTCTGTCCATGCTGTTTTTTCTGGAGAGAAGTGGCTTCTTTGCTGCCCTCCTTGAGACCAGGCCTTGCTCCAAGAGTCTCCGCCTCACAGTGCGTGCAGATGCACTCACACCTGCCTGCTGCCATTCCTGAGCAAGCTCTGCACTGCTGGTAGCTCGATCCCGCAGCTGAAACACTTTTAAGAGACAGTCCTGGTGCTTGCTGGTCTTTCTTGGGCGCCCTGGAGCTTTTTTGGCAACAATGGAACCTCTCTCCTTGAAGTTCTTGATGATGCGATAGATTGTTGACTGAGGTGCAATCTTTCTAGCTGCGATACTCTTCCCTGTTAGGCCATTTTTGTGCATTGCAATGATGACTGCACGTGTTTCTTTAAAGATAACCATGTTAACAGAAGAGAAACAATGATGCCAAGCACCAGCCTCCTTTTAAAGTGTCCAGTGGTGTCATTCTTACTTAATCATGACAGATTGATCTCCAGCCATGTCCTCATCAACACCCACACCTGTGTTAATGGAGCAATCACTGAAAAGAGGTTAGCTGGTCCTTTTAAGGCCGCTCTGCAATGATGTTGAAATGTGTTTTGGGGGATAAAGTTCATTTTCTAGCCAAATATTGACTTTGCAAGTAATTGCTGTTAAGCTGATCACTCTTTATAACATTCTGGAGTATATGCAAATTGCCATTAGAAAAAGTGAAGCTGTAGACTTTGTAAAAATTAATATTTGTGTCATTCTCAAAACTTTTGGCCATGACTGTAGATGCAGCTGTGGCCTCAACCTCCCGCCGGTCCTCTCTACCAGAAGAGGATACTGGAATTCTATCAGACCCCCTGGATCGGAAAGCAGATGCACTGCTAAAAAGGTCCTGGGAATCGTGTATAGGGGCATTCAAGCCAGCAATATCGGCCACGTGTACTGGCAGAGCCATGTTAATATGGTTAGACCAGCTGGAGGAGAATATAAAAAATGGTCTATCTAGAGATAAGCTACGTTCCTCCATCCCTCTAATTAAAGGTGCAGCAGCCTTCTTATCAGACGCTTCAGTAGACTCTCTGCGCCTAGTGGCAAGAACGGCGGGATTAACTAACGCGGCTCGAAGGGCGTTATGGTTGAAAGGTTGGAAGGGGGACGCACAGACCAAGTCTAAACTCTGCGCTATACCCTGCCAGGGAGGGCATTCAGGAAGCCAGCATTTGGCAGGAAGAAAGACTATAAAACTCAGAACTCCTGGAATAATAAGGATTTCAAGCAGAAGGGAAACCTATTCGGTAAACGTCCCTTCAGATCAGGAGATAAATTCCGGTAGTTCCAACCTACCGGTGTGTGGCAGACTATTACACTTCAGCTGTCACTGGGAAAAGGCTATTAATATTGTAAAATCAGGCCTATCATTAGAATTTGTCCAGAACCCCCCGGACTCCTTTCTATCGATTCCTTTAAAGTCCCAGGCTCAGCAAGAGGCATTAGAATTAGAAATTAAAGGCCTGTTATCCAAAAAAGTACTAGTGGAGATTCCGGTACATCAAAAAGGGAAAGGCTTTTACTCTCCCTTGTTTCTGGTATCCAAACCAGAT
Source organism: Oophaga sylvatica (assembly GCA_033576555.1). NCBI lineage: Eukaryota > Metazoa > Chordata > Amphibia > Anura > Dendrobatidae > Oophaga > Oophaga sylvatica. The sequence goes on along the minus strand of JARQOD010000003.1, from coordinate 276,497,782 downwards.
GGTTCATTTAGAACCATAGTTAATTTAGAAAATGCTGAATACCTTTTTGAGGGCCCAAACCTTCAAAATGGAATCTATACGGTCAGCCATAAAACTTTTATTCCCAGATGCTACATGGCGGTCGTGGATCTCAAGGATGCGTATTATCATCTGCCGATACAAATCTCACATCAACGCTTTCTCCGAGTAGCAGTCACATTAGAAGGCAAGATCCGTCATCTTCAGTTCGCGGCAATGCCCTTCGGACTATCTATGGCACCCCGCGTCTTCACCAAACTAATGCTGGAGGTGATGTCATATTTGCGAATTAAAGATACCCTGGTAATCCCGTACCTGGATGATCTTCTAATAGTGGGAAATTCGTATCTGCAGTGTGAACGCAGACTATCTGACATAATCTCATCCTTACAGAACTTAGGTTAGCTGATAAACTGGGAAAAATCCAGGCTAGGCCCGGTAACCTGTCAGACGTTCCTAGGTCTTCATCTGGACTCAGCAAGTCAGAGATGTCTGCTGCCGGAGGCAAAAAAATTAACCGTGATTAATAAAGTACGTCTTGTAATAGATAATCCTATAATATCCCTAAGAGAAGGTATGTCCTTGCTGGGCTCTTTGACCTCATGTATTCCGGCAGTCCAGTGGGCCCAGTTTCATACCAGAAAATTACAAAGAATCATCCTGCAAGAAGAAGAGAGTCTACGGGGACAGTTAGAGAGCATAATATCCCTACCGTCGGAAGTGATCAGTTCCCTAACCTAGTGGCTAGATCCAAATAATCTCTCGGGAGGGGTTCCTTGGGTAGTGGTCCCCTCAAATATAGTAACCACAGATGCCAGTCCCTTAGGATGGGGAGCACATTTAAAAGATAATATGGTGCAGGGACGGTGGTCTAGATCAGAGGCAGAGGACTCGTCAAATATGAGAGAGTTAAAAGCTATATATCATGCTGTATGTAACTTTCTTCCGCAGCTGCAAGGAACTCATACAAGGATTCTATCGGACAACACCACCTCTGTGGCATACCTAAACCAACAAGGAGGTACATGATCAGTAGCGCTCATGTCTATCACGGAAAATGTTTTAAAATTGGCAGAAAATCATCTGTCCCTGTCAGCAGGGCCGTATTTCCCATTAGGCACCCGAGGGCACGTGCCTAGGGCGGGACTCTGCGGGGGGGCTGCTCCTGAGCAAGCTTTTTTTTTTTTTTCTTATAAGTCCGGCGGTCCGCCCAATCCCCACCACCCCCCACTCCCCCATCATACCTCCTCCTGCGCAGCTCCACCGTCCAGCGCCGCCGCCGACATCTCTAGAGCGCGCTGCATACATGTACCGTACCGCTCGTTAAGCTGATGAATATGGATGTCACTCCACTCTCATAGGCGTGGCATCCATATTCATGAGTTTAATGAGCGGTACCTACCACGTGACCGCGCCGGCGCCAGTCAGACTGTGAGTGTCTGTCATAACAAAAACAGACTCACGTGCAGCAGCAGGCAGCCTGAGCCAGTAGCAGGGACCGGACCGCGCCTCCACACAGACTCAGGTGAGCGGCATGAGACCCGGTGCCGGCGGTGCCTGCCCCGTACCGTTCAGAATGTGCGCGCCGCTGTGTGTGACGTAGTGCGGGAGGATCAGGGAGAAGGACGAGCCACAAGTTCAGGCGGTGGTGTCCCGGGTCGGGCGCAGGAGCAGGCATCACTGGGGTGAGTGAACCTGCAGAGCGGGGAGGCCGGACCTAGCTGCAGGCTCGGCCGCAAAACTTTATAGTTGTGGAGTGAGAGGAGACTGTTATGTTTAGGTAGCTGAGGAGATATAGCAAAAACAGTAATACACCAGAGAGGCTGGAACCTATTGGATTGCAGTAACCTGAACTAACCACACAACTAGAGGTAGCCGTGGAGCGTTCCTACGTTGATCCTAGATGCCTAGTCATAGCCTGAGAGATAACTACACCTAAAGGCAGAAAGATGAAAGCTATCTGCCCGGAGCAGATCCCCAAAGAAAATAGGAAGCCCCCAAACATGTAATGGCGGTTAGACAAGAAGAAAGCACAATGTAAGGTTCTGTGTATCTGTTTCTGAAACTCAGTTTGTTCGTCGGCCATTTTGCTTTCTGTTTTGCTGCAGCTATCTTGCCCTCAGTCAAAATGGAGTTTTCCAGCTTGCATGTTCCCGCCCTGATTCTCTCCGTTTGCTTCTTAAACAGCCACAGCTGAGCAATCAGTGCTTCAGAATCTAGCCTGCAGTGAACCTGTGTTCTGACTCCTGAAGCCTTGGACCTTGTACTCCAGCCATTCCTACTGAGGAACTCTGAAGCACTTGTGGACTCTGAACTCTGCTCTTGAGAGCCTCACGTTTGCATGGACTTGCGGTAACAGAGAAGAAGATCTGAATCTGTTGTGGAGAGTTATTGCTGAGCTTAGATTACTCTGGCCTGCTGTGTCTCCTGCTTCTGTGTTGCAACCTGTGTGTTTATTTTTGCCAATTTGTATGAAGCAATACAAGACTTTCTTTATCAACCTGTGTCTCAAGTATTTTCATCGCACCCAAGCACAAGACGCTATATGAACTGTACCACATACATTACAAGATTCTAAGCAAACGGAGAGAATCAGGGCGGGAACATGCAAGCTGGAAAACTCCATTTTGACTGAGGGCAAGATAGCTGCAGCAAAACAGAAAGCAAAATGGCCGACGAACAAACTGAGTTTCAGAAACAGATACACAGAACCTTACACACGGACACAGACAGACAATAGAATGAGCAAACGCTGGGGCCCAATCTGTCTAGACAGAAAAGTACAGGAAAGAATTCTGACTGCAATCCAACAAAAAACCCTTAAAAATACCAACACTTCTGATTGCCAAAAAACCTGAGATCACACGATCTCATCCACCTAAATCAGATCTCTAGTGTAACAAAACCAAGCCGCAGCCACTGAAAAAACAGGAAAAAGCAAATGAACAAATAACAGTGGCTACAGATAAACTGAGAGGAGCACAGGCCCCAGGAGGGGACCCGGCTGACCTCCACAAAAGTGCAGAAAACTATGCAAAAAGCAAGCACAAAAAGAAAAGCAGAAAATATCTTATCTGAAAGCAGCAGATGCAGGCAAGACTCCAGCAAACTTCCAAATGAACCAGGAACCACAATTGAGACAAGAACAATTGATCACCGGCGACCATCATGGGAAGGAACCTCCCTTATATCAGTCCAGTCAGTGATCCCAGATTGCCATTCCTTGCTGGAAGGTTCAGTACTGTCTGTAACCACCCGAGGGAGCCTCTGCTCAGAAACCATCTCTAGCACATTCACAACAGGAGCCCCTGCAGGGGTGAAGAGAAGCAGGTGTGCAGTACTGGGGAAGCGGCACCGCGCGTACCCCGCTGTCTGCACCCTGCTTTAGAGGTGGTATAGAGAGATGGTGAATGGGGACCCCACCCCCAAAAGGGGGGCAGTATGGACTTATAGTAGGGTCTGTACTGAGGGGGCATCCTTCTGTCAAGTATATGCACAGGGTAGGGTGGGCATGGTATCTGCAGCATGCACACAAGAAAGGGGATGGGTGGGGGTCTCCTACTTTCAGCATTTGAGGGTCTCCTGCTTTTAGCATTTGGGGGTCTCCTTGCCCTATTGTGGGGGTCTCCTGCTTTTAGCATTTGGGGGTCTCCTTGCCCAATTTTTTTACTCTCTTCGGCCAGAGCAGACTTGTTTTGCATCTTTGCACTATGCAGTGACTGTCGGGGTATGAGCCCCCTTAACCCTAAGGGTATGTGCACACGCTGCAGATTTAGATGCGGATCCGCAGCGTTTTTGGAGGCGCGGAATTGCATCAAATCCGCAGTGTAGTGCACAGCCAATGTTAGTCTATGTTAATTTGAGGTTTGGTGTGCACATGCTGTGGAATAATATGTGCAGATTTGTAGCATTTTTATTTCCACAGTATGTAAATTCTTTTTGCGGCTCTGCAGCGTTTCTGCACCCATTGACTTACATTGAGTCAGTCAAATCCGCAGGTTTAAAAAGATCTGCGGATTTCCTGCAGATGTGCATGCGAGAAACGCTGCAGATAGGGAGGAGGAAGAGTGTGTGGACGAAGACTGTGTGTGCAGTTAATATGTGCGGGTTTGTGTGCGGGTGTCTGTGTATCTATGTGTGTGTGTGGGTCTGTGTGCAGGTGTATGCGCAGCTGTGTGTGTGTGGGTCTGTGTGTAGGCAGGCAACTAGTCCCATCCGGCTATGTCTGCTACAGTGACATCAGTAGCCGATGATGGGACAGTAGTAGTCCCATCATCCTGCTACTGTGTTGAATAGTAAAAAAAACAACACACATAAGGTATATACTCACCATACTGCTAATCCCCGAAGTCCTCGATCCCCTGTAAAAAAAAATAAATAACAAACACAACTTTATACTCCCTGTTTCGACGTAATCCATATAATAACGACTGTCCCACGACGATCTCCCGTGGAGAGCTGTCACATCGCAGAAAATTCCACAGGCAAATCAGTTGCTTCCAGTCCCCGTTGGATATTTTGCATCCTTTTTAGGGATGAACTAGCAAGGTGCAGGGACAGGTAGTGATGGCTACTTGCGGACATGTGCGGCACTTGTGGTTTTGTACTTGCGGTGAGACAAAAAAAACACTGCTAGCAGCGTTTTTTTTCCGTTGATGAAAGTACCGCATTTACCGGATTGCGGCAAAACCGTAAGTGATGCACATGTCCACAAGTCCCATAGGGAATGAATGAGGCTGAACACAGTGATCTGTTACGCGGCAGATGCGGAAAAACTGCTGGATCTGCCACGAATGGCAAAAATCGCTGATGTGAAAGTAGCCTAAGTCACTGACGACAGTGTCTGCATTAGTCATACTCACCAATGGGGGAGGCAGAACGAAAAGTGCCTAGGGCAGCATCAACTCTAAATACGGCCCTGCCTGTCAGCCCTGCACGTCAGAGGGATAGCCAACGTCAAAGCAGATTTTCTCAGTCGCCATACCCTACATCAAGGAGAGTGGGTGCTCAGTCGCCGAATCTTCAAGATGATAACAGTCAGGGGGGGCAGGCCGGAAATAGACCTGTTTGCCACGAGGAACAACAGGCAGGTCGAAAGGTTTGCTTCGCTATTCAAGATGGACAGTCCTGACATACTAGACGCTTTGCAGACCCCATGGACATTTCGCCTGGCCTATGTCTTTCCTCCAATGATATTATTACCAATCGTCATCCGGAAAATAAGGGTGGAGGGAGCGAGAATAATCTTAATAGCTCCATTCTGGCCCAAGAGGCCGTGGTTCTCATGGCTGAGAGCCATGTCGGTCTCAGATCCATGGTGTCACGTCGCCGTTGGATTCAGTGGCTGGTGTTCATGCCTCAGACGCTGGGAGTCGCCGGACTCGTTTGGCTGATGGTGCCGGTGATAGGAGTGCGGTATCCTCATATGGTTCTGCTCCTTTGACGCCGGCCTCTGTCGCTGCGCATCTCCATGTTTAACCTGTGGGTAATGTTGGTGACAGAGAAGAGGTCTCTGCGCAGGCGTCTGGTGGGCGTAGGCTTCGCTCTTCTGTCAGAGGTGAAGTGGTTGGTGTCAGTCATGCATCACCATCTGGCCTGGTTCTGGGGGCGGTCCAGATGAGGTCATCAGACTGTGAGCCTGTGAGAGGTAGCCATGCCCTTCAAATGCCTTGGAGCCTGGCTTGTGGGCCGCCAGATATAGTCTTGGTTTCCCCAGTGTGCTAGTTTGTTTTGCTATTGTATTTCTGACCTTTGCCTGGATTTCTTAGTACCGGATTCTCGCCTCCCTAAGGGATGAATATTTAACCCCTCTAGTCCAGAACGTCAGGCCATGAAAGACTACATAACAGACAGTTTGCAAAAAGGTTTATTAGACCATCCAGTGGGGCCTGGTTCTTTTTTGTGGAAAAGAAAGATGGTGGTCTCAGACCTTGCATTGATTACCGTGAGCTAAACGCAATCACTGTGAAAAAACAGTATTCGCTTCCACACATTCCTGATCTTTATAATCAGCTGTTGGAGCCCATTGGTTTACTAAACTTGACCTCCGAGGAGCATATAATCTTGTCCGTATAAGAAAGGGAGATGAGTGGAAGACCACGTTTAACACACCCCTCGGCCACTTTGAGATCCGATATCCTCATATGGTTCCGCTCCTTTGACGCCAGCCTCTGTCGCTGCGCATCGCCATGTTTTGCCTGTGGGTAATGTTGGTGACAGAGAAGGGGTCTCTGCGCAGGCGTCTGGTGGGCGTAGGCTTCGCTCTTCTGTCAGAGGTGAAGTGGTTGGTGTCAGTCATGCATCACCATCTGGCCTGGTTCTGGGGGCGGTCCAGATGAAGTCATCAGACTGTGAGCCTGTGAGAGGTAGCCATGCCCTTCAAATGCCTTGGAGCCTGGCTTGTAGGCCGCCAGATATAGTCTTGGTTTCCCCAGTGTGCTAGTTTGTTTTGCTTTTGTATTTCTGACCTTTGCCTGGATTTCTGACTGTTCTTCTGCCTGCCGATTTTGTACCTCTGCTGTCCGCCTGGTTTTGACTTGAACTTTAGCCTGAATTTCTGACCCTTCTACTGCCTGCCGATTTTGTACTTTTGCTCCCCTCCTGGTTTTGACCCTTGGACTTCTGACTACGCATTTGGTCTCGCTTTTTATTCCCGTCCTAGCGTCCTTCCTACTCCGGTCCACTGCTCTCAAAGGCAGCTACCCCCTGGGCTTTGCTATAATTCCAGATCCCTGTATAGGAGTAAAGGGTCTCGAGGTTTCTCGGGGTGCTGTCTTACCTGCAGTTCAGACCTGCAGTGGGCGGACGCCACATTATATCTGGTCATAAAAAAACGTTTTTATATATATTCTGGATATATATAAAAGCATTTCCTAACCCTTTCTCTGAATTTTTTTTTCCGTCCTCTCCTTTTCTGAGCTGATTTTGTTGCTAAAGCACCTGTGTCCTGCTTCATTGCTCAGTCCTGTGGAGGATCACTCCCATCATCTCCTACTAACATGCTGCACAAGCTACAGTCTGGAGACCTCTGGGAAAACACTGGACGTCAGAAGCCTTCACTGCGTGGATGTCAGCACCTGGGTAGCTCTGGCCATGCCTGCCCAGGTGCCCAGGTATTGCCCGCTGATGCAGCCAAAGTCCTTTTACCTACTTCTTTGTCTTACCTGAAGAAATCTGTGTGTGTGGAGACTTATGTGGATAGTGGCTCAGAAGGCAATTTCATAATTTCCTGGTAGCGAGAAATCTTGGGGTACCACTGCTAAGGCTTAATGCTCCCATTAAAACCACTGCTATTAATGGCACTCCTATCGTCCAGGATGGAGTGGAGTTTGTCACTGAGGAAATATCAATGTCAGTGTGATCGTTACATGCTGAACATGTGTCATTTTTTGTTATTCATAATATATCATCCGCTGTTATTCTGGGTATGCCATGGTTATGCAAACATAATCCAGTCATTGACTGGCACTTGGGTGATATCGTACGCTGGAGCCCAGAGTGTCAGGATAATTGTATATCGCTATCAGTGAACCAAGTTAAAATCACACCTTCCCCCTTTGTACCCTATGCATTCAGAGATTATGAGGATGTATTTTCTGTATTGGAATCAGAGAAATTACCCCCTCATAGAAAGTATGATTGCCCCATAGACTTAGTACCGGATTCTCGCCTCCCTAAGGGGAGAATATTTAACCCCTCTAGTCCAGAACGTCAGGCCATGAAAGACTACATAACAGACAGTTTGCAAAAAGGGTTTATTAGACCATCCAGTGGGGGCCTGGTTCTTTTTTGTGGAAAAGAAAGATGGTGGTCTCAGACCTTGCATTGATTACCGTGAGCTAAACGCAATCACTGTGAAAAAACAGTATTCGCTTCCACACATTCCTGATCTTTATAATCAGCTGTTGGAGCCCATTGGTTTACTAAACTTGACCTCCGAGGAGCATATAATCTTGTCCGTATAAGAAAGAAAGATGAGTGGAAGACCACGTTTAACACACCCCTCGGCCACTTTGAGATCCGATATCCTCATATGGTTCCGCTCCTTTGACGCCAGCCTCTGTCGCTGCGCATCGCCATGTTTTGCCTGTGGGTAATGTTGGCGACAGAGAAGGGGTCTCTGCGCAGGCGTCTGGTGGGCGTAGGCTTCGCTCTTCTGTCAGAGGTGAAGTGGTTGGTGTCAGTCATGCATCACCATCTGGCCTGGTTCTGGGGGCGGTCCAGATGAAGTCATCAGACTGTGAGCCTGTGAGAGGTAGCCATGCCCTTCAAATGCCTTGGAGCCTGGCTTGTAGGCCGCCAGATATAGTCTTGGTTTCCCCAGTGTGCTAGTTTGTTTTGCTTTTGTATTTCTGACCTTTGCCTGGATTTCTGACTGTTCTTCTGCCTGCCGATTTTGTACCTCTGCTGTCCGCCTGGTTTTGACTTGAACTTTAGCCTGAATTTCTGACCCTTCTACTGCCTGCCGATTTTGTACTTTTGCTCCCCTCCTGGTTTTGACCCTTGGACTTCTGACTACGCATTTGGTCTCGCTTTTTATTCCCGTCCTAGCGTCCTTCCTACTCCTGTCCACTGCTCTCAAAGGCAGCTACCCCCTGGGCTTTGCTATAATTCCAGATCCCTGTATAGGAGTAAAGGGTCTCGAGGTTTCTCGGGGTGCTGTCTTACCTGCAGTTCAGACCTGCAGTGGGCGGACGCCACACATGGATCCTCCCTTGGGACCGGGACCTTCTCTCACAGGGGCCCTTCTATCACCCTCAGGTCAAAGGCTTGCACCTCACGGCTTGGAACTTGAAAGACAGCTATTAAAGCTAAGAGGTTTTTTAGACGGACTAATTAATACCCTTCTGCATAGCAGGAAAGAGGCCACAACTAATATATATGCCAGAGTCTGGAAGAAATTTCTAGCTTTTCATTCGGCATGCCTATCGGGTGAAGTACATATTCCGGCTATCCTAGAATTTTTGCAAAAGGGGCGTGAGTTGGGGCTGTCAGTAAATACACTTAAAGTCCAAGTCTCGGCTCTAGGGGCCTTATATAGTCATGACGTAGCAGGCAATAAATGGATAGCTCGGTTTATCTCAGCTTGCCATCGAGCACAACCAGTCCATATACTGCAGATGCCACCTTGGGACTTAAACTTAGTCTTAGAGGCCTTAACGGAAACTCCATTCGAGCCCCTTCATTCAGTACCAATAAAATATGCCTCATTAAAAACCATTTTGTTAGTGGCCTTGGTCTCAGCAAGAAGAGTGAGTGATCTCCAGGCCTTATCAATAGATCCTCCCTTCTTGTCTGTATTCCCGGACAAGATAGTGTTGAAAACAGACCCGTCCTATCTCCCTAAAGTGGGGACTAAATTTCATAGGTCTCAAGAAATCTACCTTCCTTCCTTTTATGATAACCCCTCATCACCACGGGAAAAAAGATTTCACACTTAAGGCGTATAAAGGGCCGTCTTAGCATATTTGGACAGGACTAGACCCTGGAGGCAGAGCAGGGCTCTCTTTGTGTCTTTCCAGGGCAGCCGTAAGGGGACAGGAGTCACGAAGAGCACGCTGTCTCGATGGATTAGAGACGCAATATCACTGGCATATTTAACAAAGGGGAAGGTCCCACCGCAGGGCGTGAAGGCACATTCCGCACGGGCCATATCTTCCTCCTGGGCAGAAAGAGCAGATGTCCCGATAGACCTTATATGTAAGGCCGCAACCTGGGCTTCACCTTCTACCTTCTATAACCACTATAGGTTAGATCTATCTTCCTCAACAGACCTAGTGTTTGGTAGATCAGTTCTTGACACGGTGGTCCCTCCCAGGTGATTGTCTCTGAAAATCTCTCAGTGGGTGCTGTTGTGGCAAAGAGAAAAAAAACGTTTTTTTTTCATGTTTGTCACACTCAATATTTGAGATCACCAAACAAAGTTAAATATTATACTAAGATAACACAAGTGAACAAAAAATGTAGTTTTTAAATTAAGGTATTTATTATTAACCCCTTAAGGACCAAGCCACTTTGTAGGTTAATGACCAGGCCTCATTTTTTAAATCTGACCACTGTCAGTTTATGAGGTAATTACTCTGGAGCGCTGCAACGGATCCCACTGATTCTGAGAATGTTTTTCGTGACATTGTACTCCATGATAATGGTAAAATTTCTTTGATATGACTTGGGTTTATTTGTAAAAAAAAATCGTAAATTTGGCAAAAATTTTGGAAATTTCACAATTTTCAAACTTTTAATTTTTATGCCCTTAAATCAGTGTTATGTCACACAAAAGTTAATAAATAACACTTCCCACATTGCTACTTTACATCAGCACAATTTTTGAAACATAATTTTTTTTGTTAGGATGTTATAAGGGTTAAAATTTGAACAACAAAATTTACAAACTTTTTTTTAGGGACTACATCACATTTGAAGTGACTCTGAGGGGCCTATGTGACAGAAAATACCCAAACTGACATTCTAAAAACTGCACCCCTCAAGGTTTTCAAAACCACATTAAAAAATTGTATTAACCCTTCAGGTGCTTCACAGGAACTGAAGCATTGTGGAAGGAAAAAATAAACATTTTAATTTTTTCACCAAAATTTTACTTAGGACAAAATTTTTTTATTTTCACAAGGGTACCAGGAGAAAATGAACCCCAATATTTGTTGTGCAATTTCTCCTGAGTATACTGATACCCCATATTTTAGGGAAAACCACTGTGTGGGCGCACAGCAGAGCTCGGAAGGGAAGGAGCGCCATTTGACTTTTTGAACGTAAAATTGTCTGGAATAAAGAGTGGACACCATGTCGCGTTTGGAGAGACACTGATGTGGCTAAACAGTGGAAAACCCCCACAAATGACCCCATTTAGAAAACTATACTCCTCAAGGAACTTATCTAGATGTTTGGTGAGCACCTTGAACCCCCAGGTGCTTCACAGAAGTTTGTAATGTAGAGCAGTGAAAATTAAAAAACACTTTTTTCCTCAAAAATTATCTTTTAGCCCCAAATTTTTTATTTTTACAAGGGCAACAGGAAAAAATGGAACCTAAAGATTGTTGTGCAATTTCTCCTGAGTACGCCGATACCCCATATGTGGGGGAAAACCTTTGCTTTTATTGGGAACATTTTACATAACATTTGGGATCACATTTATCCGGTGCTCAGTGCTGAGCACTTTGGGGTTTTCCATCTAAATCTCTGAGTGACATGATTCAGATTAAATCCCCAAAGGAACCATTCACTATAATGAGGCTGCAGAGTTACTCTGGACTCCGTCTGACCTCTGTTCAGCGTAGTCCTTATTTTCAAAAGTGCACAAAACTGTGGCGGAAAGCGTTTTCATGCACAATAAAAAAGACGGACAACGCCAGATCACAGGACCTATGGCATCCACAGGGCCTCCAGCTCCCTCAGTACAGGTAATCTGCTGGAGGTGCCTTCTGAATCACGTATTTCAAAGATTTAAACGGAAACCCTGGTGTAAGCGTTCAATGCAGAGCGCAGGATAAAAGGCGATCTTTGGCAGAATGAACAAATCAACAGCATGTCGCAACACAGCTGTCACATGACCTGTGACCAGGGCTCCTCTCCTGGCCCTAACACCAGGGGGCACCCTAACTCACCCTGTTCCCTGGCTTACTTGAGATGGCATAGACGTCGGGGCCTCCGCCCTTGCCTTATCTCCTAAGTTAACCCTTTGTCTGTCCCCTTCCCCCACCCAACAAGCAGGGCAGCAAAGACAAGGGTAAAATGAAAATTCCACACACAAAAAATATTCACTTGCATATAACAGGAATCCACCAGGGTGTGCAAGAAGGGGAAGGAAGCAAAACAGGGAAGGATAAGGAATTGCCAAGCGTACAAACCAAACAACAGTCGTTTCTAACTCCTCCAGCACTCCTCATACCAACTTCTCTCCTTCCTATCATGCAGCAAGTGCTAACTCTGACAAGGACTAGGTAATAGACCCAGATTTTATAGGGAAAAGGAGTGGCTAACCGAGCACAGCTGAATACAGGAATTCAGGAATTCCCAACATGGCCGATTAACCCCTGTTCTGCTGGAAGAAATAAACACGTTTAATAAACCGGAGAAGTGCTTCTTTTCAGTGGCGGGATTGGAGCAACCAGACGCTGCGGTCTTCTGACTCTGCTCCGTTGCGGTAATCCCATGACACAGCAGGTGAAGAATTGGTTTTATTTATTTTTTACGCCATTCTTCGTGCGGTATAAGTGATTAGATGACTTTATTCTTCAGGTCAGTGCGATTACAGCGATACCAGATTTATATTGGGATTTTCTGTTTGGCTGCTGTCACACACTCAAAGATGCTTTTTATTGCAAAAACTAGTTTGTGCATCCCCATATTTTGAGAGGTATAATTTTTCTGTATTTCTGCTGACATAGTCATGTGATGGCTATGGCTGATGTCATGTGATGGCTATGGTTTTTTTGTTGGATGAGTTTTTATTGGTACCATTTTCGATCACAAGACATTTTTGATCGCTTTCCATTCTAATTTTTGTAGAGGCAGAATGAGCAAAAAACAGCAATTCAGGATTTTTTTTTCATTCTGTGTATGGTATAATTGATAAGGAAGCTTTATTCTTCTGGTCAGTACGATTACAGTGATACCCCATTTATATTGTTCTTTTTTATGTTTTGGCACTTTTACATAATAAAAGCTTTTATATAAAAAATAATTATTATTTTTACATTGCTTTATTCTGAGAGCTATAACTTTTATTTTTTCGCTGATGGGCTGTATGGTGTCTAGTTTTTTGCAGGACAAGATGACGTTTTCAGCAGTACCATTTTTTATTTACATTCATCTTTTGATCACATTTTATTGCACTTTTTTCCAGCGGTATGATGATAAAGCATAGTTTGCTACTTTTTTTGTTTTTTTACAGCGTTCACTGAAAGGGTTAATTAGCGTGACACTTTTATAGATCGAGCTGTTTTGGATGCGGCGATACCAAAAGTGTACTTTTTTTGTTTATTTAGTTGTTTTTTTTACTTAAAAATGTGTATTTATTAGTGTCATATTTTTATTATTTTGTAATTTTTTTTACATATTTTTACTAGTTAGTCCCTTTATGGGAACTTCACTTTTTTTTACTCTGATTGCTGTGAGCATGGTCTCAGAAGCTTTCTGTAGCTTGGTGATCCGGGGGTCATCATGACAACCCTGGGTCACCATGGCAACGGTTGGACCCTCGCAATGAAGTCGTGCTGATTTGAAGGCAGAGGGAGCTCCTGTCCCTCTGCCTTCCTTCTGAATGTTGCAATCATACTCGATCGCAGCCTTTAGGGCTCATTCCGACTTGCGATGAAATCGAATGAATGCAATCCGATAAAAAAAAAAATCGGATTGTATTCGGACCAATGTTATTCTATCATTGTGTATTTGCGTTTTTTTCCAGCTTGGATTGGATCACAATTGGACTGGAGAAAAGTCGCAGCATGCTGCAATTGTAACTGGAAATTGGTCGCATCCCGCAATAGAAGTCAATGGGTGCGAGAATAAAAAATCGCACAGCACTCGGACCATGCGAGTTCTGTCCGATTTTTACAGACCGATCGCATTTGAAAAGCGGTCCATATACAGTAATATCATAGCATGACAGGTTAAAATAGAATAGATAGATATATGAATGTCAGTAATGTAATAGATAGATATATAGATGTCAGTGATGTAAGAAAAGCCGGCAATTTAGCAGCCACGTATTGTAAACTCAAAGCAGGAGCCGACTGGATAGAACAGATAGATTTCATACAGTAAATACACATAGAATAGGTAGCTATACATATGTCAGTGACATATACAATTAGTATAGTGTGTGTGCAGCTTACTGTACATGTATTTAATTATTAAAAGATTATTTTTCTGAAAAAAATTGCATGGACTCCCTCGTAATTTTTTTTTAAACCAGCAGAGGGAAAGCCGACGGCTGGGGGTAGATGTTTATAGCCTGGGAAGGGGTGTAATACCCATGGAGCTTCCTAGACTATTAATATCAGCTCACAACTATATACTTAGCCTTTACTGGCTATTAAAATGGGGGACCAACCAAAAAATGACGTAGGGTGCCCCTATAATTAAAAATCAGCAAAGGCTATGCAGACAGCTGCAGGCTGATATTAATAGCCTAGGAAGGAGCCATGGATACTGCGCCCCCAGGCTAAAAATACAGGCTCTCAGCCACCCCAGAAAAGGCGCATCTCTAAGATGTGCCAATTCTGGCACTTAAAAAAATATAAAACTTTGTTTTTAATGGAAAAAATTCATAAAACCAGGCACAATGTGGACAACATATAGATCCTAGAGAGCTACCAACCGACGTGTTTCGACACTCCGGTCTTAATCATTATTAAGACCGGAGTGTCGAAACACGTCGGTTGGTAGCTCTCTGGGATCTACACCATGTTCCAAATTATTATGCGTATTGGTTTTAAGTGTCATAGCGTTTTTTTTGTTTTGTTTTGTAAATGAAACCCATTGATGGTATTGTGTCTCAGGGTTCTTTGTATCACTGAAATCAATCTCAGATACCTGTGATAATTAGTTTGCTATGTGAACCCAATAAAAGGAAAAATGGATGTTCCACACTATTAAGCAGGCCAGAGTTTTCAAAAGAAAAAGGATCTCTCTGCTGCTGAAAAGCATCAAATAGTACAATGCCTTGGTCAAGGGATGAAAACATTAGATATTTCCCGAAAACTTAAGCATGATCATTGTACTGTTAAGAGATTTGTGGCTGATTCTGAGCACAGACGTGTTCGTGCTGATAAAGGCAGAATGAGGAAGGTTTCTGCAGGCAAGTTCATCGGATTAAGAGAGCAGCTGCTAAAAAGCCATTACAAACCAGCAAACAGATATTTGAAGCTGCTGGTGGCTCTGGAGTCCCTCAAACCTCAAGGTGTAGGATCCTTCAAAGGCTTGCTGTGGTGCATAAACCTACCATTCGGCCACCCCTAAACAGTGCTCACAAGCAGAAACAGTTGCAGTGGGCCCAAACACACATGAAGACTAATTTTCAAACAGTCTTGTTTACTGATGAGTGTCGAGCAACCCTGGATGGTCCAGATAGATGGAGTAGTGGATGGTTGGTGGATGGCCACCATGTCCCAACAAGGCTGCGACGTCAGCAAGGAGGTGGAGGAGTCATGTTTTGGGCCAGAATCATGGGGAAACAGCTGGTAGGGCCCTTTAAGGTTCTTGAAGGTGTGAAAATGACCTCTGCAAAGTATATAGAGTTTCTGACTGACAACTTTCTTCCATGGTATAAAAAGCAGAAACGTGACTTCAGGAGCAAAATCATCTCCATGCATGACAATACACCATCTCATGCTGCAAAGAATACCTTGAGTCATTGGTTGGCTGCTATGGGCATAAAAGGAGATAAACTCATGGTGTAGCCACCATCTTCCCCTGACCTCATCCCTATAGAGAACCTTTGGAGTATCATCAAGCAAAAGATCTATGAGGGTGGGAGGCAGTTCACATCAAAACAGCAGCTCTGGGGAGACTATTCTGACTTCATGCAAAGAAATACAAGCAGAAACTCTCCAAAAACTCACAAGTTCAATGGATACAAGAATTGTGAAGGTGATATCAAAGAAGGGTTCCTATCTTAACATGTGTTAGGGTTCGAGTTCCCGCTGCTGCACAAGGGGAGTCTCGAACCAGTCCCGCTGCGGTCCCCCATGCTTCACCAGCCGCAGTGGAGCCTGCTCAGCAAAGATGTCGGTCCCAGCGTCTCGCCTGGTCTAATACTGTGCAGAGACTTGCTGCTGCCTCTCCAGGTTCTGCTATTGTAGCCAGTACTGGTCAGCGGCGAGCAGACGTCTTTAGGACTAAGTCCTGCGTTTCCCCTTCTGAGCATGCCCAGGGTAAGATCTCTCATTGGAGATCAGGGGTCACATGCTCAGGTACTACAGCAGCTCCTATTGGTCCGCCAGGAAGGTCCTGAAACTACATGTATTCTGGAACAGTTTCTCATTGGTCCTTTTCTGGCAGGTCCTGTAGTTGCTACTATAAAAGGGTTGCATGGCCTGGCGGCCATGCACTAGTGTCAATAGCATTTTGTGCATTGCGCCAGTGTGATCATGCACGCATGTGGTTAGGGCTCGACTGAAATAAGCCCCTAGAATACCGGCACCTCCGGTGAGGAGATTCGTATGCATGTGTTCAGGGCTTGGCTGAAATAAGCCCCTAGAATACCGGCTTCACAAGTGAGGAGTTGTTTGTTTGTGTTGCTGACTGCATGACCACGGACTGCTATCCGCACATCAGTTAACTGTGTACCTGGACACAGTAGGGTTTCTCAGCGGCTCTGTGACGCAACAGGGTTCGCTTTAAAACGCTAGTCTGCGCCCTAGCGTTTTACTTTGCGGCTCACTGAAGCTAAGTGAGTTCGCCCTTATCGCCATATAGCGCTGTTGCATTCCCGCTAGCCGCTCTGTGGATTAACAGAGTTCGCACTAACTGCCACAGCGCACTACGGCGTTTATTTTAGCGACTCTGTGGGATAACAGAGTTCGCTACTTATGCCATCTTACTAGCAGCGGGCTCTGCCTGCACGGTGGACCCCGGGCTGCGAACGTACCTCTCTATATTATTTATTAGGTGCGTTCCGCAGACCCTAACAGTATACTAGCGCCAGGGTCTGGCTAGTAAAATGGCGGACGACCAGCATCTACAGCAGTACATCCAGCAGCTGGAGGATAGGTTAGCGGTCCTTGAGCGCATAACCTCAGCTGTGGATGTTACCGCAGTCGCTGTTCAGGCTGCTCGCGTAGCTGCCGCCAGTTTGTCCATCGCTGCCTCTGCTCCGACATTATCCCACATCCCACTTCCAGACAAGTTTACTGGTGACAGTAAACATTGTCGGGTATTCGTGAGTCAGTGCTCTATACAGCTTGAGCATCTGGCAACACGTTTCCCCACGTAATGGGCACAAGTGGCTTTTATTGTGTCTCTTCTGTCGGGCAGAGCGTTGGAGTGGGCAACGCCGCTGTGGGAGCGCGACGATCGTGTGGTGCGGAGTGCTCCTCGTTTTTTGGAAGCTCTGAAAAAGGTCTTTTTAGGACCTCAGGTCATGCACGATACGGCACTCCAACTGCTGGCAATGTCACAGGGCTTGTCCATGGTTAGCCAGTTCTCAGTCCAATTTCGAACTTTGGCCTCTGAATTAGAGTGGCCAGATAAAGTTCTTATTCCAGTGTTCTGGAGAGGACTGGCATACGGTGTAAAGGACGCTATGGCCACCAGGGAGATAGGACATTATGTCAACCGATGTCCCCAGCGAATGAGTAAATGGTCATGTTCCGTGACCATGGGTGCAGGGTCATTAGACGCGAGGGATTTTGCTCCGAAAGTGCTCCTTAAAGGGTTAATCTCTCTAGGTTCATCCACTCTTCACGCCAAGCTTTGTGTGGACTCTGGGGCAGAGGGGAATTTTATGTCCTCCTCCTTTGCCTTTCGCCATTCCATACCGCTGGTGACGCTCACCGAGCCAGTATCGGTGAGAGTATTGAATGGAGCAATCCTGCCCTCACAAATCACCCACCAGACTATCTCTCTTCCTCTGTCTATGTCCCCTTCTCATCAGGAGAATATATCCCTTTTTGTTCTTCCTGAGGGAATAGATGAGGTTTTGTTGGGATTACCCTGGCTTCGCCACCACTCTCCCCATATTGAGTGGTCCTCTGGGAGAATACTGGGTTGGGGTGATCATTGCAGAGACAGATGTCTCAGAGAGGACGTTCAGGTTTCCACCACGGAGATACCTATAGACCTTGCTTCTCTCCCCAGGGTTTATCGGTCATACGCGGACGTATTCTCCAAAAATGCAGCGGAGACTCTTCTGCCTTATCGCCCCATGACTGTCCTATAGACCTCTTGCCTGGAACGGAGCCCCCTCGGGGAAGAGTGTATCCTCTCTCTCTTCCTGAGACGGAGACCATGTCACAATACATTCAGGAAAATCAGGCAAGAGGGTTTATTAGGAAGTCAGTGTCACCAGCAGGGGCAGGATTTTTCTTCGTGCAGAAGAAGAATGGAGAATTACGACCGTGTATAGACTATAGGGGTCTCAACGCCATCACC
The DNA here is from genome assembly GCA_033576555.1 of Oophaga sylvatica. Lineage (NCBI taxonomy): Eukaryota > Metazoa > Chordata > Amphibia > Anura > Dendrobatidae > Oophaga > Oophaga sylvatica. The sequence goes on along the minus strand of JARQOD010000003.1, from coordinate 276,479,656 downwards.
GTTAAGAACAAATACCCTTTGCCCCTAATATCTGAGCTCTTTGATAGGCTCCGGGGAGCAAGGGTATTTACTAAGCTGGATCTTCGTGGTGCCTATAACCTGATCCGCATCCATGAGGGGGACGAATGGAAGACGGCGTTCGATACCAGAGATGGACATTACGAATATCTTGTGATGCCCTTCGGGCTCTGTAATGCTCCAGCCGTCTTCCAAGATTTTGTAAATGACATCTTCCGGGATATGCTTGCCACCTCAGTGGTAGTCTGTCTGGATGACATTCTCATCTTTTCTCCAGATATGGACACCCACCGGAGAGATGTCTGCAGGGTCTTCGACCCCTTGCGGGCAAATTCCTTATATGCGAAGTTGGAGAAGTGTGTGTTTGAGCAGGAGTCTCTGCCATTCCTGGGCTATATCATCTCCACTCAGGGATTGGCTATGGATCCTGCCAAACTACAGGCTGTAATGGATTGGCAAGAACCCCACTCTCTTAAAGCGGTGCAGCGCTTTATGGGGTTCATTAATTATTATTATTATTTATTTATATAGCGCCATTAATTCCATGGTGCTGTACATGAGAAGGGGTTACATACAAAGTTATAGATATTGTTTACAGTAAACAAATTTACAATGACAGACTGGTACAGAGGGGAGAGGACCCTGTCCTTGCGGACTCTCGCCAATTCATTCCCCACTTCTCTACTTTGGTTGCTCCCTTGGTAGCCCTCACCAAAAAGGGAGCCAATCCCAAATTGTGGTCAGTGGAGGTCTCCAAGGCCTTTACTTCAATCAAGTCCCATTTTGCTAGCGCTCCTATCCTACATCGTCCCGAGGTTGATAAGCCTTTTATTTTGGAGGTAGATGCCTCGTCCGTTGGTGCTGGAGCAGTCCTTTTTCAAAAGGATGCTTAAGGTCGTAAACATCCTTGCTTCTTCTTCTCCAAGACCGTCACACCAGCGGAGAGGAATTATTCCATTGGGGATAGGGAGTTGCTAGCCATGAAGTTGGCCTTTTCCGAGTGGAGACATCTCCTGGAGGGGCTCGCTTTCCCTTTCAAGTGTTCACTGACCACAAAAATTTGGTCTATTTACAGACCGCCCAGCGGCTAATTTCCCGTCAGGCCAGATGGTCCCTGTTCTTCTCCCGGTTCCATTTCACCCTCCATTTTCTCTCCGGGGAGAAGAACATTCGTGCCGACGCTCTGTCTCGCTCCGTGGTGTCCTCTGAGGAGGTGGAGGAGGAGCCTCGGCTGATTGTCCCCACAGAGAGCCTAAGAACTGTGGCCCCGGTTTCGCTTGAGTCTGTGCCTCCGGGCAAGACTTTTGTGCCCATGAATTTGCGACCGGAGGTACTCTCTTGGGCACACTCGTCCAGGGTGGGTGGACATTTTGAGTTGAGTTTGAGTTTGAGTTGCTGGCGAGGACATACTGGTGGCCACATATGGTCCGTGACGTCAGGGAATGCGTTCAGGCGTGCGTCTCCTGCGCCAAGAATAAGTCCCCTCGACAACGGCCAGCTTGGTTACTTTTCCCTTTACCGGTGTCAGACAGGCCCTGGGAGATGGTTGGGATGGATTTTGTGGTGGGCTTACCCAAGTCTCGGGGCTGCACCATCATCTGGGTGATAACCGACCACGTCTCCAAAATGGTACACTTGGTGCCGTTACCACGGTTACCTTCCGCACGGGCCTTAGCAGCATTATTTATTAGGCACATTTTCAGGCTACACGGAATGCCAGACAAAATTGTCAGTGATCGAGGTCCCCAATTTGCGTCTCGGTTCTGGAGAGAGCTGTGTCATCTACTCAGCATTGAGTTAAATCTCTCTTCAGCTTATCATCCCGAGACGAATGGGTTGGTAGAGAGAGCCAAACAGACCTTGGTCACATACTTGCAACATTTTGTCTCAGCCAGGCAGGATGACTGGGCATCCTTGCTACCGTGGGCTGAGTTCGCTCTAAATAATGCTGTGGCTGACTCCACCGGACAGACACCATTCCTCTTAAACTACGGTCAGCATCCGCGGGTACTGGTGCCCATGCCCGTGTCTTCTGACGACTCCAGGGTGGCAGACTGGGCCGTGGAGGCACGGGACACTTGGGACCGCACTCAGGATGCCATTCAGGACTTCAAGGAGAGGATGAGGTCTTCCGCTGACGCTCATTGGCGCCCCGCTCCGACATTTGCTCCGGGCGACTTAGTGTGGCTCTCTGCCTGGAACATCAGGCTGCGAGTAGAGTCTACTAAGTTGGAACCTCGCTATTTGGGCCCCTTTAAGATCCTTGAGCAGGTAAACCCTGTAGTCTGTTGCTTAGCCCTTCCACCTCGCCTTGGTATCTCTGATACCTTTCACGTGTCCCTTTTGAAACCCGTGACCATCTCCAGGTTTTCCGAGTCCTCTGCCAGGACGTCGGGTTCATCTACCGACGATCATGAGGTGAACACCATCGTTGGGTGTAAGGTGGTAGGGGCAAAAAACTTTATTTGGAGGATTTGTGGGCCTGAGGATAGGTCCTGGGAGCCAGCCGAGCATGTTCACGCTCCGCAGCTCATCGCTGCCTTTGAGCGCAGCGAGGCCCAAATAAGGGGGGCCCTAAGAGGGGGGGTAATGTTAGAGTTCAAGTTCCCGCTGCTGCACAAGGGGAGTCTTGAACCAGTACTGCTGCGGTCCCCCATCCATCTCCGGCCACAGTGGAGCCTGCTCAGCAAAGACGTCGGTCCCAGCATCTCGCCTGGTCTAATACTGTGCAGAGACTTGCTGCTGCCTTTCCAGGCTCTGCTATTGTAGCCAGTACTGGTCAGCGGCGAGCAGACGTCTTTAGGACTAAGTCCTGCGTTTCCCCTTCTGAGCATGCCCAGGGTAAGATCTCTCATTGGAGATCAGGGGTCACATGCTCAGGTACTGCAGCAGCTCCTATTGGTCCGCCAGGAAGGTCCTGAAACTACATGTGTTCTGGAACAGTTTCTCATTGGTCCTTTTCTGGCAGGTCCTGTACTTGCTACTATAAAAGGGTCGCATGGCCTAGCGGCCATGCGCTAGTATCAATTGCATTATGTGCTTTGCGCCAGTGTGATCATGCACGCATGTGGTTAGGGCTCGGCTGAAATAAGCCCCTAGAATACCGGCACCTCCGGTGAGGAGATTCGTATGCACATGTTCAGGGCTTGACTGAAATAAGCCCCTAGAATACCGGCTTCTCCGGTGAGGAGATTGCTTGTTTGTGTTGCTGACTGCATGACCATGGACTGCTATCCGCACAGCAGTTATCTGTGTAGCCCTGTGGTGTTAACAGGACACAGTCGCTATCTCAGCGGCTTTACCACAACGACTCTGTGGTGTAACAGAGCTCGCTTATACAGCCATATAGTGCCACACCCTCTTTTTTGCGACTCTGTGACGTAACAGAGTTCACCTTTACCGCCATCTTACTAGCAGCAGGCTCTGCCTGCACGGTGGACCCCGGGCTGCGAACGCACCCACTATTTATATTGATTTGGTGCGTTCCGCAGACCCTAACAGGGACCCTATGTCACTCTTTTTTGGGGGTCACCCCGTAAATTCACCAGGAAAAGCTAAGCAAACAACTGTGAAATGTTATTAATAGCCTGGGAAAATTATGGGGTATTGTCGCTTGTACCAGATTATTGACATCAGCCCCAGCCGTAGGCTTTCCCTCTGTTGGTTATGAAAATTGCTCTGGAGCCCACGCCAGTTTTTAATTTAATTATTTATATTTCACAGTAGATACACGGCTGCTGCTGAATACAACTCCCATCATGGTCTCCTGGTCGCACTGATCTCAATGATGAGAGCTGCCTTCAGCAGCTGGCCGGGGAACAGCACAAACTGTACCGCTTGTTTCCTGGCGCTGGTACTTGTCACTCTGATGACAACTCCCATCATCATTTCCTGCTGGCGCTGATCTGAGCGCCAGCAGGAGACAATGGTGAGAGCTGTCTTCAGCAGCTGGCCGGTGCTGGGGAACTGCGCAAACTGTACTGCTTCTTCCCTGGAACTGGTACTTGTCACGCTGATGACACATGGATGTCATCAGTATGCACCACGCATTTTGTCTGTGCTGCACAAAAAACTGACATATCTGCGGATTTTTCACGTCTGCGGATTTTTGTCCGTGTGAAAAACCTGACGTGCGCACCACCGTTGAACACAATGGGAGTGCTTAGGTCTGTATTTGCAGTCCTTAAAAAATGGACATGTGAAGGGGGCCTTATAAAAACCCAGCTTCCACTAACCTTGCGCCAAAATACAGCATGCTGTATTGCCGAATGAAGAGGTCCAGAAAAAAACTAGATCTACAATGCTTTATTTGAAATATGTTAAAAACCATATTACATGGAAAAAAACATACAAATGAAGTACAAGAACACCCTAACTAGGAGGGACACTGAACTGTGTAATAAAATCCAGCAATTCAAATACCTATATTACTAAATCTAGCAGACATAATTAAAGTCAAGTGACATACTAAAAGCATAAAGGAATACATACTGCATATACTGCCTAGGTAGACAAAGATTATAATTGTATACAGTCCACAATGAATTGGGAAAAATAACATATTACCTGAATAACGTATTACCTGAATTGCAGCCACACAGGAATCACAGTGTTTCTCCTCACCCCAACGCACGTTTCGCATCCAGCTTCTTCCAGACATTCCCGGAAGAAGCTGGATGCGAAACGTATGTTGGGGTGAGGAGGGACACTGTGATTCCTGTGTGTCTGCAATCTTTATCATTATAACGTTATTCAGGTAATACGTTATGGTTCCCCATTCATTGTGGACTGTATACAATTATAATCTTTGTCTAGCTAGGCAGTATATGCAGTATGTATTCCTTTATACCTTCAGTATGTCACTTGACTTTAATTATGTCTGCTTGATTTAGTAATATAGGTATTTCAATTACTGTATTTTATTTTACAGTTCAGTGTCCCTCCTAGTTGGGGCACTCTTGTACTTCATTTGTATGTTTTTTATCATGTGATATGGTTTTTAACATATTTCAAATAAAGCACTGTAGGTTTAGTTATTTTCTGGATCTCTTCATTCGGCAATACAGCATGTTAGTCCGATTTTGTTTTGTTTATCTGATGCGAAGTGCCAGTCATAATTATATTTGGACATTTCTTTTATAATGGCCAAAATACAGCAGCCATGGGTTCTTCTAAGCAGCTGGCTAGCACTCTGAAAATTAAAATGGTGGAGGCCCACAAAGCAGGAGAAGGCTATAAGAAGATAGCAAAGCGTTTTCATGTTGCCCTTTGCTTAGTTTGAAATGTAATTAAGAAATGTCAGTTAACAAGAACAGTGGAGGTCAAGGTAAGGTCTGGAAGACCAAGCAAAATTTCAATGAGAGCTGCTCGTAGGATTGCTAGAAAGGCAAATCAGAACCCCCGCTTGACTGCAAAAGATCTTCAGAAAGATTTAGCAGAGTCTGGAGTTGTTGTACGTTGTTCTGCTGTTCAGAGACACTTGCACAAATATGGCCTTCATGGAAGAGTCATCAGAAGAAAACGTAAAATTCAGCTTCAGGAGTGTACAAAAGAGAATCTAAACAAGACTGATGCATTTTGGAAACAAGTTGTCACATGGTTACTGTGACAGTGTGGAGCCAGAAGACCGCAGTGTCTGATTGCTCCTACTCTGGCGCTGAGAAGAAGCATTTCTCCTTCATTTTAAATGTGTTTATTTCTTCTGTCAGAACAGAGGTTAATCGGCCATGTTGGGAATCCCTGTGCTCACAGCTGAGCTTGGTTAACTACTCCTTTCCCCTTTATAATCTGGGCTTTGTTACAAATCCTTGTCAGAGCAAGCATTTGCTGCATTGCTAACAGAGGGAGAGAAGTTCATATGAGAAGGAGAGTTGGAGGAGTAATCTGTGACTGCTGCTTGGTTTGTATGTGTGGTTATTCCCTAACCTTCTCTATTTTGGTTTATTCTCCTACCTCCACACCTGGTGCATTGCTCTGTTATATGTGAGTGAATATTTTGATGCCTGGAGTTTTCTGTTAACCGTTATTTGTGTTGCCTTGTTTGTCGGGTTGGTGTACTACGGTGCACAGTAGCACCCCTCTTCCCTGGGTGGGGAAGAGAACAGATGGAGGGCTAACTAAGGAGATAAGGCAAGGGTGGAGGCCCCAGCATCTCACCTTCAAAAGTATCCCGGGGAGTAGCGCGAGCTAGGGTGCCCCCTAGTGTTAGGGACAGGGAAGGAGCCCCTGGTCCCTAGTCACCCGACAGCTGTGTCGTGACACAAGTCCTGTGGAGCGATGACGTTAAAATAGAACTCTTTGGCCACAATGATCAAAGGTATGTGTGGTGTAAAAAGGTCACAGAATTTCAGGAAAAGAACATCTTGCCACCCATTAAACTTGGGGGTGGATCAATCATGCTTTGGGGTTGTGTTGCAGCCAATAGAATGGGGAACATTTCACGGGTAGCGGGAGAATTGATTCAACCAAATTTCATCAAATTCTTGATGCAAACATAACACCATCTCTAAAAAAGCTGTAGTTGAAAAAGAAGATGGCCTCTACAAATGGATAGTGATCCTAAACACACGTCAAAATCCACAATAGACTCCTCAAAAGGTGCAAGCTGAAGGTTTTACAATGGCCCTCACGGACGCCTGAACTGAACTTCATTGAAAATCTGTGACTAGACCTTAAAAATAGCAGTGAATGCAACATGACCCAGGAATCTCACAGAACTGGAAAAATTTTCCAAGGAAAAATTTATGAAAATCCCTCAAGCAAGAATTTACAGACTCTTGTCTGGCTACAAAAAGCATTTACAAGCTGTGATACTATCAAAAGGGGATTCTAACAGGAACTAGCCATACATGAGCCCAAACATTTGCATCAACCCAGTTTCCTTTTTGTAATTTTTTAAATGTAAAAGATGAAAATCTATATAAATATATATTTTTTGCCTAAAATATAAAGTCAATGTGTCAGCTTTGACTTTAAGTCTTTTTGAGATAATTTAATCTTTAACTTGCTTAATTGTTCACAATAATGGTAATTTTGACAAGGGGTGCCCAAAGTTTTACATGCCACTGTACTGTAAAATGGACTTTGGAGAATGGGAAGATAGACTTGGAGAATTGAAATATAGCACTAGCGTTCAGGGTAGTGAAGGATGTCAGATAGTATGTACAATATGTGCTTTTCTTCTAATAAAGTTTATAAAGAGCAAACTGCAATAATAGCATATGGCTTCAAGGCGTTGTCCAATACTAGGATAACCTCTTCTCAATCATCATATTTTCTCCATGTAAAATAACAGCTATACTCACTTCTGGTGACTGTGACGTTCCAGCTATGTAGATGCCTGCTCTCCCGCTCGTGTGACATTATCTCATGTGAGCCCTGCAGCGAATTAGTGGCCGTCAATCGGCCGATTAACTCTCACTTTCTTCTGATGAAACTGATACCCAGAAGAAGTGAGAACTGCTGCTTGTATCAGACCTTCTCCGGATGTTAGTTATGTCCGAAGAAGTGAGAGTAAAGCTGCGCAGATTGGCTGTAGGTGTCACGCACAGTGTGGGAATCATAGAATGGTAGAGTTGGAAGGGACCTCCTGGGTCATCTTGTCCAAACCTGTTATGAATGTTTTAGAAATGAATTCTGAGCAGAAGCTCCCTCTGGTGGTTACAAACAGTACTGAACCATTCAATGAGGATTGGCAATCAGGGATCACGGACTGGCTGGATATAAGGGAGGTTTCCCCCATCATGGTTGCCGGTGATCATTTGCTCTTGTCTCAACTTTGTTTCCAGGTTCACTTGGAAGCTTGCTGAGTCTTGTCTCTTCTCCTGCTCTCAGATAAGATATTTTCTGTTTTTTGTTTTTGTGCTTGCCATTTGTATATTTCTCTTCATTTCTGTGAGGTTGGCCAGGTTCCCCTCCCCGGGGGGCTTGGTCTCCTCTCGGTTCCTCTGGAGCCATTGTTGTTTATTCATTTGCCTTTTCCAGTTTTTTTTCTGTGGCTGCGGCTTAGTTTTGTTACACCAGAGAACTAATTTAGGTGGTAGAGGTCGTGTGATCTCAGGTGTTTTTGCAATTAGTAGCGTTGTTTTTTTTTAGGGTTTTTTTGGATTGCAGTAAGTATCCTTCCTATCCTTTTCTGTCTAAGTCAGATTGGGCCCCAGCGTTTGCTCATACTATTTTCTGTCTGTGTCTGTATTTCCTCTTGTCCTTTCGCCATTACATGTTTGGGGGCTTCCTATGTTCTTTGGGGATCTGCTCCGGGGCAGATAGCTTTCCTCTTTCTATCTTTAGGTGTAGTTAGCCTCTCAGGCTGTGATGAGGCGTCTAGGACCAACGTAGGAACGCTCCACGGCTGCCTTTAGTTGTGGTGGTTAGTCAGGGTACTGCAGTCCAGTAGATTCCAACCTCTCTGGTGTATTACCGTTTTTGCCTGCTCTCCTCAGCTACCAAAACATAACACAACCCCCTGCTCAAAGCAGGATTCACTAAATCATCCCAGACAGATATCGGTCCAGCCTCTGTTTGAAGACTTCTATTGAAGGTGAACTCACCACCTCTCGTGGCAGCCTGTTCCACTCACTGATCACCCTGTCAAAAAGTTTTTTCTAATATCTAATTGTGTTTCCTCCCATTCAGTTTCATCCCATTGCATCTAGTCTTTCCTTGTGCAAATGAGAATAAAGATGATCCTTCTACAATGTGACAGCCCTTAAGATATTTGTATACAGCTATTAAGTCTCCTCTCAGTCTTCTCTTTTGCAAGTCAAACATTCCCAAATCCTGCAACCGTTCCTCATAGGACATGGTTTGCAGACCGGTCACCATTCTGGTCGCTCTTCTCTGAACTTGCTCCAGTTTGTTGATGTCTTTTTTAAAATGTGGTGCCCAAAACTGGACACAGTATTCCAGATGAGGTCTGATCAAAGAGGAGTAGAGGGCAATAAAGACTTCACGTGATCTAGACTGTATGCTTCTGTTAATACATCTTAGAATTGTATTTGCCTTTTTTGCTGCTGCATCACACTGTTAACTCATGTTCAGTCTGTGATCTATTAGTATACCCAAGTCTTAGCCCTATTCCTCCCATTCTGTATATACTTTTTCATTTTTATTGCCCAGATGTAGTACTTTGCATTTTTCCCTGTTAAAAACCATTCTGTTAGTTGCTGCCCACTGCTCCAGTTTATATCTTTTTGAATCCTCTCTCTCTCTTCTCTAGTATTAGCTATCCCTCCTAGCTTTGTGTCATCAGCAAATTTAATCAGCTTACCCTCAATTACTTCATCTAAATCATTGATAAAGATGTTGAACAATACAGGGCCCAGGGCAGAGCCCTGTGGTACCCCACTTGAGACATTCTTCCAACTGGATGTGCAGCCATTTACGACCACTCTTTGGGACCGATCACTAAGCCAGTTATGAATTCACCTAAGAGTTGCCTTGTCCATTCCATACTTAGTCATTTTTTCAATAAGGATTGTGTGAGATACTTTGTCAAATGCTTTGCTGAAGTCAAGATATACTATATCTACAGCATTTCCCTGATCCACCCAGTCATTGATTCTGTCATAGAAGGAAATTAAGTTAGTCTGACATGACTTATTAGTTACAAACCCATGCTGACTCTGTTTAATCACTTCATTTTTATCCAGGTACTTACATACATGTTGTTTAATAATTTTTTAAAGATCTTTCCTGGTATAAAAGTCAGACTCACCGGCCTATAGTTCCCTGGGTCCACCTTCTTCCCCTTTTTGAAGATAGGAACAACATTTGCTCTTCCCCAGTCTTCTAAAACTTCTCCTGTTCTCCAAGAATTTTCAAAGATTATGGAGAGTGGTTCAAGAATTTCTTCTGCTATCTCCTTCAGTACTCTAGGGTGTAATTCATCTGGACCTGGAGATTTGAATTCATTTAGGTTAGTTAAGTGTTTCCTCACTATTTTTCTGTTTATAGATATCCTGGATTCTTCTATTCTCTTAATAGGACAGTGAAGATCAGTTGATGTTACATTTCCTTTCTGAGAGAAAACAGATGCAAAATAGGAATTTAAAAGTTCGGCCTTCTCAACATCCTGTCTTACCATTTCATCATTTTCATCCTGTAAAAATCCTACAGCGTCTTTGACTTTTCTTTTACTTTTGACATATCCCCAAAATCCTTTTTTGTTGCTTTTGACGTCTCTTGCAAGCCTTAATTCATTGTCAGCTTTAGATAATCTGATTTGTGCCCTGCAGGTTCTGCAGACAGCATTATATTCTTCTTTAGATATGCCTCCCTCTTTCCATTTGATAAACATTTCTTTCTTCCTTTTTAACATGTGTTTAAGTTCTGTGTTCATCCATCCTGGTTTCCTTAAATGCTTCCTATTCTTTCCTCTTTTCGGAATTGTTAACGATTGTGCTTTGAGAATCAAATTTTTCAAGATTTCCCATCCTTCCTGGACATTTTTGTCCTTAAGGATATCCAGCCATTGGATCCCTCCAATTCTCTTTCTGAGTCCCTTGAAATTTGCCTTTCTGAAATCTAACCTTGACGTCTGAGTCTTCACAGGTCTTCCTCCTCTAGTTATCCAAAATTCTAAAATAGCATGGTCGCTACCTCCTAGGGTCCCAGCCAATCTTACCTCCTCAACCATTTCCTCCCTGATAATAAGGATTAGATCCAAGGTAGCAGACCCCCTTGTTTTCTCCCCTACATTTTGGAAGATAAAGTTGTCAGTGAGAGAGGATAAGAATTTCCTTGACCTGTTAGTTTTGCCTGAGAGAGATTCCCAACAAATGTCTGGATAGTTGAAATCCCCCATGACCACTATGTCATATTTTTTGGAGAACTTGGCCATTTGATGCATAAAGAGTTCATCCATATCTTCAGCTTGCACAGGCGGCCTGTAGTAAATGCCTACAATTGTGTCCTTTCCATTGTTCGCTCCTTGTATTCTTACCCAAACAGTTTCCACAGAACTCCCAGTCTCTGAAGCTTCAATCTGTGCAGATATACGCTTTTCTAACATACAATGCGACACCTCCTCCACGTTTATCAAGTCTGTTTCTTGAAAATAAGTTGTATCCTTCTAGTATTCCAGTCATGTGTATCGTCCCACCAAGTTTCAGTGATTCCAATGACATCATATTTATTTTCCTGCGTTAGTAGTTCCAGTTCTCCTTGTTTGTTGCCCATGCTTTGTGCATTCGTATAGAAACATTTTAGTTTGTGGTTGGTTTCTCTTTCTTCAATATTTTTATTATTTAAATTGTTTTGTCTTTGTTCTTCCCTTTCACTTTTAATAGCAGAATTCTCAATAGTATTTGTCAGGTGTATGGCTTTTTCTGGCATTTTGCTTCCCTTTCCACATTGTTCTAGTTAAAAGCTCTCCTGATGAGTGTAGCAAGGCGACTTCCAAATACACGTTTTCCAGTCTTTGTAAGGTGCATCCCATCTCTAGCAAGTAGTCCATCGTATAGGTAATTCACTCCGTGATCCAGAAATCCAAATCCTTGCTGATGGCACCATCAACGTAGCCAGTTGTTCACCTGCAAAATCTTATTCCACCTCCTTGTTTCATGGCCATCCACTGGAAGGATGGAAGAAAAGACCACCTGCGCTCCCAGTTCTTTCACTTTCTTACCTAAGCTTTCAAAGTCACTGCAGATGGTTTCCAGGTCATTTCTTGCGGTGTCATTTGTCCCCACATGTATTAGCAGGAATGGGTAGTCATCTGTAGGTCTGAAGAGTCCTGATATCCTGTCAGACACAGCTTTAATTTTTGCACCTCCGGTCTGCAGATAGCGGCCTCTGTTCCTCTCAACAGGGAATCCCCCATGTCCACAACTCTCCGTTTCTTCTTCACAACATTTTTCTTTCTCCATCCAGGAGTACTCTGAGGGCGTACAAGGTTGTTGTTTGTGGGCAAAGTCTTATCCTGATGTATTTCTTCATCATTGTCCTGTGTGAGAGCCTGGTCCTGGTTCTTGAGCAGTATGGGTGCTGACTGCCTCCCGATCCTCCTGCTTCTCTGGGTCACATGCTTCCATTCCTCTGTTTCTTCAGGTGCACTTCGAATTTCTTCTCTTTCTGTAACATGAAGAGATAATTCTGCTCTGTCTAAGAACTCTTCACCTTCCTTAATGGTTTTCAATGTAGATAACCTCTCTTCTAGATTTTGCTCCAACAGGGACACAAGCTTGCATTTCTGGCATGTGAAGTTTGGCTTTTCCACTGGTAAGTCTGTGAACATGTAGCAAGAAATGCAGCTCACCAAATGGCTCCTTGCCTCTTCCATGTTCTTATTTTCAAGAGAAATCAAAGCGGTAAAATATATGCCAAAATTCCGCTGTTCTCCTTTCAGCTGCAACGGCCAAAATCCAGTGTTCTTGAGCTCGCGGAGACTCTTCACTTATCCCAGAATGCACTGGGAATATGCAAATCCTCTCCTCCTGACTCTTCCCCTGGTTTACTGCTGTCCTCCTTTCAGCTGCAACGGCCAAAAGCCAGTGTTCCTTGAGCTCGCGGAGACTCTACACTTATCCCAGAAGGCACTGGGAATATGCAAATCCTCTCCTCGTGACTCTTCCCCTGGTTTACCGCTGTCCTTCTTTCAGCTGCAACGGCCAAAATTCAGTGTTCCTTGAGCTCGCGGAGACTCTTCACTTATCCCAGAAGGCACTGGCAATATGCAAATCCTTTCCTCGTGACTCTTCCCCTGGTTTACCGCTGTCCTCCTTTCAGCTGCAATGGCCAAAATCCAGTGTTCCTTGAGCTCGCGGAGACTCATTACTTATCCCAGAAGGCACTGGGAATATGCAAATCCTCTCCTCGTGACTCTTCCCCTGGTTTACCGCTGTCCTCCTTTCAGCTGCAACGGCCAAAATCCAGTGTTCTTTGAGCTTGCAGAGACTCTTCACTTATCACAGAAGGCACTGGGAATATGCAAATACTCTCCTCATTACTCTTCCCCTGGTTTACTGCTGTCCTCCTTTCAGCTGCAACGGCCAAAATTCAGTGTTCCTTGAGCTCGCGGAGACTTCACTTATCCCAGAAGGCACTGGGAATATGCAAATCCTCTCCTCATGACTCTTAAAGATTTAGTGCAACACGAGGGGAAGGGGGCCCAACATTAGGGAAGAGTGGAGTGGGGACCCCTAGGCAGATTAAAGTCACCCTGTTTGCCCTAAATGTCCCTATATAAGTTCTGCACCTATTGCCAAGCAGGAACCTATTCCCTGTGTGACCCTGGCAATAAGCCCTGCTTAGGGAAGGACAGGGTCTGCACTAGTCAATCCCCACTACAACTAAAGAGAGCTGGGATAGACAAACAAGAGGGACACTTATCTTGAGTAGACTCAGTGAGATAACATAGATGTCCTCCAACAGCACCAAAAAGGAAGATAGCCGACTGCTATAGCTCCAAGCCTCAACAGGGGGAAATGGAAATATCACCCGCAATTCTCAGAAGTAGACAGGAAGTCTATAAAAACCCAAGTCAAAGTGTGTCAATTAGAGCCGGGGGAGGTT